>CM065735.1:10834588-10857088 GCA_033310375.1 Conus canariensis
CTGGTATGTTTTTTGAGCCAAACAAGTCTGTTTTAAAAACATATTCAACACAACTTTTGTAGAGAACAAAGTATACAAATATTAAACCAAAAAGACATGAAGAAAGGGCACACAGATACTGCAAAATACACAGCTAGAGTCAGCCCCAGTGTTTACATCATTACTATCCAGTTGCCTAATGATAACAAAACAAGTAGGTGTGGTTATAACTTGTAACAGGAGAAAAGAAAGTGTAAGGTCTTTGTAGAATAAACATGGCAAATGAACACAAATTCAGAAAAAAAAAAAGCAGGCAACAGAAAAGAAAGTTAAATATTTTCAAAAAGACAGTCATAGTGACAGACAAAGAAAAGAAAATGATTTGCATGTGATTCGCATAAGGTGAAAAAACAGTCTCAAATAAGAGGAAATTATTTGCATGTGATTTTCATAAGGTGAAAAAAACAGTCTTTGCTGAAAGGCTCTTGGCCCCCCTACATATGAATGAGGAAACTGCAGGCATGGTCATCTACCACTGCCTCAGCATATATGCAGGTGAACACTCCTGTCTTTAAAGCATTTCATCTCCTTCTAAAGGAGAATGAACATTGTTGGGACTGGATGTGCAGCTGTCAAATACAAAGCTTCAGGCTGGGGCTAAACAACAACAAAAATCGGAATGCTTTGACACTTCACTGGTGTGATGCACACACACACACTCCATGACATTAAAAACCTGAACTTGAAGGAACTGATGCAACATCAACACAGGAATGTCCACGCACGTCTCCAAAATCACCACAGAATTCAGAGCCACAACCGTCATAATTCTTTTTGATGTTTCCAAAGCAAGGGGAAAAATGGGAACCAATCTGCATTATATTAAATGCAGTGTTGGATATGATGTGTCAGTCGATGTGAAGTAAGCCGAAATGTGATCATCGTGGAGCATGAGTATGGCTCCTATTTAATTTGGGGAGCTTTCTTTATAAACGGGTGGGTGAGGGGGGGGGGGGGGTAGGCCAGGTAAGTTTATGGCTGTCACAGGGTCAGGCAAGTGGAGTAAAAACTGTTCACAACTGAGTAACGTACCCTTCTACAGGAAATGACATTTGTGAACTGGGTTTACATCCCACTTTCAGGTCCAGTTTTCACTGAAACGAACCCCCCCTCCCCCCACCCCTTTCCTTTCTTCCCCATTTACAACTTCTGTTCCAAAGATGGACATAGCTCCAGAAAACACACAGCATTGAATTTGACCTGGCCTAGGTCTCAACACGAAGAGTTTATAGTTAGAGAGAATGTGCACAACACAGAATCTTCACGAGACTTCTGATTTTTCAACAACTTTGTCGTACCTCCATGGTGTACAAACACTCATCAACTGACCGTTTCACCAATAATCACTAGGAATGCATTCAGGAGAGTGCAGACCTATGTCAGCTCAAACAGATCCTGGATCCAACCATTGATCCAGACCCCAGACCTGTTTACCCTTAAAGTACTTGTGTACCTAAAAAAAAAGAAAAAAAAAGTGTATATTCTATAAGGAGTGTGTACAAGTCTTCCAAACTTTTGTAAAAGCAATGGCGATGGCGGTGGAGTGTGTGCATTTTATCTTCCAAATGTTTGTAGAAGTGCGGGAGGAAGGAGAGGGCTTTGTTTCTCCTGCCTGTGTACAGCAGCGAGTAGAGGATACCCAATATTCCAGCAGCTACAGTTAAAAAAAAAAAATCTTCCAAATTACTTACATAAATGATTCATCAGCATGCTCAGGTGTGAATTCCTGCTGTTTGGTTTTCTTTCTGTCTTTTCAATATTTCAGGGCCTGCAGCTCCCATTATTGTTCCTATGTATTGACATGATTATTGTTGAAAACTAAGACACAGCCAGACATGATTTCATGTGCAAGAATTAACAAGAGTTGTTGCTCTTTAGTCAAAGTACCTAAACTGGCACACAAAGACAACACCATGGTTGCATTCTGCAAATGTAGTTACCACTCATGACCTTCCTCGCTAGATCTTGTTTCACACTTTTTGTTGTCATATTTTACCCAAGCATGTATACAAAACATGGCAAAATCGTATGGGTAAACGGGTCTGAGATCCACACCAGCATTTATTGAGTTCACCCTTAGGCCACAACCTGTTTTTCCATCAAATTTGGTAAAATCAGTTCGTTTGTTTGGTTATAATCAGTTTGTTTGTTTGGTTAAAATCAGTTTGATAGATTTTGCTGAATCGTGATGACCAACGGACAAATGAACCATCCAACCGATCAATAGTTCTTTTTTAACTTTAAGTTCCAGCCCTAGCTTTGTTTCACCTGAGCCCGCCAAATCCTTCCACCGTTCTACCACACACGTACTTTGATTATCTGCGTGAAGGGAGGGGGCAGATCGTCAATATATTCATACATCTCTTCCGTTTCACCACAAGTCATGGAAAACAGGCCCACTGCGGATTCCCACCATGAGGAGAAGACCACTCCTCTGCCTCGGAATGCGATAAACATGGCTGTCACAGGGCAGTGCCGACAACATGCACACAGCAAAAACCACAACATGGTGCGTGGGCACACAACATCAAATCTATTCCTGAGGTTAGTTTCAAAGGTCTCTATGCACACGACACAAAACATCGACTTTGAATATTAACCCTTTCCCTGCCAACCGTGCTGTCAATGCCAGTCCTTGACCTGAACATGACTGATGCTACAAAAATGTTAGCCATCACTGGGCAACAAATGTAAAAGCTAAATGTTTTTTACTTTGAAAAGTGCCCTGCAGTTATTTTCACCAAACAGTTTAAGGAAAACTCCTGAATATTCTGACCTGTCATATAATTTTTGTGCAGCATTTGGAAATCACCAGCAAGAAAGAATCTCAGCTGAAAAAAGAAACAAGCCCTGGAACTGACTGCATAATGATACTGGCTGGCAGAGAAAGGGTTTAGCAGACAACAATATCTCTCATCCAATTGTGATCTTAATGGATGTTGCTAAATGTAAGACTATCTGCGTATGCATGTTGTTTAGGATATACAGAAGTTTCACCTATTCAGCCTGCATCTCCGCCCCTACCAGATTTCTATGTAATTTGACTACATTCATGTTTAAAAACAAACTAAAAGCTTTGCTTTAATTTATAAAGAGGTAATACATATCAACATTATCTTTTTCATTTATAACAAAACAGTTTAGGTACTTGATTTGCCAAACAAAACAAAATCAAAGACATTGAAATGGACTCCATTCTATTAAGAATCTGACACCCTAAAACAAATACAGCTTTCTGTCACATCTGCTTCAACTTGAATCTGTAAATCAGTGTTTGAATTTTGTAACTTTCATTTGAAACGAAACATTTTCTGAGCATCAAGCGGTATCCTCTCTATGACTTGAAAATAAACTACTGAAACTTACCCTGGACTAAGACATAAATGTTCAAACCATTCAACCAGCTAAAAGTGAGAACTCAACTCCTACAGGTACAACACAAAGATTCTTCATAACATTTCATGCTCAAAAGCACAACATGAAACACCAAGTGCATGCATATGCATGCATGCATCCATCCACACTCTTTTTCTTTTAAAATCAGAAAAATCAAAGACACTCACGCAAACTTCCCGCAACAGACTTGTGCAACCACCATTTTTTTTGTCGGAGAATCTGCCATCTTATCTTAAGAGTATTTTCTTTAAACTGATCATTTGGTAAATTTCTCTGTTTTTCACAGTTTCTATACTGAGCACTTTCTTCCTTCAAAGCTGAAGATGTCTTGCAATTTAGCATAATTACGTTATTATTAATAAAGCTGTTAAAACACGACAGTTTTGAAATTGACACACCAATTGTGTAACCATGAGCAAACTTGAAAAAAAAAAAGACTGTGACGGAAAATAACTTCATGTTTAATTGTGAATACATTTCACATTTTCATCTGGTGCATCTTTTGGCACCGTATTGCATTTAGTATATTCTTTATTAAATGATGCACAAAGTACACTGTAAGTATATGGGTGCACAAAGGTGATATGAGCAACAACAAGAACAAAATCCAAAATCACGACATTAAACACTGAAAATGGAAGGCACAACAACAAAACACAGTTTAAGTAAATCTGGATGAATCAAAAGAAAAAAGAAATCTGGATGAATTGTCTTTAAAACTCTTGCATACTTCTCTGTGTAAACTATATAAAATAAATGCATATATAATATTGTTCATATGCCTACTACAACAAAATGTACATAGCACACACACACATAAACTGACAATCTGAATTTACAGAGAAAATGTCTAATTTCTAACACCTTCGTGTTTGTTGTTCTTGTTGCTGTTGTTGATAACCATGATTAAATGTTCTGAAACACTACTGATTCTGCCTCTATAAGCAGCATAGGGGCTGTGTTAAAACAGACATCTTTACATCTTTGGGCATGTTAGAAATTTCTGCAAATGGTAACACACATGTCATATAGAGATGAAATCAAAGTTTACAAAATATCTTAAATCCCCATCTCTACAGCAAGGGATGATGGCCTGTATTTCTCATCCTGACATTGAATGCCGCCATTTTGCCACTGACTCGCCTTTCCCTCCATTAAAAAAGCAAATAGCTACAATAATCCACAACTACACTATTTCCACATGTCCATCGTAGATGGAAAGAACCTTTCATCCTGACATCTGAGATGATGTATCCACATTGTGATTTTCTACGTAAAAATAAGATAAAATAAAGGAAACACTCGACACTGGTTTTTATATTTTTTCTTCAGTAGAGTGCTCAGCAAGCCAACACAAACGGTGCAGCGGATACTAAGAAAAAACACACAAAAAAAACACAAAGCTTAAAAGAAACATTATGAACTGAAACGTGAAACACCTCCAGAAGCACACCAAACCAAAAAATCTGGTTTACTTTGCCCATGGTGGGGTAACTGGTATCGGCAAAGCTGTCATAGAAATCAGCGAACTGTCCCAGCGACATGATAAACATGCCCATCACCGACTCGCCCACGCTCACAAAGGGGGACCCCTTCACCCCTTGGAACACAATGAACATGGCTGGAAGAGAACCAAGCACAGACAGCAAAGGGTTAATCGACGCAGGGATGGAATAGGTTAATCTATCTTCTTATGAACATGGCTGGAAGAGAACCAAGCACAGACAGCAAAGGGTTAATCGATGCAGGGATGGAATAGGTTAATCTATCTTCTTATGAACATGGCTGGAAGAGAACCAAGCACAGACAGCAAAGGGTTAATCGACGCAGGGTTGGAATAGGTTATTCTACCTCTTATATTCAGGGCTCCCATTGAGGACAAGAAAAATGGCTGAAAATTCTGGGGAAGTCAGGAGTACATGCTCTACTCAGCCACCCACCCCTTCTCCTTCCCTGAAAAACAAAATCTGAAACCTGCTGTCAAAACTTGGTGTAATCAGAATAAAACCTGAGCATCGAGTGGTGTTTCGTCCACTTTTCGGTTCATTTGTTGATCTTGTTCACTTTTGTAGCATCCTGCTATCAACAGCATGACATTATATTGCCTTCAGTCAAGCAGACGAAATGGTCACTGCCTCCCTCAAGAAGAAGTTTACATGAGATTTCATGACACCAGTACTGTTATCTGCTAGCACACTAAAAATGTGACAAGCACTCCATAAATTGCAGTCATTTTTTTTTTTATCTCCCCTGAATTTTTTTTTTCAATTGAGTACATTTTCTGTTGTTGCAGTTTTTCATTTTTACATTTCACTGAAATTTATTGATTTGCAGACAAGTGGTAGTAGCCCTGTATCTCACAACATGGAGTCCAGAAATATTCATCTGATAAAGCAACAGAGACACCACGAGTTGTGTTAAACCCTAAGAGGTTTACCTTATGAAGGGCAAGAAAAAAGTGATAGAAGGCTGTTCAGTACTGATGTTGGACCAGCAAAGACTAGTGTCTACTATGTCTGGGAGGCAGTAAACCATTCATCAGCAAAAACTAATTCCAACATGTCTTCATCCCTGACAGGTCCTCAGTGGTTGCCTGGGCCATGAATAACATGGCTTGAAGGCATGACCACCCCACACACACAAAGAACAACAGACACTGACAATTTACGCACTGAACAGTACAGATATAGAACTGTCAGCTGATATTCAGTGTGTCTTATCATTCATATGCTCCTTGAATTGGCAGCATATGAAAAATATTCAACTATTAAAATTTAAAAGAAATGAAAAAAAAACTAATTAAAAAATCTGTCTGAGCTTAAACTACCATCAAGCAGGTTTTTTTGTTTTTTTTTTCAATCTAATAAAAAGGATTTCCTTTGAATGATCAAGACATCACTGCACCACTGGTATATATCTACATACAGAAATCAGGGGTCATCTCCAAAGTAAGGAGAAGCTGAAGCTACTATCAATGACATAGGAATTCATCTTCACTCCAGCGTGAAACCCAAATCCTGAGCAGCACTTCATAACAAAAACACTGCACTGCATGTCACCATTTTCAGGCTCAGAACAGGACAGCACCAACTCATCTCCTGTCTCTATGGAATCAAGATCTCCAATACCGATCAATGCCCATGTGGTACTGGTCCTCAGACGCCATACCACATTGTGCAGTCTTGTCCTGCTTTCGATATCCTCAAGCACCAAACATGGCGCAGTCTGGAAGATTTTCAGGAAAAACTGAAGGGATCAGTGGGAGTCACTGCAGAAAACTGCTCAGACCTTGCCTTACACACGGGACTTGCCATCTACAATAGACGGGAGAAGAATCCCGGCAGCTTTATGAGCAGAGACCTTTCCAATCTTCCACACCTTTCCAATCTTCCACATCAACCAACAGGCAAAAACGTTATCTAATGGATGACACAAATGCCTCAGGTCTGTGAGATTAATGAGTCTGTGGTTCAAGTTCTGCATGATGCTGGGCTTTTTTCCCTCCCCTTTACACAGATTTTCAGTAATGGCCTGACAGCTAGTCTTTTGGATAAAATAAAATCTTGCCTTAGTATGTACCTAGGACACATGTTAAACTGCACAGCCATTGAGTTGTTCCTGAAAGAAAGCAAACTTGGACAGGTAAAAAACAAAACCATTTGCAGCCAGAAAAACAAATTTGGGGGGGGGGGGGGGGGGGTACTGTGGCGGTACTCCCCATGGAAAGCAACCCAACGCAGACAAGATGACAAGACTTGTTAGACAGACTGCCATCAGAGACAAGTAGACAAGAACGTTTAGACAAATTGCCTTCACAAGACCTGTTAAATTGTCATCACAGAAAAGAGGACAAGACCTACTAGACAAACTGCTGTCGCAGAAAAGAAGACAAGGCCTGTTAACCACATTCCCATCACAGACAGGAAGACAAGACCTATCAGACAAACTGCCATCACGAACAAGATAATAGGATGCAAGAAGTCAATTGACAAAATTCTTATCACATATATCAAATGGTAAGAAGTAATTAACTAAAACCCTATCACAAAGAGATATTGTGTAACAAGTAACAAGCTTAATTCTTATCACATAGAAGATAACCAGAAGCAAGAAGTAATCAGCCAAACTGCCAACAGAAAGAAGGTAAAAAGATGCAAGAAGTTACTGGCCATACTGCCAAAGACATACATAAAGAAGATACAATCTGACAAGTTCTCATCACAAGAAAGGTAACATGATGCAAGCAGTGACTGAAACATTTGGCATGACAGAGATTAACTTAATTCCCATACACAGAAGATATCAGGTTCCAAGAAATAATAAGTCAAACTGCCATGACAAAGAAGACATTGAGATACTAGAAGTAATTAGCTAAGTTCCCCGTGCACAGAAGATAACAAGATGCAAGACATGAATAGCCAAATTGCCATCACATAAAAGATAACAAGATGCATAAAGTAATTAGCATAATGCCGTTGCATAGAAAATACAAATACATAAGAAGTAATTAGATATACCAGCATCACAAAGAAGATAATAAGACACACAAAGTGATAAGACACACTGATGCTGACTTAACGAAGAAGACAATAAAATACAAGAAGTAATCAGACAATCTGCCTCCACAAGAAAGTTAACATTTGATTAAAAAAAAAAAAAAAAAAAAGTTCTCATCGCAAACATGATAACAAGATGCAAGGAGAAATTAGCAAAACTCCTCTCAAAAGAGGATGACAAGATGCAAGAAAGAGTTGGACATCATGCCATCACAAACAAGATTAACAATATATACAAAGCAAACAGACAAACCGACATCTCAAGGAAGTAAACAAGAAGCATGAAGTCATCAGACAAATTCCCATCACAAACAAGACTGAATGCGAGAGTGTATCAGACAAAGATCCCTTCAAAAAAAAACAAAAATCTAACAATTGCATGGGACAAATTCTGATGTAAGGGGAAAAAAGGTTCAACAAATGCACTCAACAAATTCCCATCAGCAGTCATAGCATGCAGTCCCACAGGACAGATCAAGCGACCATGAGCAATCTCTTCAACATGCGGTTCACATTCATGCAACTGTGTCCACCAATTCCATCTTTGATAACTTACTTGCAGTAACTCAATAACATTCTGTAAAGAGATAGGATGAAACAAAAAAAATGTCAAAATTAAATTTCTTGCATGAGTTACGTATTATGGCTTATGATGTACATTCCACACATGCATAACCAGTTATTGTACAGACACCTGAATCTAAAAATAAAATATCCTCAAAGCTGTCAAACTAAGGAGGCCATGAACATTGCGATTCTTACCATGCTTTCAAAACATCAAATTTCTGATTCATGGAAAGACAGGTTTGAGAAGACGGCGAGTCTTCATGCTGAAATATACCCAAACAGCGACTTATTGATGCAATTTCCATGTATTAGTTATTCTCTATAGAAGTTCTTTAACTTTGCATGTCTCATGTCTGAAGCGCAGTTTACCCCCCCCCCCCCCCCCCCAAGAAAAAAAAGTACAGTGGACGGGAGAAAGAAGTGGGGATGGTGGTAGGAGTGCAGGGAGTAAGGGGGAAAGGCGATGTACTGACAAAGAGAAGAATCCAATACCTTGAGAGAAGCCGATGACGAAGATGGAATAGATGATGAAGAAACGCAGCAAGTCGCCTTTGATCATGGAGTAAATCATCACCACAAAAGGCCCCACGATTCGGAACCCTCTGAAATAAAGTTACAAACATGTGTTTCCATCCTGCCTTTTATTTGTTTGAAAAAATATAATCATAAAGATAACTTGACTGAAGTTTATCACACACACAAAAAGTAAGTCACATCTAAAACTTGAAAGAGAAGAAGACAATATGACAAAAAATCAAAGCAGAATGCAGACATTTCAAGAGACCAACAATCATACATGCTACAACAATGGAAAATAATGTTTAAAAGGAAAAAGGAAACTTTTTTAAAATATATTTTTCCATAAAAGTAATTATCTGAAAGACAGAAAAGTGTAAGGAAAATGTGAACACAGCTGGACTTACAGGGCAGGTGAACAAAATGGACACAATATTAACCCTTTCACTGCTAATGGAATTCGCAAGTTGCATTCCAACAATGCAACCCCCCCCCTCCTCTCCCCCTCCCCCCCCCTCCCCCCCAAAAAAATTCAATAGACTGGTCTTTGGGCCACATCCATGATTTCATCAGTAGAAAGAAACTCGTGGAGAGCGTGGCAGCAGAGAGTCCTCAGAAGAGAAGCCCCCTTCAAGCAAGTGTTTCGGCCCTTATCTCCTGACACTCTAGGGGGGTTGGGCCACACCCGGTTCATGACTCCGGATGTCCCTCTGCTGCCCCTTTTTTTCCCATCTTGGGACGAGCCATGGCTGGGATTCGAACCCATGACCCTCTGGACATGCTCATTTTCCACTTAATGACTCGCGCTTTAACCACTGAGCCACAGGGACACCTGATATTTGTAGGGAAATTAAGCCTTATGAAGTTCACTTTTGTTCCTCCTTGACCAGATCCAGCTTGAACACCTCTCTGCCGCTTCTGCCATTGCTTTCAGGGCTCTGGTTTTTTCCTTCCCTGCAACTGAGAGCTGTTTCATGAGGCTGTATGCAGACGTTCCTACAAACCCCCTAGCTCCAATTTCTGCAGTGAGGACTTTGACCTGATAGCCTTCTCTCCTCAGGCTGTTTGCCAGATCAGCATACTTTTCAGTCTTGTAGATTTGAGCTGCCTCCATTCTGTTCTCATATGGCACCGTGAGCTCGATCATGATCAGCTGCTTGGTTGACTTAGAGTGGACTACTATGTCTGGTCTCATGCCACTCTTGCTGATGATCTCTGGGTGACTCTTCCATTCTGGGAGGTCTGCAGTGCACTCCCAGTCATCTGCCCCGTCCAGCAGACTCTGCCTGCATGTTTCGAGTGGCACTGTTGTTCTTGGCCATGATTTGCTGCCTCCTGCCGTGAAGAATGTTGCGGGTGCTTTTGGAGTCCTGATTTTCCCTTTTGTGGTGTTGGTACTAGCCCAGACTACTTGTACAATTTCTTTGAGCACTTGGTTGTGCCTCCATGTGTACCTTCCTTGAGCCAGGGCTACTTTACATGAGCTTAGGACATGCTCCACTGTTTGTTTTTCATGGCAGAGGGGGCATGCAGGATCGTCTGTTTTCCCCCACTTCACCAGGTTTGCATTTGAGGGCAGAAGGTCATATGCAGATCTGAGAATGAAGCTGATCCTGAGAGGGGCCATGTGCCAAATGTCATTCCAAGTGAGACTTCTTTGGAGTGCATTCTCCCACGTTGTCCATTGCCCTTGCTGGCTCTGCTGGACTGCTTTTTGGAGTCTTTTTTGGTCTTCTTCTTTTCTCATCTCCTGAATCATCATGTCTCTTTTGGCTTTTCCTTTGGCCTTTGACCACCATTCAGTTTTGGTCACCCCCAGTCCTTGTCTGTTGGTCTGTGTGTGTCCTGTTATTTCTCTGATCTTGAGACTTTCTTTTGCAGAATCCATCGCCTCTTGAACTTTCCATTTTCTGCCTGTCTTCAGCTGGGGCTTGATTGCTTCTACCACCTTGTCTCCTGAGTCCTCCAGCATGCTTTGAAGTCTGATCTTCCCTGCTTTGTATTCCTCCAGGATGGATTTCAGGGGTAGTTTCAGCTTTGCTTGGCGACAGTACAGCGCTATGTCAGTCAGACAGGGTGGGACACCAAGCCATTTCCTTGTGAACTTGTTGATTTTGGCTTCCATTGCCTCCACTATGCTGGTGCAGATGTCGTATATCATCAGAGGCCATAGCAGCTTTGGTATCAGCATGAACTGCAGACACCAGACCTTGTATTTGCCAGGGAGCCCACACTGGTCAATGGTCTCCAAGCCTTCCTCCGCCATCTGCTTGGTTTCTTTTGCTCTTTGTGTGTCTTTCAGCGTATCATCATACCATCTTCCAAGGCTCTTGACTGGTTCTTCTGTGACTGTTGGAATGGCCTGGTTGGCAACACTGAAGACCACAGATCCGGCCACTTTTCCTTTCCTCAGTGAGAGACTCCGTGATTTCTTTGGCTTGAACTTCATTCTGGATGAGGCAACTATGTCGTCCAGCCTCTCCAGCACATGACGTGTCTCGTCTTCTCTGGATGAAATCACTGTAGTGTCATCCATGAAGGCCTTGAGAGGAGGCATCTTGTATCCATCGCCAAGGTCTGTTTGTCTCGCGTTGTTTGTTGTTGCTTTCAAGATGAGTTCCATTGCCAGCATGAACAGTATTGGGGAAATTGCACAGCCCATTGCAATACCCACTTCCAAGTTGATCCAGTCTGTTGTGTACTCCTTGGTAGAGAACCGCATTGAGAAGCCATTGAAGTACTTCTTGAGCATGTCGCGGATGTTCTTTGGCACATGGTACATCTCAAGAGCCAACTGTATCATCTCATGGGGCACAGATCCATAGGCGTTTGCCAGATCAAGCCACACTACGTCCAGGTCTCTCTTTTCTGTTTTTGCTTTTTGGATTGCGTCCCAGATCATTGTGGCGTGTTCTACACAGCCAGCCACGCCTGGGATGCCACCTTTCTGGACTGACACATCCAAGTACTTGTTTTCCATCAGGTACTTGGTCAGCCTTGCTGCCATGACAGAGAAGAAGATTTTCCCTTCGACGTTCAGTAGTGATATTGGCCTGAACTGGCTAATGTCACTTGAGTTTTGCTCTTTGGGGATGTACACACCATCTGCCGTCATCCACTGGCCGCTGATCTTCTGGTTTCTCCAAGCCGATCGCAGCAGCCTGTGGAGCCACTCCAGCACCTTGGGACATTTCTTATAAAGCTGGTAAGGTATTCCGTTTGGCCCTGGTGATGATTTGGCTCTGGCTTTGTCGACCACCTTCTTGATTTCCGCCAACGTTGGAGGCTTGCCATTGAACTGTTCCTCAGGGTTGGTTGGCCACACCAGACCTTGAATGTCGAGTGGTGCTTTGCTCTGTGGGTCAGAGTATGTTTTCCTCAGATGCTGCTCAAGAACTCCTTTGTCCACACTTAGGGTCCCAGATTTTGGCTGCTCAAACAGTGTTCTGGCAAACTGGAAGGGATCTCTGAAGAAGCGCTCTTGTGTCTTCTTCTTTTTGCTCTTCCTCCTCCTCGCAGATTCCGCTTTGCTGAGGGCACTGTGTTTTTCTTTCAAGTCTTTCCACAGTTTTTCCAAGCCTTGTTTTTCAGCTGGCAGTGCGGTCTTCATTTGCATCTTGAGGTTTTTCTTTTGGACCCTGGTCTTGTCCATCTTTTCTTGGCGTCTGGATTTCTTTGGAGGTGTTTTCTCTTTGGGTAGTTTTGCTCCATAGGCGTCTCTACATGTGGCATACACAATGTCCCCATATGTGGCTAGTTTGTGTTCCAGGGTGCTTTTCCCTATCAGTGCATCGAGTCTTTGGACGATTTTTGCATCCAGTTTCTCCCAATCTTCAGTTTCGTTTGCTCGTGGCAGGTTGAGTTTCAGGCGCCTGGCATCGAGGGCCTGTGCAAATTCCTCATCCGAACCAACAGCGTGGATGTCCTTGGCACTGTGGTTTAAATCCTGGCCTTGGTCTTCCGACGTCTTATCTGCTGATGCAGTGCGCTGCTGCTCATTCAGATGAGTCTTCACACATCCCATCTTTGTTCTGTGGATCTTCATGCCACGGGTGGTAGCGAAACGCTTTCCACAGACACATGGATATTCCATTTGGTCCATGTTCATAGTCCGTTTGGGATTTGCAGTCATGATTGGTTGAGCACCGATGGATTCATCATTCTCTCCCCCTTTCGGTGAATCCTGGGAGCATCTTTTCCTTTTATTCTTAGTAGCCACATGTTTAAGGCAAAGTGGGGAGCCAGCCCACAGAGCCCTTGGTTCTGGTCTTTCCAGTGTCCTCCGGTCTTTCCCGGACGTCCTCCGGCCTATTCCCGGAAGTCAATGGTTTACCCATGCATCAGTAGAAAGAAACTCGTGGAGAGCGTGGCAGCAGAGAGTCCTCAGAAGAGAAGCCCCCTTCAAGCAAGTGTTTCGGCCCTTATCTCCTGACACTCTAGGGGGGTTGGGCCACACCCGGTTCATGACTCCGGATGTCCCTCTGCTGCCCCTTTTTTTCCCATCTTGGGACGAGCCATGGCTGGGATTCGAACCCATGACCCTCTGGACATGCTCATTTTCCACTTAATGACTCGCGCTTTAACCACTGAGCCACAGGGACACCTGATATTTGTAGGGAAATTAAGCCTTATGAAGTTCACTTTTGTTCCTCCTTGACCAGATCCAGCTTGAACACCTCTCTGCCGCTTCTGCCATTGCTTTCAGGGCTCTGGTTTTTTCCTTCCCTGCAACTGAGAGCTGTTTCATGAGGCTGTATGCAGACGTTCCTACAAACCCCCTAGCTCCAATTTCTGCAGTGAGGACTTTGACCTGATAGCCTTCTCTCCTCAGGCTGTTTGCCAGATCAGCATACTTTTCAGTCTTGTAGATTTGAGCTGCCTCCATTCTGTTCTCATATGGCACCGTGAGCTCGATCATGATCAGCTGCTTGGTTGACTTAGAGTGGACTACTATGTCTGGTCTCATGCCACTCTTGCTGATGATCTCTGGGTGACTCTTCCATTCTGGGAGGTCTGCAGTGCACTCCCAGTCATCTGCCCCGTCCAGCAGACTCTGCCTGCATGTTTCGAGTGGCACTGTTGTTCTTGGCCATGATTTGCTGCCTCCTGCCGTGAAGAATGTTGCGGGTGCTTTTGGAGTCCTGATTTTCCCTTTTGTGGTGTTGGTACTAGCCCAGACTACTTGTACAATTTCTTTGAGCACTTGGTTGTGCCTCCATGTGTACCTTCCTTGAGCCAGGGCTACTTTACATGAGCTTAGGACATGCTCCACTGTTTGTTTTTCATGGCAGAGGGGGCATGCAGGATCGTCTGTTTTCCCCCACTTCACCAGGTTTGCATTTGAGGGCAGAAGGTCATATGCAGATCTGAGAATGAAGCTGATCCTGAGAGGGGCCATGTGCCAAATGTCATTCCAAGTGAGACTTCTTTGGAGTGCATTCTCCCACGTTGTCCATTGCCCTTGCTGGCTCTGCTGGACTGCACTTTCACTGAAATCAATTTAACTGATTTTACATTATCTTTCAGTCAGAAAAACCACAGACACAGGTCAAAGCATCTTCCTTGGTGGTGATGAAAATACAGGGGACCCAAAACAATCGTAAATATGCAACATATTTTTATACACATTCTAATGAATTATCAAAAGCTCTATCAACAGGCAGCTACATCAACTTGTACAACACTAAAACAAAATTAAGTTTAAAAAAAAAACAACATATTACAGTTCAAGTTTATTTTACAGAAGTAATGTAACACTGATCTACCAAAGTAAACACCCTCGATGTTGAAAGAGATGACATAAATCCAAAATGTTGACTGACCGGCAGAAGAAGAGGAAGTAGGGGGCGGTGCAGAGAATAGCCAACACTCCCATGATGTCTTCATATTCATGAGCACAGAAAGCTCTTCCAGGAAGCATGGCCACCACAAACAAGTTGGACAGAAGCAGCATAGCTTTGGCGGGAGCTCCTTTCTGTTACGACAGAACAAAAAGCTGATAGAAAAAAAGAGAGAAAGACCAAAATACTGACAAAATACAGAAATCTTTCACAACAACAACAACAAAGGAAGTTCCAAACTTGGCTATATATAAATACTGAATACATACACTTAACAACAGCAGCAGAACAAACGAGCAAAACAGATAAATGTTTATTTGTTCTGTCACCTAGAACAATAATATAATCATAAACAGAAACAAGTCACCTGAGCATAGTTCACACAGACACAAAAGTAAGTCCATGAGAGGTAAACAGGAAAATAAGAAAGAAAGAAAGTAACTTTTGCTCCCATAATGAAACTATTAAAGACACATACCTCCCCATTCCAATTCAGAGTGCTAGCCCATTCATCTAGCACACAGGTAAGAGGTACACAGAATTAAACATGCAAACTTTGCTTTGGGATATAAAACTTGTAAAAATTCTTCATGACATTTTCAGTCTTTGAACTGACCATAAATACAAGTTTTAAAAATCTGATTAGGCTAGCTTTGGAAGACTTTCACAATCTTCAAACTTGAAATAGACAAAAAAAAATCTGAACAAGGTCACCAGGAGTGAGACATATTGAATCAGAAACAAATCACAATAGCGTTCACTCCCGTAGTACAGGGAGAAGGGAAAAATGTGTTTTCAATGGTGGAATTCCCTGAAAAAGAACGGAGAATTTTAAGCACTGATAACAAGACAAGCGCTGCTAACTTGAAGCCAGTGTTGCTTAGTGGAAAAAATCACCCAGGTTGCTGCTGTCATGGTACTATTTCCAATTGTTTTACAAATATTTTCTTAAAAGTATTTCATATTGGGGGAGAGGGAAGAGTTGGGGCCTTTCTGGAGAAGACCTTCAGCCACTAAAGTTTGTGCAAATTGAAAAAAATAAAGACAAAAAAAAATGCTTACGAGAGTCATGAAGAAAATGCGGAAGCCCTGGTGGTGAATCTCCTTCATGGCCAGCAGCAGATACATGATGGCTCCCAGCAGGACGCACACCTCCAGTACCATCCTCGCCTGTCACACAGTAAGAGTCCATCTTAGTCAGAATATGAACAGGTGTGTGGCCATCATGGTTTTTTTTTTGCCCCTTTACCTTCCCTGTCCTCTCAATGACATTGCTACCACATTGCTCATACCCAGTCACCTAAATGCAGCTACACCCAGGCACATGCTACTAAAGCTCCAGCACTGACAGTCCATAAGAAACAATCCCTAACAAGCAGCTCACCAGATGAGACATTGCACTGCTGCCACATCATGTAGGAGGAGCTGAGTGGTGGGACCTTATGGGACTCGGCCTTATTGATATAATGGAGCCCTCTTGGAACTGGGATGTACAGCAAAGGCCTTATTGAATAATGGAGCCCTCTTGAATGGATGTACACAATGGCCTTATTTCTGGAGCCCTCTTGGAATTGGGATGTACCAGGAATGGGCCTTATTGATACTGGAGCCCTCTTAGAATTGGGATGTACCAGGAATGGGCCTTATTGATAATGGAGCCCTCTTAGAATTGGGATGTACCAGGATTGGACCTTATTGATATAATGGAGCCCTCTTGGAATTAGGATGTACCAGGACTGGGCCTTATTGATATAATGGAGCCTCTTGGAATTAGGATGTACCAGCAATGGGCCTTATTGATAATGGAGCCCTCTTGGAATTAGGATGTACCAGGACTGGGCCTTATTGATAATGGAGCCCTCTTGGAATTGGGATGTACCAGGACTGGGCCCTACTGATAATGGAGCCTTCTTGGGATTGGGATGTACCAGGACTGGACCCTACTGGTATAATGGGCTCTCTTGGAATTGGGATATAACAGGACTGGGCCCTATTGGTAAGAGGCTCTATTGGAACTGAGACTTAATGGAATGGTTGTGACTGAGAATATTGCTATCAGACCCAGACCCAATAAGGCTCAGTATTTGGACATAATGGTTCTGGGATCCAAAGGAATCTTTTGTTTTAAAAGCTGATTCTGCCCAGAGCCACTGAGTCCTGGAATGGGTCCTGCTGGGCCTGGGTCCTGATGCCATAATCCTGGGAGAGCAGCATGATGTTATTCAATTTTTTTATTTGCTGTTTTACTGTTTGTTGATGTTTATGTTTGTAGATCACAATGGGTTTTCCCACAACAGTTTGATGGGGATGACACCCCTGAGTTCTTTACCTGTGCTCGAGTATGCTGCACATAGGATCTTGATTTATCATCCATTAGCATTCAGACCAAGTGAAACTAGGTCAGTTCACATAGGATCTTGATTTATCATCCATTAGCATTCAGACCAAGTGAAACTAGATCAGTTCATCAGGTCATGTCGCGTAAAATATCATATATTTCATTTCATTTGAAAAGAGTAGAGTTGTTTTAATATTTCATAGCAAAAATAACCAGACTTGCAGTATCCTTTCAAACCAGGATGTGGCTGCGTATAGAAGCTGGGGGAAACGGAGAGGAAGCAATGCATCGTAGGTGGCATGGTAAGTCTGACAGCCCTAAAGAAAAGTTCACTTAAGTGAAACAAGGTCAATCGTATCAACTGTACATATATCTAAACACACACACACACACACACACACACACCACACATACACACACATACACACAGCAATGTGAGGCTGTCCACATTCATTTTACACAAGCTAAAACCCAGTATTCTCAAAGGAACTCAAAATCTGATGCAATCAAGTAATCTGTGTTGTTTACAGAAAAAAAGAGAAAAGAGTTCTGCATATACAACAATCACAAGTAAAAACAACAACAAAACTGTGTAACATATTTGCCTATAGTAACATTTTTTTAGGGCATTTGCTTGCCTATTGTAACAAATTTCTTGTACTATACTTGCATATCTTAATTAACAAACTCTGTGTAATGTGTTGCCTATTGCAACACACTTTGTGTAATATGTTTGCTAACTGGAACAAACATGTAATGCACTTGCCTTCTACATATGTCAATTATGGTCAATTCAATATATATTTACATACCGAGTTGAACGAAAGAAAAATCAAAAGAAGATGAAACCAGGTAAAATAAAACAAACATTTTACAGGAAAACAATCAAGGCCCAAGCAGAGTTTCCAGCAGAACTCAGACCTCAGAGACATAATAAGAAAGCTGATTTACACACAAACGCACAGCTCTCTGAACAAACACACATAACACACACCACACCATCACAAACTTACAGTATCTTCATGTCGATAATCCCGCAGCAGATAGCATGGATCAACCGTACGATTGTTGCCAGTTTGAGAGCAGCCAGACAGATCAGAGGTGTCGTTGCTATGCGCACACAGGTCGTGACCCGGCCGAAGAGTAAAGGCCGTCACAAACATGCAGAAGTAGAGGATGAAGAGTACAAAGTGCCGATAAAATCTGAGAGACAGCACAAAACAAAAATTACCAGAAACGGAGACAGTAATGTGCATGAGAAGATGGCATAAACTATTAGTCACATAAATGCAACAGTGTTAGGCTGTGTCAAAATCCTTCAGTGTCGGAAAGTTCTGTTACTGGAGTGACTTAGTGACATCCTTTGAAGGGGGAAGCCCACTCATGCTGTCTCCTCATTGTCAGCAGGGCAATTATAGCCGTGTCCTGAGTATGTTGGTACAAACATTCCCCACTCAGCACCATCAAAGTGACCCTGCAGCAGTGCTGTGTATTCTCTGGTGGGTTTCCTCAATGTTCCCTGTGGACTGCTGATTCTGGTGCTGTGACAGGAAACCTGGGATGTGTGGGGGATCAGAATGAGCAGCCAGGGAATAATGCCATGGGCACGCATGGAAAATAAGAGCAAAGAACAAAAAGTATACATTAATAGCATAACTTCACCCACCAATAGTTCTGAGGTGGGGGTTTTTTTTACGTCCAAAAATTGCCAGTTTTTGCATCTGAAACCCATCAGGTGAATTTTTTTTTTTTTTTAATGCAGTGTCTTCCCTTGTTAGGTTCTATGAAAGCTTGTCATTTTAACTCTAATTTCTTATTGGCTGGAGCCCAGCCAACCACACTGGGCTGTACAAAGATGGTCACAGCAAAAGGAAAATACCATAAAAAATAACCACCTAAAACATGTACAAAATGATTATCTATTTGCAAAACAGACAACAGTTCTTAACTGTGTAACTATGGGCACCCTTCGCAGGCCAGACTATTCCACTGAACTTATATGTTTAAAAAATATTTACGAAAAATGTCGAATCAATCAAAAAAATGTAACTGCCACAAAGAATGTATAAAAGGTTGAATTGGATAATTCTATGGATAACTGGAGCCGACGATTTTTCAAGAAATGGAACACACTCCTAACACACAAAACCAAACTGCTGTTCAAGTAACATATGCAAAAAAAAACCTTTAGAATTCAACACTAACAGCAAGTGTCTCATGTATAGAAAAAAAAAATCATTACAAATACATGCACAAATACAGAGAAAAAGAGACAAAGAGAGACAGACAGACAGAGAGAAATGGGGAAGAAAGACAGCAGCAAAGAGATACAGACAAAACAGACAGAGAGGGAAAAAGAAAAAGAAGATGAAAAAGAAAACAGTATACTAAAAATGGAAACACAATGTTCTAAGGACATTTCCTTCCTTACTTGTCTCGCACAAATGTTTTCCACTTCTCTTGCAGCAGATCCACAATCAGTCCATCCATCATGTCCAGATGACATTCCTCTGTCTGCAAGCGAAATGGATCATCATTCAGAGCAACACCTCTTACCACAGCCCAGACACACCCACAGAACCCTAAAAATCCCCCAAAACTGGATCATTGGAGGGGTGTGGGGGAGTCCTCGGTTGGAAGGACTAGTATAAAGAGAAAAATGTTCCAACCTCACCCCCACAACCCCTCCTCCCCCCTCCCCCTTCTCCTCCCTTCTGCGGCTGTTTAACACATATACATTCAACCCTGTGCCCAAGCAAAGCCTGGGTGTAACTGAACTTGATGTGTGTGGAAGTTTAGCAGAGCTGGTTAACTGTTCTGCGTGTCTTTGGCTTTCAAGATCTCAACAGGGTGTGTGTGTGTGTGTGTGTGTGTGTGTGTGTGTGTGTGTGTGTGTGTGTGTGTGTGTGTGTACACACAGACAGAGACAGAGAGAGAGAGAGAGTGTGTGTGTGTGTGTGTGTGTGTGTGTGTGTGTGTGTGTGTGTGTGTGTGTGTGTGTGTGTGTGCGTGCGTGCGTGCGTGCGTGCGTGTGTGCGTGCGTGCGTGCGTGCGGAAGTGAGTGTAAATATACATGTGCATGTGTGAGAAGAAAGGCAAGAATAGGAACAGGGGTGGCGAGGAATGTAAACTTGGGAGGGTGCAGGTGTTTTAAAGTATATATGAAAACACACACCTGTCTGTCAATTAGAAGACATACAAACAAACAAATACTCAAGACATAATATCACCGCACGGAAATACAACTGCCGTAACTCAAATTTTTTGCATGTTTGAGATTTTTGGTATACTATACGAGCGGGCCAAAGGGCATAACTTAGCCAAGTCCCAATCACATTACCTTAAAAATAAACATTCTGTAATCAAAATACTTGCACTGTCATTCAGCTCGCAGTATATCTTGTGGGGATAATAATCAGTTTTTTTTCGTCTCCTGTAAAATTTGATTTTCAGACTCATGGCAGTTGTATTTCTGGGTGGCGATACATATTGCTTAGTTAAACAGGGCTTGAAAACCACTGTCAGTAATGTGCAATCAAGACACTGAAATTATCTATTCAAATCATCCTATTTAGGGTTAACCAAATTTGTGGATAGCCGTACAATGCTGTCATCAGTCCATTCATGTTAACCAAAAATTATATCTTATCCACATTTGACGTTCAGTGGAATCCACCATACATCAGCCATCAATTCTGATACTGCCCTGAGAACGAGCCAGCTGAAATCTTACCCCGTAAACAATGAGGTTGAGGGCAGAGTTGTGGTTGATCTCCCCTGAAGGAGAGATGGTGTCGATGGAGGCCAAGGGGTAGCCAGCGCAGGTCACATTGGCATAGATCCACATGACCTGCCGCGTCTTCTCCAGCACGTGTTCATACATCTACAGTGGACGTGGCAAAAGAAAAGGCAGAGGCAGAGAGAGAGAGAGGGAGAAAAAAAAGCATCATATTCAGCATAATCTTGCCTGTTGCTAGGATGTATTCAGAGAGAAGCACAAAAAAAGAAAAAGATACACCCGAAGGTGTGGGTAGGACCCAGAGAATTACTGTCCTCAACTGCCGAACAAACCAGCTGGGAGCAATCCTGCACCATCCTTGGAACCCTACACTGTTTTCACATAGGGTGCAGGCATGCACAAGGCATTCCATTAACACACGAAGCGACATAATTGCTCCCTGGCATATGCCATTGTATGATGGCTTCCGGTTGTGACACGACAGAACCTCCATGGGAGTGTTCCCCTGGGTGTACCAGCCCATATTGCATGACTGCAGAGCCCACCGGCAAAAAACGTCACCGTCAAGCAACTGCTGAGGGCTGGTACACCCATGGGAATGCTCCCATGGTTCTGTTGTGTCACATCCGGAGGCCATCATACAATGGCATCTGCCAGGGAGCAATTATGTCCCTTCACATGTTAATGGAATGCCCTGTGCTTGCCTGCACCCTATGTGAACACAGCGCAGGCTTCCAAGGGTGGTGCAGTATTGCTCCCAGCTGGGGCCGTACTTACATGTCGTGGGTAACGGGGAAGTTACCTACTACCTCGTTGTAAGCTCGAAGGTCCGTTACTTGCAGATCCATATGTCGAGAGTAACCTTTAATCTCGTGGTTTGCAGTGGGTGAGGGTGGGTAACGTACAACGAGGATAGGGCATGAGTTCGCTGTGGGTTAGATCAAAACAAAGTCATTGGACACGTTCAATGATCATGAACTTCATGCAAAGTTAAGATTTCGTCGTCACAACATCTTCCAGCTGACAGACACTCTCCGAGAAGACACTGAATTTGATTTGCACAGACTGAGGCACGGAACTTGGCCCCCTACTCTACAAGTGTGTCTGTAGCTCCAAAGTTCGTCTGCTACGATAGTTGGCTTAACTCTTGGTGTGTGTGTGTGTGTGTGTGTGTGTGTGTGTGTGTGTGTGTGTGTGTGTGTGTGTGTGTGTAGGCTAAATCTGTCTTCGTGCCTGTGTGTGTCACTGTTACTTTGTGTCAGTGTGTGTATGTGTGTGTTGCGTGTGAGTGTGACTTCATCATGTTTATGGCCTTTTAATAGTTTTATCAAATTTGTTTTTAATTAAGCTGCTTTTTCAGTCTTTGTGTGTGTGTCTGTGTCAGCGTGTTTGTGGGCATGTGCAGAAGGTTGGGGTTATTCAAGACATGTGCAGAAGGAGGGAATCCCTCTTTTTATCTGACCTTCACCCTTTACTTTCTGGACACTTCGTAGGTAGAAACCGAGACAA
>CM065735.1:10862088-10874588 GCA_033310375.1 Conus canariensis
TGTGTGTGTGTGTGTCTCTCTGTCTGTCTGTGCAGAGGAGAGGCGAGGAGGGGGGGAGGGGGGGGGGGACAAAAAAAAAAACGAAAACCTGGCGGGCAAAGGGTTGTTTTGGGGATGGAGAATTGATTACGTAAGTGACGAATAAGATAAGAAAAACTTTATTCTCCTAAGTTAGTTTCAAAGTGAGGTGGCTGTAGGCGGAAACTGACACAAACTTAGTAGAAAAATGACTGAAACGCTGAATGAAAAAGACAAACAAATTGCGAGACAAGACATGATGCGTTTCAATCTCTTAGGTCTTCTTCAGGTAAGAAAAACAACACTGAAGGCAATGAAAACAAAGAATGAGCAATGAAAACAAAGAATGAGCAATCAATGATCACCTTAAAGTGGGCGCAAAATGACATTTTGTGCCCAATTTGAGGAGATAAATGACTGTTGGCTCTTCACATTTTGCCTCCAATTTAACTTTAAAGGAGACAAGTGATTGTTCATTTTTCATTTTCATTGTCTTCAATGTTGTTTTGTGTTGCCTGAAGAAGACCAAAGAGGTTGAAACGTGTCCTGTTTTGTCTTGCAAGTTGTTTGTCTCTTTCGTTTGGCAGTACAGTAAATTTTCTTTTAAGTTTATCCCCCCCCCCCCCCCCACTTTCCCCCAAAAGAAAGAAACTGCATCAGATTCATAACAATTATAACAAAAGCCAGAATGGATAAAATAGTAAATGCATGAAGTGGGTAATATACATATTTCTAAGAGATTAAGATATTGTACAAGGTTTAACATCTATACAGGTGTCACTTTACCACAGTACTGCGGACCCAAGGTTCTGAGGAAGGGGAAAGCGGTGAGACAAGGCATCATCCACATGCTGTCCACAGTATTCCCATAATCACATGTCTTACGAGTGATTCTTAATCTTTCTTTCCTTTTTTCTTCTTTGATTTATTTACCAGATTGGGGCCAGGGATACTGAAAAGGTAGTGGGGAGGCAGACTGGTCCATAATCCTTGCCTGAGGAGTGTACTGAGAGAGATGGAAGAGAGAGAGAGAGAGAGAGAGAGGAGAGAGAGAGAGAGAGAGAGGTGTGTGTGTGTATGTGGTTTTGTGTATGTATGTGTATGTGTGTGTGTGTACATGTGCGTGTGTGTGTGTGCATGTGTTGTGCATGCTCGCATGATGCATGATGTTGTGTGTATGTGTGTGTGTGTGTGTGTGTGTGTGTGTGCGTGTGTGTGTTGAGTGCTTGTGTGTGCGCGCACGCATATGCACAATTATCAATCTAAATATAGTAATCACAAACTCTGTACTGAGACAGGAAGGAATTATGGTATAGAAAGAGTTCAATATGAATTGTATTAGTGATAAGTATCATTTCATGACTCAGTAACCAAAATTTGCCCCACGTCAGTATTTACCTTATTATTGCATTAGGAGTTTGCTTATTATTCTGCAAACTGATGTCTGGAGTTTTTTAAAAAAATGGCTTCAAATAGTTTACTAAATTTCTCAAAACAAACAAACAAAAGGAAAAGTTATACAATGTCATCTCTTTGCATTCATAAGCAGTTATCACTTTTGGATGTGTCTAAATACATAGCACACATGGAAATGTTTACACCGTTGATAAACTGATGTTTGTTTGTTATTCTCCATACTCCCTATAGGGTTAAAAAAGCAAATTCAAATGTACGTGTGTGTGTGTGTGTGTGTGTGTGTGTGTAGTGTGTGTGTTTGTGTGTGTGGTGTGTGTGTGTGTGTGTGTGTGGTGTGTTGCGCGCGCGCACACAAGCACATGTGCATGTGTGTATGTGACCCGACATCAGATGTATGTTACAATGTGTATAGCAATAATGGATATATATGCAATTAGGTAGGTCTATGCTCTTCTGTACAAGCAGGTTTGCTCATCAGAAAAGAAAACAACAGTTTACTTGATCTTATGTCTTTAAGTAACACTCTAGGACTCACTAAGGTATGGTAATGTTACTTATACCCCAGCCGACCACAAAGGGCCACATCACGGCCGTCACCGTGTTGAAGTCAACTCACAAGTCATTAAAAAAAAAATACAACAAGAAAACTCATTCACACAATCCTTTAAAACACACTTTGTAAAAACGCATTGAAAATGCTGCCAGGACTCACTGTTCTGAACTGTAAAACATTGATACATGAGACAGGCAACTTGCATTAAACTGAGGAGTTTCAAGGAAAATGGAACAGAGGACCATGAACATGCAGGCATGCATGCAAACGACTTGAGAACTAAACACGTTTTTCACAAAAGAGAACAGGTTTCCATCAGAATCTTTGTACAACAGACAGCTAACACACATGCACTGATGACACATTTTACAACACAACAATCACATGCATGTGCTTTTGATCCATTTTCATAAGAGATCAATAACACATAAGTATCACACTACATTCACATAAGATGTCACAAGCTACTTTCATGATAGATTACACCAAACCTCTTCTTCAGTTGTTCTCTGACAAAGAAAAATGTACAAATGAAATCACATTATTCAAACAGTGTTCAAGATTTTCATTTTCACTCCTTGCAGTTTAAAAAGGACTGTGTAAAGAAATTACTGTACATGTGACTATAAACTTAAAAACCAATCAATACGTTCATTCGTTTTAAAAACAAAACTTTTAAGATCAGATCTGTACAAATTTGAATACATATATATTTCTAATGTCAACATTCCAAAACAAGGTAATACTTTTGAAAGCTATGTTCAGGAACTACTTTTGAAAGCTATGTTCAGGAACTACTTTTGAAAGCTAAGTTCAGGGACTATCAACTGAGCAAACATACAACCTACTATATCTGTATTACCAAGATATTGTCCAAAAATGCAACGCATTGCACTGAATGAAGTTCATAATGTGTGCACCAATATGAACAGGATTTTTTTACTTCTGACCCTCACCTAATCATAGCACAGCCAGCAAACTCAGCCACCTTACCATCACCTTTGCATGGCAAGAAAAAGTAAATAACCACAACAAAGCAAAACCTTCCCATCGAAAAACAACACATGCTGCTCCAGACAAACCTCTGGTTTTCTTGTTGGTGACTACATGAGCTGACTTGCTACAAGACATAGTTCTCCAGCGTTCCTTTAGGACATTCTTAATTGAATGAATGATGGGTTCGCGAATCTGGATCACAAAAACTAAATTCCAACCTCCCCTAATTACAATCTACAATCCATGATCTAGTTAGCAGATTTACAATCAACTAAGGTTTGATTCTTAATCGACGTGTGAATGATCTTTTCTCAAGGATGGGAACACAATCTGTTCGCTAGTGGTGCTTGACTGAAATATGCTATGAGGCCTACTGAACTGGCCATGAAGTTGATTTTCACATTCTTTTTGCCCTGAATTTAACCTTATTTCCATAGCATTGTGAACTTGACTATAAAGTGTTTACATACACACTGAGAACAGAAATCTAGGTTAACCAGCCACAAACTGATTTCTTTCATTGGAGAGTTGACAAAAATTGATTTTCATCATAGGAGACCTTTCATATGGTTACTACCTTTTATGCAAACTCAAACATGTTAAGCGATCCTTGTTTCACCATAAATCTGAATTCGGTGAATTTTGCAAACCTCACTGATATTGGATTGCAAACCACAAGATCAGGCAATAAAGGACAAAGACTGGGTCACCAAGACTGTGAACTTGACAAACTAGGTTCATGATCTAAAAATCCATTCAATCACGAAAGGCCTTTGTAGAAATGCAGAGAAAGTTTTATGCATGCATTTCTTTTTGAATTTCTCAATCTTCTATGCATTATCTGCCGCCTATATCTACCTCTCATACAGAACAACAGAATTACCATTGATTTTTAGAGTTGTTATCATCTCTGGGCAGCAAAGACAGCTGGTTTTCCTGATGACTGCAATACTCAAAAAGTGAGATGCTGCTATACAGAGCCTTGGCCATCTTGTGAACTTTTTGATGAACTGTAGGCGTTGCTCTGAATGATCACATGATCCCTGAAGTAATCAGCTTCAACTGTAGGCGTTGCTCTGAATGATCACATGATCTCTGAAGTAATCAGCTTCAACTGTAGGCGTTGCTCTGAATGATCACATGATCTCTGAAGTAATCAGCTTCAACTGTAGGCGTTGCTCTGAATGATCACATGATCTCTGAAGTAATCAGCTTCAACTGTAGGCGTTGCTCTGAATGATCACATGATCTCTGAAGTAATCAGCTTCAACTGTAGGCGTTGCTCTGAATGATCACATGATCCCTGAAGTAATCAGCTTCAACTGTAGGCGTTGCTCTGAATGATCACATGATCCCTGAAGTAATCAGCTTCAACTGTAGGCGTTGCTCTGAATGATCACATGATCTCTGAAGTAGTCAGCTTCAACTGTAGGCGTTGCTCTGAATGATCACATGATCTCTGAAGTAGTCAGCTTCTTACAGAGTCTATCCATTCAAAGTACTGTAAACTAATGTCTGTAATCTGACAGGGGCCTGTAGTCAAATGGTTGGAGCGTGTGCCTGTGGAGCTGACAGTTGTCAGTTTACACCACACATGGAGTCAGATTTTTTTGTGGCTGCAAAAACCCTCTCTGTCCACTCAGTAATACATGAATACCTGATTCGGTTCAGGGAAAGTGAAATGTGGCAGAAAGAGAGGTGTGAGCTCTGCCTTTCCTCATGCCGTGCCCTAGACACAGTGAATCTCTGACACTGCCCCTATTCTAGGGCCATGGGAACTTTAACCTAACCTTTATTTATTCATTATTTTGTGAATTGTCTGGAACTGTCGAAAAATTTGCCTCCACTACTGCCAGAGGTGAGGCTGCGACAGGAGAAGCCTGGGCTTGGCTATGTAAAGAGGAGTGGCATAGTAGTAAAACTATTCAGACAGCATGGAGGATGGAGCAATAACAACAACAACAAAAATGAAAGAAATCATTTTGCTGTTTTCTGAGCTGACCTCCCTTCCATATGTTCACACACAAAGTGCACTCACCTTCTGATCATAAATCACCAGCATGTGCATGACCGTGTTGCCATTGGTGTCTTGAGCGTTAGGGTCAGCTCCCTTGGCCAACAGCAAACGAACACACTCCTCTTGGGCCAGGCACGCCGCAAAGCTCAGTGGGTATTCGCCCCAATATACGTGACTGACCATCGCAAACAAGCAAAAAATATGTGAGAATGTTGCATTGAATCAAAATAGAATTGTACTGCTGCATTGCATCTCTGTTTGGAGAGATCTGTGTACGGGTATCTCAATATATGTGACTGTCAATCGCAAATGAACAAAATATGTAAGAATGTTGCATAGAGTCAAAATTAAGATTTTACAGCTGCATGGCATCTCTGTCCACAAAGAATTGTGTATGGGTATCATTACTTTTTCTTTCTTTCTTTCTGTGTACGCAGGCTGATACTCCTGCGGACACTGCCTGTATAGACAGGCAGTGGAGTTGTGTGTGTATGACCGTTTGTCATCCAGCCATTAAGGCAGCCATACTCCATCTTCAGGAAAGGTGCATGCTATGTGTAACGTGTCATCCATACCAATGGCCAAACTGGCCTTCTCTTCCGAAAGTTGGTGATGGGATTTTATGTGCGTGCAAGATGTGCGTGCGTTCACACACGGAACCTCGGTTCATAGTCTCATTCAATGGACTGTATGGGGAATGGAGTCAGAACCAATGTTAACTCTGAGGGAAAAATCCACCTGCACCAAAATTCGAACCCGCAACCCCAGGATCACGAGTCCGACACTCTACCAACTGTGCTATTCCGGCCCCCAAAACACTAGCTACAAATCCTTGCCACAGAAAATTTTCATGTCCAGTAATGCCATCAAGATGATGATTATCCACCCTGGACACAAAACAACCTGGAACTGGCTGTGTACAGAGCCAGAATGAGCGATGCTGGAGTAAAGCCAGTGAGGAGGAAAGGAAGACAAGACAGTAACAATAACAAATCGCCATCTTGCGCCAAATTTGATGAGATAAGTGATTGCTCATTCTTCATTTTCATTGTCCCGAGTGTTGTTCATCTTGCCTGAAGAAGACATAATAGGTCGAAATGTGTCATGTTTTGTCATGTGATTCATTTGTTCTTGCTTGGCGGATACAGTACTTAAAATTTTTCTTGTAAAATCATCATCTGTTAAACGAGGGAAAAAAAAAACACCTGAAGAACTAAAAAGAAAACCCAGAAAACCTGAGAGACACAAAAACTAAGATTCTTCATCTGCCATACACCAGAAAATCATAAATCAGAGGAAGAAATAAACCCAGACTCCTCACCCGTTATAGTCCGTCTTCTCACACACGCTGACCCATTCATGGTCTATGCAGTCGGTGCGGGAATCTTTCTGGTCATCGGGGCAGAAGAAGTTGCCGCAGGCCCTCACAGTGTAGTCTGCCCCGCTGTCCAGTAGGAACTTCACCATGGACGGATCCTCGTTCACTATGGCGATGTGCAGGATGGACTCCCCTGGATATTTAGAATAGTGCCATGTACATTCTGGGGCCGGCATGCGTGAAGATTGACATGTAAATACACTGTCAAACATATGCACCTGGGAGCATATACACATCTAACCTACAACTACACACCTACACACACACATGCACATTCACACACACACACACACACACACACACACTCACACACACACACACACACACACACACACACACAAACACACGGCTTATGTTCCTCCTTCTGTAGCAGTCACACAGAATTTAAATGTAGAAAAGCCAACATTCACTCACAGTCTTTGATTACCAAATCCTGAGAAACAGACCTTCAGTCCTTGCATAACTAATCTTAGAAGTTTTTTTTCACCATGATCTTTATTTTCTTCAGCATATAAAGTGTACCCCATTCCCTCAAGTCATACTCCACCCTACCCTCTTCCCCCACATATACTGACACATTCACTTTTCTCACGTAATACCAATTTTAGTAAAAAGATTATAAGCTGCAGATTAAATGAACAAAGACATCACCAAACCATTCCACTTCACACACACACACACACACACACACACACACGCACACGCACATTTCATATACACATGTATACAAACCATAATACTCTTCCCCTAAGTAGATGTCATTGATCAAGTCAGGAAAGTGTTTGAGGAGGCGTTTAGCCAGGTCAAAGTGGGTCTGCGTGGCACTCAGCATGCAGAGATGCAGGATCGTCTCCCCTACCGTGCCTCGCTGGTTCACATCCCAGCACTGCTCTCTGAACTTTCTTTCCCCTGGAACAAAGACGTCTTTCCCTCAGTACTGTCAAAGTGACTAGGTCCCCCAAGTTGGAGTATAGCTGCCTTAATGGCGGGAAAAAAAACGGTCATACACACAAAACTCCATTCCTTTTGTTGGGCACATGGGTCAGTTTGCCTGTCTATACAGGGAGTGTCCACAGGAGTATTAGCCTGTGTACGCAGAAGAAGAAGAAGAAAAAGTGACTAGCAGCAGGGCAGGGTATCCTGTTGCAGGTTACCTCATAAAGACCTAGATTGCTCATTGGGGTCTTCCAGTCATGGAACTGTCAAGGGACAAGTCTAGGTGTGCCTACCTATGGGGGAGTAAGAATGGGCATCATGAGAATAACTTTTGGAAAGGCAAAGAAGACAAGATAGCATTCCAAACAAAAAGAAAGAACAGAATGGTTAGGTGTTAAACCTGGGTTTGTTCGGTGTGAGCGGCATCTTCTGAATCCTGAGGTAAATTAGAGCAATAGGGTTATTAAAACCAAAGTGTCAAAACAAAACAAAAAAAAGAAGCAAAAATAGATCGAGTGGAATGCTGAGAAAATTGCACAGGGAGCCAAAGGCATAACACAGTCTCTATAGCAAGGCCTACACCTGTGCATTCTAACAATAATTCACGAGCCCCAATCTTGGGACCCCTGTTCCTCCTGTCTTCACTCACATCACTGATATACCTACAAAGACTGTACGGATTTGTTAATAAAACTTTCAGCCACTCAAAGATAGCCGACATCTGATTCCATCCCTGGTGTTGAAAGATATAGTCTGTCTTAAATTCTTTTAAAGGTTCTGGACGGAGGGAGGGGGGGGGGGGGGGGGGGGGGGGAGGTGGTCATTATGCACCAAGTGGTGTTTACCAAGTCTTTTTATCCCTTTTTGTCACACTCAACCAGTAATCACTTTTCTCTTCATTCTTACTTTTTATCTTATCTCCCCCCTCCCCCCCGTTACCCTCTCCCCCCAAAAGCCTAACTTTCTGTTTCCGTACCAATCACACTGAACTAAGTAGTTTTACACATGTATACACTTTTGTTTCACTTACAAGTCTATAGATTTGTTAAAAATAACTTTATTACTTAAGTGCATATGCGGTTGAAAAAAAACAACATTTGAACAGGAGAAAATATTCAGGGCCTGTGGCATTCATGATTTCTTCTGGCAGTTCAACAATGGCAATTTTTCCTGCAGTATCATATGAGAAATATTCGTCTCAATGAATCGCCATCAACAGGCCTGAACTCATATTTACATACATACCTAAGATCATGCAGTATAAACCCATATTTTCGTTGTTTTTTTTCTTTTTTGAGAGAGAGAGAGAGAGAGAGAGAGAGAGTGAGAGTGTGTGTGTGTGTGTGTGTGTGTGTGTGTGTGTGTGTGTGTGTGTGTGTATGTGTGTGAGTGTGTGTGTGTGTGTGTGTGTGTGTGTGTGTGTGTGTGTGTGTGTGTGTGCATGATATGCATTCTAATAGTGTATTTACTTATATATCCAAACATTTGTTTGTGTGAGTGTGTGCATATGTGTGTGTGTGTGAGAGAGAGAGAGAGAGAGAGAGAGAGAGAGAGAGAGGGAGGGAGGGAGGGAGGAAGGGAGAGAGTATGCATGTTTTTGCATGATGTGCATTTCACAATTTATTATGTTACACACTCTAACAATTACCCCTAAATCTCACCCTTCAAATATAATGTCCCCCCCTCCCTCCTCCCTACCCCCCCCTCCCTCCTCCCTACCTCAGCTCCCCAAACACGGTCTTTGAAGCTTACAACTATAGACACGAAGACACTTAACACTGTATGACAAAATCGGAAATGAAATGAGGCAGGGAACAGCAAACAATAAACAGTAAACAAGTTGGGCATTTTTGCTCCCATAAGAAAACCTAACACAGAGTAACTTTTATTCAAGACTGGCACAGCCTTTTAAACCTGAATAAAGTCAGACAAATACATAGACGAACAATCTAATAGTGGGGGAAAAAACAAGCGCAGGCCAACAACTGAACTATCTTCATAATAATGACTTGGCAAAGATTTGGAATTAAGGGGGGAGGGGGGGGGGGATTGGAATTTATTTCTTAATTTCATGTTCCCAGTTTCTCCATCTTCCAATCCCCCCCCCCTCCCCCCCTTAATTCCAAATCTTTGCCAAGTCATTACTATGAAGATAGTTCAGTTGTTGGCCTGCGCTTGTTTTTTCCCCCACTATTAGATTGTTCGTCTATGTATTTGTCTGACTTTATTCAGGTTTAAAAGGCTGTGCCAGTCTTGAATAAAAGTTACTCTGTGTTAGGTTTTCTTATGGGAGCAAAAATGCCCAACTTGTTTACTGTATGACAAATAAAGACGTACTGTCTCACTCACCCGACTTCACTGCACTCTCCTCGTCCTGCTGACTAAGCATATCCACCATGGCCAGCTCGTTGGCGTTCTTCTGCATGTCTTTGCTCATCTTGATGCTAGTTTTACGGTCCCGGTTGCGAATCTGCACCAGCTCCGATATGGGGAGTTTCTTGGCTTTGCCGTCCTTGTATAAAAACTTCTTGACTTTGGTGACTATGGTGTTATCGAGTTTGGTGAAATCGGGCGGTTTGGCGGCCAGGGCTTCTTTGGTGAGAGTGTGCAGCTCTCCGCCATCTCCCAAAGCGACGAGAGTGTACAGTTCCTTCGCTGCTGCATCCCCCTGAGCTTTCACACCTGACGCCACCACCGATGCGTTTCCCATGTTTGAGGGTCGCTCTCGTGCGAGTACTTGACTAGCTGGATTTACTTTTCCTTTACACAAGAAATTCGGGAATTTTATAATACCAAAGTCACAATACGTCTTCCAGTCAGTCACTTTCTCCTCGTCGATGCTTTACTGTTCACGCATACACCGCCATCGTGTTTACAGTACTGTTCGGTTGCCGTGTGTGCCCGCCTTAGTTGTTGGAGTTGTGGGCGGTTAAACAATGTAGCAACTTTTACGGGCATATATGCGTCTGAACTGAACCAAAGTTGCTGGCGCAAGCTGATTCCGAGGAAGGCAATATGGCCGCTGATATCCTTGGTAGCAGAACGCCAAACTGTGACGTCACTGCACGTGGACCTGATAGAGTACCTCTGGGCGCGTTGAGGTCGATAAAAGATGATTGCAGTCTGATCGATCTGTTAGCGCACGAAAATGGAAAATTGCGCTTTTTTCCTGATGCACCAGATGATTATTGATTCTCTCTCTCTCTCTCTCTCTCTCTCTCTCTCTCTCTCTCTCTCTCGTGTCCATGATTTAAGAAACCAATTGAATTACAATGAATTTGATGACATTATTCTCCTTTGTTGATCGCTACTAACACGTTGAAAATTGAGTGCCTGCATACAGGAGTTGAAGCGAAATAAATAAGTAAATAAAAAATAAATGAATGAATGAATACATAAATAAATAACAAAAATAAAACAACTGAGTCACTGGACTGCCAAATAAAGCAGTTACTTGTTTTGGCCAGTCGGCCTACAGCAAATCCTTCCAGTTTCTGTTTCAGTGATGCTTGGCCAAGCCCACCACACAAAGCCTATCCAGGACTGGTGCTACGCTCTGTGTGTGTGTGTGTGTGTGTGTGTGTTTGTGTTTGTGTGTGTGTGTGTGTGTGTGTGTGTGTGTGTGTGTGTATGCGCGCATGCGCACCTGCATTGTTTACATATGTGGAAAATGCTTCAGACTGTTGTCTTTGTGCTGCATGAAATGTTCCTACACAGAGCATTATAAAAAATATTCACCAGCCATCATTTCCATCTCTTATCTTCTCAGCCATTCAAATTAAGTTTGACAGAGAAACCAACCTGTTCTGGAACTTTAAGTTTTTGAAGAGAGATTATCCTGTGGAACTGAGAACGCTCAAAGATAACCTGATTCAGATTAGATCCTGTACAATGGGGGTAAAAATTAAGCTTGCGGTTTTATGCAGCGAGTGGTCATTTCATCACAGTGAGACAAGGGAGGTATAACTTGGTATGCAGTTTCATGAAAACAAGTAATGACCATTTCACTCCCAGTAGGACTCTTCAGATTTTCAAACTGACTCCTGTTCTCAACTGGGATCGTTTTTCTGTTTGTTTGTTTGCTTGCTGGCTTGTTTTGTTGTCCTACCTTTCGCACCACTCCAATGGCATTATTATGACACTACACATTCCACCTGCTCCTTTTCCACAGCCATTTCTTGCGCCTCCCACCCTGTCCTCAGCACCAGAAATCCACAGGGAACTGTCAATAGCAAGTCATCATGTGGCAACTCACCACTCATGTCATGGCTACCGAGTCACTTCAGTGGTGTTCAGTGGTGCCATTTCTGTTCTTGCCTGTGAAGGACACACCTACTAACTGTAAGCTCTCCATTCACAAAAACAAAGTTTCACATTTATGGCATGTTTGCAATATTTCTCAGACTATAAAATTTGAAGTTTTCTGTATCTGTTGGAATTCATGTAAATATGCTACATTGTACATTGTGTTTATTCATGTAAATGTGTTATAGTGCATATTGTATATAATGTTATGAGTTTTTTTTTTTAAATCGTCTGTGCCATCCCAGTGGGATTACCCCCACATTGCTCACTCTGGCTCCCTATCCATGGTCACATTTTGGCTTATTCCTTTAGTCTTTGCACTGGCAATCCACAGACAGGGTCAAGGTCAAGTCACTATGAGGCAATCAAACAGTGGAGAAACTGCACGGTGTCTAAGTCCTTCAGTGGTGAAGGTGTGGTGTTCAGTGGTGCCTGTTCTGCCCCAACATATGCAAGACACCATCTGCTGAGCCCCCCTAGTGACGGCAATGTTGTATCAGTCATGGAGCCATTGTGAGTGTGCCCCTGAGGGTGCCAAAACACCTGTCCAATGACAGTCCCCATGTACCTGCCAATACCGGTGACCTCAATATATAGACTCACTAAATGGAGAGGAGATTGAAACAGAGGTCCACTCCCTTTGTTGGGTAGATGGGATTAAACTCCCTTTGTTGGGTAGATGGGATTAATCCTTGCCTGTCAGGCTGTTTCGGTACTGGGGGATTTTTCCCTCGGAGTTAACACTGGTTCTGACTCCATTTCCCACACAGTCCTTCGAACGAGAGACTATAAACCGAGGTTCCGTGTGCGAACGCACGCATAACATCTTGCACACACGTAAAATCCCATCACCAACTTTGGAAGAGAAGGCCAGTTTGGCC
>CM065735.1:10879588-10889588 GCA_033310375.1 Conus canariensis
ACATGCATCCGGTAAACAATCAAAATAAAAACCTTTAAAAATTGCTCAGGCATAATCAGGTACATCTTGATTGGTCAAAAATAAAAATCATTACAAAACTTCAACAGAGTCAATTTGCAAACTTAAAAGATGCCAGTAACGAACTAGCATAGAACATGAAGATGAAATTAAATCACTGTTAGATAAAAGCACACAAATGGAACAAAGCTGGAGGGACACTGCATAAAGAAAGATAACTGCATTTGAAACGTGAAAAGAAAAGAAGAAAAATGAGAAAGGGAAGGGAGAGGAGAGTGGGGGGAAAGAGGGGTACAACAATGAGATCATGATTTTAGATCACAGGGAAAACTCCACAACAAATCCTTTGTACTTCTTCTGTTTATCTTTTATTTATTTTCTTGGTGCATCAATGATTTCAACATTCTTGTCACCAAGTAAGCCAAGGTAATAGAGTCTACACATTTATAAATCGGGTAAAAAAAAAAAAAAATTTACATATGTCACAAACAATGGACAATGGAACAGCAACGATCCAAAATAACCTGAAGTCTGTTTCAGCAAAATGCCGAACAGCCGCATATAACCCAATATTCCAATAATACTAAACTGGAAAAAATATGCAATAGCAAATGAAGACATCCGATAAAGATTTTTTACCGGAGATAATAGGTAATAGGTAAATAGATAAAAAAACAAAGAGTGACCGACTCCCGATGCTTATTAGGACATTCTCACAGACTCAACATCAAAGTGGTCTGGTGGCTGGCTGAAATATAAGGAACCAAGCCCGAAAATCTCAGAAACTCTGTGAGGTATCCATCTTTACTTCTGCATGTAACTTAGGAAATCTGAAGTGGCTTGTGAAGAAGTGAACAACTCTTGCTCCCATAGTAAAACACTCAAAGGCACATAACCACAGGCCAATATTGGTACCAAAAGAAGCATAAGCTCTGTGCTTATGTGCCTTTGATAGTTTTTGAACCATTTGGGCAAACTTACAGGACTGGTTATTGATTTGTACATATTCTGATAAATGCTATGCTTCTGAAGCATTAACACATCAATCACTTTGTGTTTCCTCATTGAAAAGTGCTTAATTTTATCGCCATTTGAAAAAAAAGTCACTAATTGAAAAAAGTAAAGAACACGTCACATGCACACATACACAAAATCACAGATTTGCTGATATGTATACAAAACAAGGGCAGGAAACAGCTATTTGCGTCATTAGTACAAAAAGAATAATGCTGTCATTTGTGTTACCCGACTGGCTATGTCACCTGAGGTGATTATTGACCTTAAAAAGTAAAAAAAAAAACAACCCCCCCCCCCCCCCCCTGAAATTTGTATAGTCTACTAAATTGAACAGACATTCCTTTGGTACAAACCACTCCTAAAAAAAAAATTGGGAGGAAAATGTAATCAGAGGAAAAACGTAAAACAAAAAGATTCACAGGAAAAAACAGTAACGCCTAGATTTTCATTCCTCTTTCTTGGGCTTACTAAATTTCAGGCTATGATGAAATGTTTGAAAAAAAAAAATCTCTGGAAATAGCACTGTTCCAGCTTTTCCCCACTCCTGCCCCTCCTTTCCCCCCTTCCTCCTCCTTCCCCAACCCCCTCCCCCTCAAAAAAAAGAAAGAAAAAAAAGAACCCCTAGATGCACAGCATTGAAAATGTTAATCACCGATGTCAATATTCATTAGTTTGCGCTCAATATTCGAAACACATTTAACATGCTTTTTCCCTACAAATACAATTCAATAAATTCACTAATGTTTTAACTCATTCATTATAAAGTAATCAATTTCTTTGGTAAGAAAGTTGATACGATGCAAAGAGAATTGAACATGAAACCTACCCTCATTACACTAATTTGAAAAACAGACATCATGAACTAAACCATGAACTAATCCCAAACAAAGTAGATATGTTCTGTGTAGATGGATATTTCTGCGTCTGCTGCCTTCTCTTCTGTTGACGGAATCATTTTTATCTTCCTCAAGTGAACTGTGCCGTATTATATCACCTACATTTTTTTCAAGTGCAAAAGGGTGATTTAAGTCATTTTTGCATTAGAGAATGGTAATGCCATGTAAAACACAAAAAAGATGTTGGAAGAAATATGTACAAAAAGGAATAGAATCTTTTACTACTGTTGGTAATTAACCAAGATAATCATTTTATCATTTTTTTAGCATTCAGAAGCATGGGAGTAAACAAATCCAATAACCCAATCCTAAATTCAAAGAAACTAACAACGAGGAAAATTAATTTGTATTCATTTCAGGAGGAAGGAGGAAGAGACAGAGAAGAGGGAGGGAGGGAAGGGGGACAGTTAAATTCTCTGAAGATGGGGGCACACAAAAGCAGAAGATGCACAACTGAAAAAAATCTTACAACAACTTTCAAAATCTTTCAAAATGTTACCACATCAAACAAAACTGATCCGAAGTTAAAAGCGCATAGAAATAACCACTGTTTTGCCCTTTTCAATATATAAAAAGATACAAATCTCCAAAACTGAGTCAAAAAAAGAAAAAGAAAAAGAAAAAAAGTCCATCTGTAAGGAGGGGGGTGGGGTGGGGGGGACCCATTAGCAGCAAGAGCCATACACAACATAACGGGGATAACAGGGAACGAAGTAAAAGACGTCGATCCCGATTCCCGAAGACATCAGCAGTATTGTTGACAAGAAAGACGTGGCGGCCCATGATCAGAGCTGCCTTAGCATGGGACCACTGGTCTGGGCAGGACCTGAGTGTTCAAGAACTCTCCATAGCTGGGGTGCCCATGGCTGCACACCTCCAGGGACCGAGTCGTGTCTCCATAAGTGTTGCCAAAGACGTAACGCCGCTCTGAAAACAGACACTGACTACGTGTGACAACTGCAAGGCAAGGAGAGGCTGATCACAAATTCAATGTCAAAAAAAAAAAAAAAAGAGAAAAGAAGAAAAAAGATTGAAAAAAAAAGAGAAGAGAGAGACTAGAACAAAACCGATTTATACAGGATGAACGCAAGGAAAGAAGAAAGAGAGGTATCAGGAAATTGGGGGCGAGGGTGGGAAAGGGAGGCGGGGGAGGGGGGGGGGGGAGACAAAAGATGAAAAAAGAGCTGAAAAGATACAGAAAGCAAGAAGAAGAAGAAGAGAGACAGAGACAGACAGACAGACAGACAGAGACAAAGAGACACAGAGAAAGAGAGAGCTATTATTTATGTCCATGCATTTGTGAATACTTTGACATGTGTGTGCATGTGTGTGTGTGTGTGTGTGTGTGTGTGTGTGTGTGTGTGTGTGTATGTGTGTGTGTGCGTGCGCGCGTTCATGCGCATGTCAATAATATGTCCTGTTTAAATTCCCATAATGAGGAATTAACCATCACAGAAATACACACTAGCTCTAAAGCAAACAATCACACATCTACATATCCAACGCCTTTCACAACAAAGGCAAATCAATCATGTATACTATTTGGGAATTAATTCAGACATTGATACTTCAGTTTAACACACACAAAACACACACACACACACACACCTCTCTCTCTCTCTCTCTCTCTCTCTCTCTCTCTCTCTCTCTCTCACACACACACGCACACAGCCACAAACACACACACACACTACAACACACACACACACACATGCACATGCATGCATGCACACACACTCATGTAGAAGACCCTGCACAGAACTTAAAAACATGCTGGTCCACTGATATCATTCTGTAAAATCACATAAGAAATAATATGAATATGACTCACGTGGAACGTAGCCAGTGTACTTAGGAATCATGCCACCATTAGGATATATCCGCCGACTAAAGTTTTGACCACTAACCGAGTCAAAGGGAGTTCTGGAAACAGAAAATAAGACACACCTCATCATATTCCCTTCAGCCAAATGGCGCAGTACAGAAGTATTTGTGGTTATAACATTAGTAACAGTTGTTGTGTTGGTGTGGTGTTGACAGTATCAGAAGCACTAAGCTGTAACACCCAGGCTAGCAGCAGGTATAGTAGTAGCAACAGCAGCAGTAGAAGTCATAATGGCAGCAGCAGCAGAAACCTCATCCTCAGGAATTGTAGTCACTTGTTTTTTTTTGTTTTTTTTTACCCCATCAGACATAACAGTGGAAAACAAATAAGAAAGGTCTTCATAGGAATTTGAAACTGGAACTCTCAGCATATCATTCATGCATTCTAACCATGACTACAGTGCACTTTGGCCATTATGCAGTTCTTCCAGCGCTTGGATAGCATCACTTCAATCGTGGCAATTGTCAGCTTCAGCAATTGTTTTGGCCACTTTGATTGTTCTCTTGAAACAATTTTTTTTTTTAGAACATTTCAGAATCGATATGTCCTTGGTTTTCGTGTGTAGGTACTGATGAACATTAATTGAACTTCCCAAGTCTGAATCTGCAGCCTTATTAATATCCAGAGACAACATGAGAGACACACGCACAGCAGCAGTATGAGCAGCATCAGGAATAGTTGCAACAGAAACAGTAGCAGCAGTTCCAGAAATAACAGCAGTACCACCAGCAGTACTAAACTATGGTTCCAGTCTTTCCACCTGAGCCCACAGCAAACTTATCTCTGGTTAAGAGCCACCGAGGCTAAAAAATCTCACAAATAAATGCCCCTTATGGGAATGAAATCCACAACCTCCCAGCCAGGAATCTTCAATGCTAACCACTGTACCACTCTAGCTGTACGGGGAGGAGCTTTTATTAGGAGTGAATTTAGTGTACGCAAACACAAAAATGCCCCCAAAAAAAAACATGAGAAAAAAAACAAAAAGAAAAAAAAAAACATCCAGTTCTGCTAATAGAGGGAGTCTTTACTGAGAAGTAAATGTAATGTAAAAAAAGACAAAAAAAAAAAAAGTAAAAAAAAAAAAAAGAAGAATTTAAGTGACAGAGTCTTTACTGGGAAGTGTCAACGTACATGACAAGTGATGCTGGGGAACACACACACTTACCTGTCAACGCTGACACCGTTTGGCTGAGCAGGAACTATGCTTCGCTGGGAAGCGGGCAAAGCACTGTGGGAACCAAAGGCCCGCTGCTGGTCGCCAGCAAAAGTGTTCAAGCCCTGCTGAGCTCGAGATTTGTAGCGCTGTCCCAGTCCGATTTCAGTGGGATTAATGCGCGGAACAAAGCCTTGGTAGCCAGGTATAGGGGCTTCATACAGCCCCCTCTTGTCATCTGAAACAATAACACCAAAGCGGGTTGACCAAAAATATGAAAGTACTGATGTTTTATACATTAGGCTATCATGAAAAAAGCAAAGCTTATCTTCATTGAAAATACAAACAATCCCTGATGTTTTGTACGCTAGTTTTCATAATTGCAGATGTTTGTGTTAGCTGAAAGATGAAGGTTCTGATGATTTATACCACTTTTTCTCTTGTCTGTTTAAAAAAAACGTTGTCCTGAAATACAGCTGACATGGCAGTAGTGCTGGATTGGTGCCTTATTTTCTATTTTCTTTTCACTTGAATCATTAATATATATGTGCCCTGATATCTGTGTGTTGGGCTATGATGTTATGGCGCTTAATTTGTCACCATTGCTACGTCTGTCTCGGATGCAAAATTTTGACTTAATGTGAAACTGCAGAATTATTTGATCCTTGTAGCAACAGTGAAAATTACCTACCATCATGCTAAGTCATCAAATGTTTGCCAGGAATTCAGGAAACTGTGCACTTCTCATGCTCCTGTTGGTCAAACCTGCAACCTCTGAGTGAGAGTCCAATGTTCTAACTGCACAACTATAGCACTGTGACATATTGGTACCTACCTCTTTAAAGCTGTTAAAATTTCTGGCACTGAACAATGCACAACAATATCACCTGTGACATACTGGTATTTACCTCCTTAAAACTGTTACAGTTGCTGTCACCAAACAGTGAGTTATAGAGAGAAATCATGCATACCCATGAGAATAGACTGCGTAGGGTGTGTGTCGCGGTAGCGGTTCAAGTGGTCACGCACGGCGGGATCATAGGAGATGGCTGTGAGGCGTGGGTGGGAGGATGTCTGCTGATTGAGGGTCGCAATCTTGGAGCTGTAGTTGTCACGGTTGGTTGTAAACTCATCTATGCACTTGTCTGAGTTGCGCTTATAGGTGTCACCGAACTTGAAGGTCATTCGTGGCATGTAGCCTGGAAAACAAGACGGGTAGATGAAGGTTTCCTGAATTGGTATTAACAAAAATTACACGAAGATAAATAAACACCCAATCAGTCATTTTTTCGTTTGTATTTTATGTGATAATTTTATACATTTATTCACATTTATACACACACAGGCAATCACAATTAACACAGATCAATGCAACACATGTTTTTGGTTACGCTCCACTCTAGCACAAACACAACATATCTTTTAAAACATACACACTCACATACATGCACACCAGCACATGCATGCAAACACACACACACAACACACACACACACACACACACACACACACACACACAACATGCATAAACACACAGACCCATTCCCTCTTCTCTTCCAGTTAAACTCCCCACTATCACCTCAGTTCTCTCAGCCTCTCTCTCTCTCGCTCTCTCAAACACACACACATACACACTCACACACACACACACACACACACACACACACACACACACACACACACACACACACCTGTGTAGCCAGGTACCATGCGTTCTGTGTACTTGTTGTCCCCGGTGGCTCTGGGAAGGGGCCGGCTCACAGTCTCCGTTTCAGGTCTCATGAATCCGACAACCGTCGTCGACCGCTGCAGGCCCAGTTCCTGAAAGGATCAAACATGAGCATTACGAGCATGTTCATGGGCGTGCGTGCACGCACATGCACACATACACACACACACGCACACACACACACACACACACACACACACACACACACACACACAAACGCACACACACACACACACACACACACACACACACAGTGACACACACACACAAATACACACACATACACACTCGCGCACAAACGGACACACATAAAGACGTTCATTTGAGGGGGGTTGGGAGATGTTTGGGGGGGGGGGGGGGTGTACATTTATGTGTTTAATGTGTCATAAACATATCAGTATGAAAGTGTCAGCACACCATACATTAGCACCCAAATACACCCAGAGACTCAGTATCAAACGTTGAAACATTAAAGAAAGCGTGCGACTATCCATCTGTAAATAACACAGAGACATTGCATGGTGAGTACGTGTTAATTTTCATTAAAAAAAAAAAAAAAAAGACTGTGGTGAAAAAATAGGAGGATGGAGGCCCCACCTATTAAAAAAAAACCAAGAACAAACAAAAAAAACCCATAAAAATTGAAGAAAAAAGAAAATGTGAGAAAAAGTGGAGGTTGGAAGAAAAAATTTAAAAAGAAGAAAAAAAAGCATGAGTGTCAATTGACCTGCCAACAGTATCACAACATGACACAGCCAACCTGGAATATTGGTGATCAAAGGGACTGGATAAAAGAGGAGGGAGGGGTGGGGTGGGGTGGGGTGGGGTGGGGAGCTTGCTCTCAGAAAATGTTGCCTTCCACCCCTGTAAGAATAAAGTGTAAGGTCAAAGGTTGTCAAGTTCATGGTCAAAAGACAAGTGTTCATCAACAGCCTAGGAAGAGGCTGGTTGTATGTGATGGAACATCTAGGGGAGGGGTAGGTGGGGGAGGGGCTTCTCTCAGAAAACTAACCCCCTCCACTCCCGTATGGATTGACTGTAAGGTCAGAGGTTACTTCATTACGTTCAAGGCCAAAAGACAAGTGTACACCAACAACCTGGAAGGTGGCTGGTTGTCTTTAATGGAACATGTAATGACGAACAGGCGCAACCTTTGAGATGGGAAAGCTGTAATAACTCAACAGTTAGAAATGTACACAGAACATGCAGGCAAAACCCACTTTCATAACATCATCACAGTCCTTTCATATGCATACTGAACAAGACAGCTGTAAGCCCACAACTTCACATCACAGCCCCTCCCCTTGCTGCAACTTCTGTGAAGACCATACACAATCAGAACAGTGTACAGTATGTCACCATTGCCGCAAAGTTTCTACAATCACAATGATTTCTATTAAAACAGGGTTTAGAGCACATGGGCCTAAAGTGAGTTTGCCACCTGAAAAAAGATTGCATTCCAAACACAACAAATGTAGAAGAACACTGGCACCAACTGATGGAAGTCTGCTGGACATTTGTGTGAAAGGGGCCATGATGCATTTTGCATCATCACCACTACCTCTGCCACCACTATAACAGTGAAACCTCTCCACAAGAACACCCCAAAGTCCTAAACAGTCAGGTCTTTAGAAGATGGGATCTTGGAGGTGAGGTCAATCTAGAACAAAGACGAACCATTTCACAAAACAGTCTTTAAAGAAAGGTAGTCTTCATTTTGGTATTTAGAACCCCCCCCCCCCCCCCCAACCCCACCTGTCCAAATAGAGTCTTTAAAGGGACAAAGTCTTTGGAGGTAAATCTAGAGTAGATAAAGACAAAAATGTTCTGCAAAAATCAAGTCTTTAAAGGCAGGGAACCTTTGCTGTGAGGTGAACAAACACAGATAAAGAGAAGAATGTTCCACAAAATTATTCTTTTAATAATCTGTGTTGCACATGGCTTAAGGTTTTGTGTGCTATACGTCATGGGTTCCCAGAGACCCATGTCTTTAGTATAGGAGTAAAACCTTGCTGTACATTGTGGGTCTCCAGAGACCCATGTCTTTGGTATAGGAGTACAGCCTTGCTGTACATTGTGGGTCTCCAGAGACCCGTGTCTTTGGTATAGGAGTACATCCTTGCTGTACATTGTGGGTCTCCAGAGACCCGTGTCTTTGGTATAGGAGTACAACCTTGCTGTACATTGTGGGTCTCCAGAGACCCATGTCTTTGGTATACAAGTGAAGCCTTGATGTACATTGTGGGTCTCCAGAGACCCATGCCTTTGGTATATGAGTGAAGCCTTGATGTACATTGTGGGTCTCCAGAGACCCATGCCTTTGGTATACGAGTGAAGCCTTGCTGTACATTGTGGGTCTCCAGAGACCCGTGCCTTTGGTATAGGAGTGAAGTCTTCCTGAACATTGTGGGTCTCCAGAGACCCGTGCCTTTGGTATAGGAGTAAAGCCTTGCTGTACATTGTGGGTCTCCAGAGACCCATGTCTTTGGTATAGGAGTAAAGCCTTGCTGTACATTGTGGGTCTCCATGGACCCATGAATTTCTGAAGGATTGAAACTTCGCCATACATCATTAGTCTCCAGGCATCCATACTTTTACTGAAGGAGGCAAGCTGTCATGGCTTTGTTATTTATGTACTCTTTCGTTTGCTGACAAAAGCAAATAATTTCTGGTAAAAACATGGGGCCATGCTTTATTGACAAATTTGTAAAATGTTTCGAAGTTAGCTGGAAAAAAAAAAGCCAATTCAATTATCGAGTGAAAATCATTATTGTGGGTCACATAATACCCAAGAATGTACAGCAAAGATTGGAAGGGGGAGAGTCTGTTTTGGGGAGATGAATCTTATTAGAGACAAAGACATGAGTGTCCTGAAAAACAAAGTCCATGAAAGAAGAAATTCAGGTTTTTTTTGTTTTTTTTTTCTAATACCCAAGAAAATGTAGTGAAGATTGAAGGGGGAGAGTCTTTTTAGGGGGAGGTGAGTCTACCAGAAACAAAGGACATGAATGTCATGGAAAACCAAAAAGTCCATGAAAGAAGGAATTCTTTGTTGAGAGTGTTTGTACCCATGGGTTTCCCTCAACAACAAAAGGAACACAGCATGAACACCATAACCCATGACATAACAGCCAGAACTACCACCAACATGTCACTGATCCATATACTCATTGTGACCTTTGGGACTATTTTCTGGGCAATGACCTGAGATTGACGGCAAGTACCCAAGGGCGAAAGAAGGTACAGGGCTTTGACTGGAGGAGTAGGTGTCAGTGGGAAAGGCGGTTGATGTTGGCAAG
>CM065735.1:10892088-10909588 GCA_033310375.1 Conus canariensis
ACATATGTGTATGTTTATACATGTATATGTAAGTCTGTCTGTGTCCGTTTCCATGTGTGTCCTTGTGATTGTCTCTGCATGCATCCGTGGTTGTGCCCATGAGAGTGAGTCTGTTTGTGCATAATACACATGTTCTTACATGTGAGTTGCACCCCTGAATATGCACAAGTATGTGAACAATATCAGCAAAAGTCAAAGAGAAACCACAAACCTGTGACAGGTCACATGTGTCATTGCCATAGGTCTGTCCCACTCTGTATTTAATTTGTGGAATGTAACCACGGTACCTGCAACAAAAGGCACTAATCTTAAGCAGCTCAAACACACACACAACACACACACACACACACACACACACACACACACACATACACACACACAACACACACACACACACACACAGTCACCCACTTGTTCATTCAAATACAAAATTCCCTGTGATTTGTGAAAACTGATGTATTTTTTCGCAGGGATCCAACGGTATAAAAAGGAAAGAACATTGATATTTAGTGGTCATGAGAGGATGGCATAAAGGACCACATCTGAAAGTTCTTCTTCATTTGATGATGATTAACAAGGATGTTTACCATACTTAAAAAATCATTAAAGTAATCTTGGAACCCTTAGCCTTAACCATCCTCATCATTATCACAGACAGTTTTCCCTGAAATGTATTTTCAAAAATTTCACATACAGAGTTCTAGATATACACACAAAGACAGACAGATGTACACGTGTAAACATGCATGCATGCACACATACACTTGCACACACATGCACACACGTAGCCACAGACACACAACATATGACAGTTACATATTAAAAGCATGCAGGTCAGATAGATAATACACTCACCAATATGTACTTTCACATGGACAAACACCCATGAACACACACACACACACACACACACACACACACACACACACACACCACACACACACATAGTTCTGGATATGACAAGGGATGCAACCAAACTCTTTGTTGCTTTAGTGATAAGACAAAAAAAATGTCCTGATGGAGGCTATCCTCCTAATCTAAAAACAGGCCTTCATACTGATGTTTCATGGAAAGCTTCTTGTCAACAGAGACACCTAAATAAGTTGTATTAGACTAAACAGGACTGGCAGAGTCTTGTCAAAGAGGAAGTGATGGGAGATCTAAAAAGTTGAAAGGGTTTATGAGAGGAGTGTCACTTTTATTTTCATTTAGCTTAGTTTTACTGATATCATGCACACACACACACACACACACACACACACACACACACACACACACTTTGAGAAAAGAGAGAGAGAGAGAGAGAGAGAGAGAGAGAGAGAGAGAGAGAGAGCGAGAGGAGAGAGAGAGAGAGGATTGAGAGAGAAAATCAGGGATGACAAACATTCATGCATGTCAGTGCAGACAACATTTGATTAAAATGCATGTGTCCCCACAGAGTTTGTTGAAAAAAGAAACTATATTGCTGCATACATATTGTAAAGACTGATGTGATAAAATCGATTATGACAAGAAATGACCAGAATGATCGATGAATGTAGAAAAGAAACTCAAACCCCACCATTGCATTTTATGGGAACATATCAATATGCTTTGTCAGTCCTGCACCATGAATAAAATGTCAGTAAGTAGATCTGATGTTTAGCGGTGGCAAAATCTAATCATGAATCTTTCCATCGGATATAATATCAAGTAAATAAGTCAACTCACCCTGGAACTTCCGATCCGTCTTTCAATTGTGCAAACGCACGTCTTTGCTCAGTGGTGGGGCCTCCGCCGAAAGCTATCGTTGCCATTTTGATAGTTCTAAAGACTGAAGAAAAGAGACGAAAACCGTCGGCAAATGGCGCCTCGGCAAGAGACTGAAATCACAAAGGGCTGAACCAAATACAGTTCGCACTGTGTTTTCCAACCAGAGCACGGTTGTCGAGGCCGCTCAGTAGGTTGCTAGGTCGCTACCGGATATGAACTTCGAACGCACCTTATGCATTTCCGGTAGGGAAAAAAAAGGAGAAAAAAAATAAACACCGTAGGTCGATAACCGCAGTTTCAGATTAAGCATTATCTCTTGCTTTTTAACATTTCCTGTATTATTTTAAGCTGCTCAAAACCGAATGTGTTACAATATGATTTATGCTTCAAAACCGAACTGAAACGTCTTCTTAGTCGTTTATTCAATGTTATAATGAATAATATTTTGATCTATTTATTCTGAAAATAAATTATTGGGTGCTGGTGGTTTTTACTGTTCAGTTCAATATTCTGAGAATACCATTAGAAATGCATTGAAACACATGTTTCCTAGATCATTTTTTTTGTGGCCTAAGCGGTATGATAATTTTGCTTTTTGTTATGGCGACTGTTGCAATAATTTATTACTTGAGAACCTGCAGTATATGGATACATTTTTCACTTTCGTTTTTATTCATTTTTTTCATGGTTTTGTCAGTATTCTGTCTGATGTGCTGATAAACCCAACTTACCAGTCGGCTGAAGTTTGTGTAAGGGTTTATTCTCTGAAGTGGGAAGTATGAGGTAATTGCAACACTAAGACGAGATATATTCACTGAAGACATTCTAGGATTATAAAACAAAGAATTATGTATTGCACTTTGACCTACGCTGTGATCAAGGAAACTTGATTCAGAACAAATGTGGACACGTTCTTAGCACTAATGGTTATTGTATGAAACATCACGCGCTAACAACAGGTACAGGTAGGCCTACCATGCATTCGCTGTCAACCTCAACAGGGTACCACAAATGCTTCTCTTAACAGCCTTTACAAGGATTAGAGGTTTTATGAACAAACCTGGGGTCAAAATGTGAATTCGTTTTGTAGCGAAAGACGTGATAAACATTATGTTAAATTTACAAATCAATCTTTTAACACCTTTTTTTCTTTGGCCCATTAGATTTTATCAAACAGTAGACTTAAATCGTCTGCGCGATGAAAACTGTGTCATGACCATAGAGGAGTAGATAACTTGTCACAGAGATTTTGATGAAGAGTTGACCACACACCACTGCCGATATGTCTGCATAGTTCCGTTGCTGTGTGCAGCTCTCTACCCTCCCTCCGCGATTGTGTTGTTTTAGTTTGTTCGACTGTGATGCAAATTGTAAACCATGAGTCACCGGATGAACTGACGTCAGTTGGCCATGATGGTCTCCTGGTTCCCATGGTACACCTTCATGTAGAACATGACTCACAAGATTGCCAAGATATCTCTGTCTCAGTCTGTCTGTCTCTCTGTCTGTCTGTCTGTCTCTCTCTCTCGCTCTCTCTCTCTTTCCCACACACACTCAAACACACACACACACACACACACACACACACACACACACACACACACACACACACACACACTCACGGCCGGCCATACGCACAGAGAGAGAGAGAGAGAGAGAGAGAGAGAGAGAGTAAAAAATCCCTACTGAACCATCGATCCTGGTGTAGCATGCCAAATCACTAAGCAAAGCTGTTTCCATGTCAGGAAATGTGTGTGTGTGTGTGTGTGTGTGTGTGTGTGTGTGTGTGTGTGTGTGTGTGTGTGTGTAAAGCGTGATTACGTGTACACGCAAAGATGAAGGCTATTTGCCAATCCGTGAAAAGGCGAAATGTGATTCTGTGAAACGTGATATACCAGTGTCCTTTGACATTAATCTCTAGATAAAAACTGACTTTTACAGAGACACCCACCAATCACCAACAATAACAGTTTTGATCGGGGATCGAACCCCGCGCACCGCTGATCTTCAGTCCTGACACTAACCGCTGCACTTCGTCCACAGGTTGTAGCCTATTAGGGGGATCTCAGTATCAAACATACACATGACAATGAACATGCAAACTCTCTGGTGCATCAATCAACTACGTAGGACTAAAGACAGATACGGAGCTTTCACAACGTGTTAAACAAACCAGTTTATCTCAGTGTCGTAAAACAAAGTTTCTCGCCTTAAGTATTCAAACTACTTATGCTTCCATGTTTGAGAACCCTCAACTAGGAAACCATCCAAACCGTACAAGACATCTCATAGACAGACAAGCAACTTTGTGTAGGCGTACGTTTCGACATCCTGTGAGTTTATATCTCCCAGACTCTGAACCATGAGTTTGTCTAAACAACGAAAAGATGTCTCGGGTCAAACGACTCGTGTATTGCTCTATCTTGTAGTTATTGCACATGAATACTTTCAAATCGTTTGATGTCGACGCCAGCGTCCTTTCAAACGATTTATTTTTAATCGCCTCGTACTCGGAGGAAGAAGGGCGGTAACCGTATGTTTGGGACGTGCACGAAGTTCCGGTTGCTGGCTTTCAAACATTGCAGGTGGCAAGATTGTGACGGAGGAGATTAACAACGGGTGGGAAAGTGGGGTGTGTGACCGGGTGAGCTGGTCAGTTGAATCTGTTTTTACGCCGACACCCACGTCCAGCGATTTGGCTGTGGGAGAAATTTTCTTTAACCTGAGACAGTCGAGGAAAAGTTCTAAAGCAATAAGGTGATATCATCAGAATGATGACACGTTTAGTTAAAAAGACAGTATGGGTCAAGTATATTAATTCAGAGCTGACAAATTTCACTACAGGGTACCTATTATTTTGACAGTAGCATAACTGAAGCAAAAGAATCAAAATTGTATTAGGACACTGGACAACCAGACATATGGAACGAGGTAATGGACAATACAAAAGCAATGCGTTTCGACATTTAGGACTCCTACAGGCGAGATAGTCAAACGTGATGACCAGATGGGAAAATTGTTGTTTTTGTTTGTCGCGATCGTTTATTTTTCTCGAAGACCTACAAATCAAAACGTGTTGCTTTTGTATTGTCATTCGTTTATTCCATTCGCTCGGGGGTCTGGTTGCCCAACTGTTGTTCTCTCATAAATTAACCCTCATCAAACTGTAGAATGTCTTTTCATAAGAGGAAACTCTGGGGAGAGCACTAGGTCCGAAGGTTTTCAGAGAAGAAGCCTCCACCCCACCTCACCCTTCCACCTTCATCGTACGACTGTTTTGCCTTTGAACTCTTTACACTCTAAGGGTGCTAAGCCGCATCCAGGTCATAGCTGCTAGATGTCCACGTGCAGTCAGAAAGGTTTTTGGCGCTGTGTGATTATAGATGGTTCTAGATGGTTGGGCGCAGTAAGGTCAAGCCGCCTTTAGATGGATGTCTCGCCCACATAGCTACCGCACGTCTGTTCTGAGTTGGGAAATTAACCCTTTTGATGTTATTTTTTGTCCTTTCTCGACTAAGTTCAGCTTCTGCCTTTAGGGTTCGGATCCTCTTCTCCTCAGAAATCGAGGGCTGTTCAATGGAATCATTCGAGATGAATCCCCATACCACCTCGCCCCCTCCCCCCTCTCCCCTTTTCTCCAACATCTATGGCAAGGGCTCTGGACCAGAAGCCAGATTCTCTCAAGGTGCTAGCTAGTCTGGAGTATTTCTTAGTCTTGTCCGCTTCTCCATTCTGCTTTCATCAGCACGGTGAGTTCATTCAGAGTCTTTAGTAGTATGGGGGTATTATGACCTGGATATATCAAAGTTGAAAACGCATTTTGGGGAGGTCACCCTTCCAACAGATCTTCGGCAGAACTGAATATTTTACACTTAGTTTTTTGGTTAGTTCAACCGATAAGTTTGTGTTGCAAGTTGTCGCGGTCAGTATAACCATTCAAAAAGATCTGGGGATCTCTCTCTCCTCTCTCTCTCTCTCTCTCTCTCTCTCTCTCTCTGTAATCTCTCTTTCTATGCATGTGTATATATACCAAAATGGAGCTTAAAACTGTTGGTATGCAATGCATCGTTGAAAGGGGAATTAAAGCTTTTTACTTGACATGATTTCACAGTCATTCGAAGTTCAGATTTTGTTTTCTGGTATAATTGGACACATGTACTCTCATTTGACGCTTGTACCAGACATATATAAAAAAAAAAAAAAAAAAAAATCGTAAGAAGTAGAATGCGTAAGAACAAACTGTAGTATTTCAGGGACGGATTAGGGAGGGAAAGACCCTCTCTGTCTCCAGTTCCTTCCCCTCCCACTCCTTTACTCGCTCTCTCTTCCACTCCCCCCCCCCCCCCCCCCCCCCCCCCATCTCCAAGGCGATTGCAGTGACAATATTTGTGACTGATTTAATGATGCTTGTCTAGCACACTACCAGCCCCGATACCCATACCTCCCCCCTCCCCCCCCCCCCCCCCCGACCCCTCTTTCACTCTCAATCCATTTGCACCCTCTTTTCCATCTTTGCACCCCAGGTTGCCCGGTATGTCTGCTTGTCTTATAAACAGTCTACATCGGCATATCCACCACCTCCTTGTCTTTTTTTCTCACATTGTTATGAGGTTCGTATAGCCTATATTGAATTTGACCCAGTTCCACCATCCTGACCCTTGCCTTATCCCCGTCGTTCATGAGTATTTCTGTTGCTTATGTGCGGGCTTTGACAAATGAAGAATTAGCCGGGGTCTGTGTATGCATCCACCCACTCACCCATCCATCTATCCACCAACCCACTCATTCATGTTCCTATCCATCCAACCATCCAAACATTAAAACAAAATCATGCACAAACAAGTATAAAGCGCAATTCACAGTTGGCGTCTACAGATCTACCCGTACATCCATCCTTCTATCCAAACCATCCAAACATTTAAACAAAATCATGCACGAACTTGTATAAAGCTCAATTCAGTTGGCGTCTGCAGATCTACCCATACATCCATCCTTCTATCCAAACAGACACTGACCATGGTCCGGTTAGACACGTCACCCTGCACTGTTGTTAATCCCCGTCTTTCGCAGGTGAGAACAACCTCCAGCTGTCACACCCCAATATCCCCGTATCTCCCCAACGCCGCCAACAAGAGTTATCTCCCTGCAGGAAGCTGGAGGCGACTTCATACCTGAGTTGTCCTGGTCACTTACTCCACAGACACTGTACCAGAAACATCGTTGGCTTCCTTCTCTCCCCTTTCCTGGGTTATTCCCAGCGGGATATCGTCATCTGATGGTAGGGGGAAAGGGGGGGAGTGGGAGGATTAAAAAGGGGAGGGTTGGGGTGCAAGGGGGAGGAGATGGGGCGGGGAAAGGGAAGAGAAAGGCGGGCAATTTTAAAAGTCCGACCATGCTGGTGTTTATACGACTCCGACTTTCACCGGTGTCGCAAGCTGGAAGCACCCACATCACACTTATGTCTGGAGAATTGACATCATAATTCAGTTTCGTTCACGTCGTTTTCATCGTCGAAGTCAATGACATTATCAATTACAGCCTGAGTAATGCTTCCTGCAATTCTTCAAAATTGCGAACATTGCTTACTATCAACGTTACAAAATGCAATAACTCGAGCACCTTGAGGCAAACGAGCTCATTCTGTACAAGATGGCACCCGGTCAATACCTGTTGAAGAATAACCAAGATAGCCAGGATGTACAAGATGATGAAAGACCTAGCTTCACGGCTGTTCAGAGCAAGTTACTTGGTTTTGAGAGGCAGGGGAGTTTACAGCTCGCCCGCAGATGCAGAGGCCAAGCCGTGAATGCAGGTCAGGGAAAGGGGTGTTTTCTGCAGGCCGCTCCCCACCAGCCAGCTAACTGCGCTGTACTCGGTGAACTGAATGTCATCTGTGCATAGCCGGTCTGGCAGCAATGTGTTCAGCATTGTTGAGCGGCCATCACAAATGGGGCTGTCGGTTTGATAATTAGTGGTTGTCATGAAAAATGTAATATATCTGCGCTCTTAAGATGACTGAATTGGCGAATTCCCGACAATTCTTTTAATACCAAACTCGACTAGGTTTATATTCCTGTACATAACGTAGATACGGCATGAAAGCTTGTACGCAAGTGGTCAGGCAATATTAGAACAATGACAACACACACAAAAGTGTGCAAAAATAACGTCATCACTTTCTGGGTATTTAATTTTCCCTAGTTAACTAGTACACAAGTTTGATACATGCCTCTGCTGGGACTACAGCAACAAAAATGTTGGATTAGAAATGTGTAAGGCTTGTTTGTTCGTCCTTTCACTAAGTGTATCGCGCTGGATGGAAAAAGTAAGCTGTGGCTTGTCTGCACAGCCATCTCACCATAATTACACCGGAAATGGTCCACACTCCTTCACCCGTGCCATTCTCACTCTCCTTTGTACTGCATGCCCATTACATTGCTTGGTAGGCGGTTAAACGCTGTATCTGATTGCAAAAATGGCCGAAGATTAAAACGGGCAGCAACGATGCCACCTTTCTCATGTAGAACGCCTGCGATTCGAACTGGCAGCCCTTTTGTAGCCTCCCATCCACCCCCACCCCTTACTGCCCCCCCTCCCCCCCCCCCCCCCCCCCCCCCCCCATCCAGCTGTTCTTTTAACCTTCCTCAGTCCCACATAGAAGAATATCGCCCGATCTACTGGCATTAGGCCTAAATACATGGAAACGGACGAGTAATAAGAAACTCATTGTTTGAGTAACTGGTTGAGTAATGGATTAACACTCCTTTGAGTACGAATGACAACGCACAAATACGTCACAGTGAAATGCGTCTGATTCGCTGTCTGGATATGTTGTTGTCATGACGTCACTTCTCCCCCTTCCAAGTAGTCAATATCTCCTCCGGATGTCTCCTTTCATTCATCACTTCCCCTTCCATTGCTCGGCCTTTCTTACCATATTGCTTATTTGTTCATCATTTAAACCCTTGATCTGATTAATTGGGGGCCGGAATAGCTCAGAAGGTAGAGCGCCGGACTCGTGATCCTGGGGTTGCGGGTTCGAATTTCGGTACAGGGGGATTTTTTCCCTCGGACATATAGACAGAGAGCAACCCAGGCCAAACTCTTACACAGACGAACGTAAAAAAAAAAAAAAAAATGACCGGGGGAGTCACAATTCACCCTTAACACCGTTCCGCCAAATCTGCCACTGTCCCAGAGACCGGCTGTACCGAAGACAAACGACAGTGGGATAACATGTGACCCAAACCGGCGTACTGGGCAGATATTTAAAAGGAAAGGCGTCCAGAAGTGTCTGAATTTCTGAGAACATTGCGTTGTCGTGGGTTCCAGATCTGTACCGAACAGGGTTTGTTCGCAATTTGCCACATAGATCGACAGATACATTAGAACGTAGATGCCGGTCCATTTGAGCGTCAGAAAAAGACGGAGCAAACGGGAGAGCCATTAGTAAGCTTCTTTCACGTAAGGAAGTACACGAGACGAGAGTAGACAGAGGATAAACTTTGTGCTTGTATACATTAAGGTGATATATTTCATTGTGTAGGGAAATTACAAAATTCGAGAGGGCAGCGGACAACATGTCATGGTGAGTTGAAACCAATGTACATTTTTTGCTCTTCTGATATTTTATCACGGCATCAAACAGTTTTGCATTCTGACCTTTACCAGAAAAGTTTTGTTTTCAACAGCGCATGGTTTGTCTGTGTGGTAGCAAGATTACATAACAACTACCCAACCAATTTTAACGAAACCTGGCAGAAAGGTGGAATATGGTCCAAGAACGAACCCATTAAATGTTGGTGTGGATCCGTTATGCAGATCCGGATCACAGGACGGATCCAGAATTCGTGTGGTTGTGATGGACGTCTGAGTTCCCCCTCGTGCCCTTCTAGTTTTTTTTTTCCCTTAAAAGATCTTCAGTTATTCTCTTATAATAATGGAGGAGTTTGTTACGTTGTCTCTCTCTCTCTCTCTCTCTCCTCTCTCTCTCTCTCTCTCTCTCTCTTCAACTACTTACAATTGTTCAATATACATGGTGAACATAAAGTGATTTGATGCAGTGCGTTGCACTTTATTATGTTGTGCCAGATAAAAACAGATCTGTTGCAGGCCTTGTGTCCCCTCTTTTTCAGCTTTATGCACGCACAGCGGAAGAGAGAGAAGAGAGAGAGAGGAGAGAGAGAGAGAGAGAGAGAGAGAGAGATTGCGTATTTATACTGACCATGATCGTGCTAAACAGAAAACAATTACATCTTCACCTCTGGAACTTTTTCAGTTGATAAGAAGTTTTCTTCTTTCAAAATGTGTTCAAATCAATAACAACATAAAATTGAATATACTTTGCCTTTGGAGATTTTTCTGAATATAAACAAAAAAATAACGAACAAGTAGGGTAACTCTTCCTCCCACGATGAAATAATTACATGCCCATATCTTAAAAGGAATACTGCTTACGACATCAAATTGCCTAACGGAAGTGCCAACACAGAGCACACAGAAAACAAGGAGGCATCTCTCCCCACCCCCTGCCCTCCCTCCTCAGCGAAAACCCCCCCAGCAAGCTCCAAGCTTGCTCATTCACCCTGTACCTGAGACATGGACGCAGCAACAGCAACTGGAGAAATGAACACACACACGTGAACATTTGTTTAAGACTGGCACAACTTTTGTGTGTGTTGTTTTTGTCTTGACTGTAGCGAAACAAACACAGGGACGAACAGTAACAAATACAGATGACCTCGGTTTGATTGGTATTTGAAAGGAAACCTTGAATAAGACAGTGAAGAGTAAACAATAAATAAGAAACAAGTAGGGTAACTCTTGCTTCCATGATGAAATAAATACACGCCCTGAACTCCGAACGAAAGCTGTTTACAACACCAAATCGACTAGCAGAAATGTCAACACAGAGCACGCACAGCAAGCAAAAAAGACATCCACCATTAATTAAGGATGGTCCTTGCTTGGAGACAGAATTTGTGGAAGTCCCTGATTGCTCACGTGTTCACTGCGGCAGCCCTTCGACTCACTGGCATGGAACAATAAGGAAGAATATGAAAGATTTAATCATTATCATCGGCAAAGGTTATTATTATCAATGGTCACAGTGTAGCCAGTCACAAAACACTTGCCTGTTTATCTCGTTCTCGCGAGAAATGGAGATTCCGAACTGTGACAAGTAAGTGTTTTGCTATTTATATTTTCATACTGGATGAAGTTGAAATTCCAAAGTGGTAAAGACTATTTTGTTTGCAGTTTAGAAAAAAATGAGATGAAAATAAGATAAATTCATTACACTTACGCACAATGCCATTTTCTGTTCTGCGCTATCAATATGGCGGTTCCATGCATGGGTTCTAAGATTCAACAAAGGCGATATTTCAAGCTGTTCTCGATAGAATCGGCATATTATGAACTACCTCTCGTCAGTCTGGACCAAGCTTTTAGTTAGATTCCATACACCATATTAGTTTGTCAGTCTTTTCCTAAAGGGGTGATTCCCCCGTGAGAACTAATTGCGGTCACTTGTCGTTGTAAGTTATATTTCATTTATTAAAATGTTAAAGCCTTTTCTTCCTGGTTTAAAGTGGTTTTTGTTGTTGTTTTTTTTAGAGAAAACAGTTGACTCGGAACCCACAACATGAAATCACTCCTCATTATATATTACACAATTCAATCACATATACACATACAAATATATACACCCGTGCATACATACATACATACATACATATAAACGTCACATATTTCTTACACCCATTCCATTCACCTATCACAGGAGCACTCACAGAGGGGTGGATTTTTGCAAGTATAATAGTTTTTATTGATTCCACCACAAAGGCAGCCATGCTCAGTCTTCAGTAAATACACAAATTCACACCATCATAGGAAGGGTTGCAACAGTATCGAACAAGGAAGCTTTGCATCTTTCTCGAGAATGGGAGGGGGTGGGGGGGGGGGGGTAGGAGTGGGAATGAACGAGTTAAGCATACATTGAATCAGAGGTAGCGGAAAAGAGAAGATCAACGTACTGACTGATTCATTCAATCTCATGCCAACTGCTTTCTGGGATAATTTCTGTGCGTTTGTTGACGTCCGCAATCCATTTTCATGCTGATTACTTTCTGGAGTGATTGTTTTGTCCGTTTCAGATGTCTGCAATCCATTTTCATGCTGATTACTTTCTGGGGTGATTGTTTTGTCTGTTTCAGATGTCTGCAATCCATTTTCATGCTGATTACTTTCTGGGGTGATTGTTTTGTCCGTTTCAGATGTCTGCAATCCATTTTCATGCTGACTTCTTTCTGGGAGGATGTGTGTGTGTGTGTGTGTGTGTGTGTGTGTGTGTGTGTGTGTGTGTGTGTGTGTGTGTGTGGAGTGTGTGTGTGCGTGCGCGCGCGCGCATTTCTTCATGTCGGTAGTCTCATACTGACCGCTTTCTGGGGTGACTGTTTCGCACATTTTTTTTTATGTATGTAATTCATTCTCATGTCAATTGTTTCCTGAGATAGATTGTTTTATTAATTTTTTTGACGTCTGCAAAATTCATTCTTATGCTGACTCTTTCGATGATAATTGTTTTGTGCACTTTTAAAAAAATCTGTTAATCATTCTCATGCTGAGTGCTTTCTGGGATAATTGTTTTGTACATTTCGATGTGTACACTTCATTCTGATGTTGGCTACTCTCTGGGATGATTGTTTTGTACATTTCGATGTCTATACTTCATTCTCATGCCGACTACTCTCTGGGATGATTGTTTTGTATATTTTTTGACATCTTTTGTCTATGACATCTCAAGCAGAACTATTTGTCTATAATTAACTCGTCTGTTTTCTTTTGTTATCAAACCATCGTTACTCTACATCTTGTTTTGTGCGCTCACTTGCATGTCGCCTCGCTCTCAATAACGCCCGGGAAAGTCTGCTTCGTTTTCCTGATCAATTTCTTGCATAGCAGGCTAGTCGAATGATCAATGATTGATTGATTGATTGATTGGATGACTGATCGTGAATTTCTCCCCATAATCCAGAGGACAGCAGCGACGTCCATTTATTTAATTTTTCTTTTGTTAATTGTAGCTGGTGTTGCTGTTTGTTTGGCGGGCTGGTTGTTTTGTTTGTATTGTTGTAGTTGTTGATGTTGCTGTTTTTCTTTTTTTGTAGGCTGTTTTTTTTTCTGTTTTTTTTTTCTTCTACATCTTCTTTTTTTTTCATATATTCATTTTGGGATCAGAGGGAAGGGACAGCAGGGGCAGCAGGGGTTCGAGGGGTTGGGATAGAAGAGGGAAATGTCGTTTTGTTTGGCAGGTCGGTTGGTTTTATCAACCTGTATGCAGTCTTAAACGAACAAGCCCGCACTCGAGGCAGAAGACACGAACCAGTCACACCAGGGAAGTGTGGAAATTTTGCTGAACAAACACGACAGACCCAGAGATCTCTGACGAACCTGACCGGGTTTTTCTCCCACAGGACAGTGGCGCCGATGCTCACCTGCTTGCCCCTCCTCCTCCTCCTCCGCCAGCCGGGTATAAAGGCTCAGGTGGATCGCACCCGGGAAATTGGCGGTCAGGGATCAGCCATGGTGGAGGCGGTCCTGGCGGAGCTCCACGACGCCTGCATCTACCCTGAGGACCAGCTGTTGCTGAGGCGCATCGCCTATGTGGAGACACGCGACGGAGTAGACCCCGCCACGTACTCCACGCCTGGCTACGATGGAGGGATTTGGAAGGTGGGGGTTCGGGTGTGAAAGAGTTCTAGGGTCCTAGCGAAAACAGCGTTGAAGAAATTAGTATGTGCACATTGAAAAACAAAAGTTGCTCAAGGTGCAGGTCTCTCTCTCTCTCTCTCTCTCTCTCTCTCTCCTCTCTCTCTCTCTCTCTCTCTCTCTCTCTCTCTTCATCCGTGTCTGGTAGTTTTTTTTGTTTTTTTTTTATCGTAGCTTGCCCGCAAACAAGACTATGCCTACATTACTGAACCTGTTTAAAATACTAGCGAACAAACAAAAATCTCGGTGGAAGAAATGGAATACCACGCAAAGAACCCATTAAATTTTGGTGCGGATCTGTGTTGCATATCCGGATCAAAGGACGAATCTAGGACTCGTCCAAGCTCCGTCGAGCAATGATGCGAAGACAACTGAACCGATTTGAACGGATCATGAGGAGAAAATAGAATGTGGATGAAGAATAAACTGTTCTTGTTTTGGTGGGGATTTGTAATGTAGATGTGGTGCAGGGCGGATTTCCGATCCTGACAGACAGACAGACAGACAGACAGACAGACGCAGAAGCAGGCCTGACAAAAAATGATATGCTTCACCAGCACGTGCAAAAGACTCTAATTCCTTTGATGGGCGTGGTGGCTGAGAAATCCAGGTAGTGTGCGGGGGTAAATCTTTAAACGTTCTATGCTTTAAGTCTGATCAGGGTCTCGTGTGAGGGAAGGATGGAGGCAGCGGGGGTAACATTGGAAATCCGGATGGTCTATGAGATCTAGGAAATTCAAACCCTGGCAGCGAGAGGCAAGTAATACGTAGAGAGCCGATCCCCCTCCCTCACCTCTCCTCCCTCTCCGGTCACCTCCCCACCCTTTCCTTCTCTAACCCACCACCTCCCGAACCATTTCTCCCAGGAAACTGAATTATGGCTGCCTAAATGGTGAGGGGGGAATTGTCATGGATACATAAAAACAATTCGTAGAAACGAGTAGATGTGGGAGTTGTGTAGGCATACAAACGCATTAAAACTCAAATAAAACAAACCTTGAACAAAAGTAAGGACATCACTTTGCCCGGCCAAGCTTAAGTAACTCAGGATACTGACAATGGAAGTAGCAGTCAGATGTTGCCAGTTCATTTCCCCAGGCGGCCAATTGCCGAGGTTAAGCACGATCGGGCGCGGTTTCCAGATTCGAACACTCGCTTGAACACACCGCTGTAGTCGACGTAGCTCTGAATCGGAAGCTGCTCCTCTCTTGGGAGAGGGGAGGTAGAGCAGAGAGGGAGAGAAGGGGTGGGGTTCATACTTATAATGTTAGGTCCTAGATCAAATCTTTGTTTACTAGTGACTATCTATCACTCTACAACTGTTATGCGAGCACAACGTTGTTTGTGTTTGTTTGTTTGTTTGTTTTGTGTTTGTTTATCGTTGTTGTTGTTTTGTGTTGGTGGTGGTGGTGGTGGTGGTGGTGTTTTGCTGGTCATAATAGTTGCCTATTGCAGTGTTACACAGAAGATTGACCAACCCCTTCTTTCACCTCTCCACCCTTCCTCTTCACTCGCGGCCATTTTCTCCAACCTTAATTCTTATTACATTCTAATTATGTTGTTGCACCGCCCCGTCGCATGTACTTACAGTGCAGTTACACCTCACGGACCGTAACAAGGGTGGGGCAGCGAGGGGTGTGGAGAAAGTGGGAGGGAAAGAAAGGAATGCTGAAATCTTATATTATCAGTTTTAAAGCTTCATTTATAGTTGTGACAGAAGGTAATCTGTAAGATTTTGATAATGATAATGGTAACAATGATAATGTGTTGTGTGTGTGTGTGTGTGTGTGTGTGTGTGTGTGTGTGTGTGTGTGTGTGTGTACACGTGTGTGTGTGTGTGTGTGTGTGTGTGTGTGTGTGTGTGTGTGTGTGTGTGTGTGTGTGCGCGCGCGCGCCTGTGTGTGTGTGTGTGTGTGTGAGAGAGAGAGAGAGAGAGAGGGAGAGAGAGAGACAGAGACAGAGACAGAGGCAGAGAGATTTCAACACTTTGATTCGAAAATTTTCAGTGTTGTGGCTGTTTGCAATGTCGGTAAGTGTATCCAGATTCCCAGATTCCCACCCTTACCCAGTGTTCCATATATTCATCCATTCACTGATTCCTTTCTTCATTCCATCTTCAATCATGGGGCCCACAGTCAAATGAATGGTCAGTGTCAGGCTGCGGAACTGACAGTCATGAGGTTGAAACACCAGTGAGATAAGATTTTCACAACTGAAAAAAAAAATCTGAACATCTGGCAATAAATGGATACTTGATTCAGATCAGGGAAGATTATGGCTGTGGAAGGAAAGGTTGGGCTCTGCCTACGATGATTGCTGTTCTCAGATACAGTAACCCTCTAACATCCAACAGTGCGCTACCTCTTAGGCCATGGCCTTGAACTTCATTCACTCGCTCATTTACCTACTTATTTATTTATTTACTTATTTATTTATTTACTTATTCATTTCATTAACTTATTTATCTTTTTATTCATTTATTTATTTATATATTTATTTGTTTATGTAATCATTTACTTATCTTTTTGTTTTTGTTTTTAGGTAGACCAGGCGATGTTTCAAAGGACGCTAAGAGAGAGCGCCCGCCTCTCCCAGCAATACGCCTTGATCAGGAGCAAACTCGGCATTGATTGGTCCACGGTCACGTGGGCGGACATGCGCAGACCCCTCTACTCGGCCCTGGCGGCTGCTATGGTTTTGACGCTGGAAGGAGCCCCGGCGAACGTGCCCGTGTCGGTGGACATGCAGGCAGATTATTGGCTGAAGCATTACCGGAAAGGGCAGACCACTCATACGGTTCAGAACTTTGCTGTTCCGGCGAACACACTCCAGAAGAGTAAGAGACGATTTGTGTGTGTGTGTGTGTGTGTGTGTGTGTGTGTGTGTGTGTGTGTGTGTGTGTGTGTGTGTGTGTGTATCTTTCTGTCTTTGTTTCTTTCTTTTCTTCTTTTTCTTTTCTCCCCCTCTCCCCCCCCCCCCCCCCCATTTCCTTACTTAAAGGCAGACGACCCCGCCCCTCCCCCATCCCCCCCCCCCCCTTTTTTTATTTTTTAAATGAACTACGTTGTATGTAGATCGTGGAAAGTCCATTCTTTATTATTCGTCTCCCTCTCGCATTTTGTTATTGTTGTTGTTTATTTATTTATTCATTTTGATTATTGGTTTGTTGTTTGTGTTTGTCTTCTTCATTGGCCGAAAAAAAAAAAAGAAAAAATACACATCTTTCTTTTTCCTTTTTTTTGTTGTTGTTCCCTCTCCCTCTCCCCCTCTTTTCCCGTTTACCCCCCCCCCCCCCCCCTTTTTTTTTTTTTTTTTTTGGTTGGTAAAATAGTAATGATAATAGGAGAGAGAGAGAGAGAGAGAGAGAGAGAGAGAGAGAGAGAGAGAGGACTTATGTCAGGTTTATCTACAAAATGGGCACCCATTACAGCACCCCCCCCCCCCCATCCCCCCTTCTCATTTTCTCTCTGCCTGATATTTATAGACATATTGGCTGTGAATGCCCACATGTGTCTCGGTTTCTTCTTGCTCTTACATATCCAAGTGCTGACATTTGTCAGAATATTTTGATATTCCAGAATAGTGTATTGGTTTGTGAACTTCTAGATGCGTGGCCAGTGTGTGTTGTTGATGAAGTGTATATGCATTAGTTGCTGATTATGCTTTCTTTCTTCAGTTCTTTCCTTCTTCCTTTTGTTTTCTTGCTTTTGCTTTCTTTTTCTTTTTTTTCTTCCTTCACTGTGTCTAATTTCATTTTCTTCTCTCTCTCAGTTTTTTTTTGGGGGGTTTCTTTCATCTTTTCTGTTTCCTTATCCTTTCTCTCATTTCCTTCATTCGGCCGACTCACCATTCTCACTTGATTTCTAACGCAATGACTTTTTCATCGTATTACCAATGTGTTCAGCTATCATCTTCATTCGTAAACAGTCATAAACAGTCTGCTCGCAAACAACCGAGGTCAGTGCGCGTGCGTCTTTTA
>CM065735.1:10919588-10922088 GCA_033310375.1 Conus canariensis
AAGTCTATGCTCAGCTCAAATGCAGAGAAAAGAACGTTAATAACCTACTACAATTGCTCTTTGTAGTCATGTTCATCACTCTCTCTCTCTCTCTCTGTCTCTCTGTCTCTCTGTCTCTGTCTCTGTCTCTCTCTCTCTCTCTCTCTCTCTCTCTCTGTGTGATCAGGAACATACTATACCATTTTCAGTCAAGAACACTGAACGATATGCAATGCTGTTTACAGTTAGGTACACTAAACGGTCTACTATGTTCATTATAACGAAGAACACAAAACAAACAATGCTCTCTGCAATCAGGAACACTAGACGACCCGACGAAAGCCGTGGCACAAACGGCAGCACTCCATTCGGCAGGAGTACGTATCGTTGTTGCCGCTGTCGGCAACATCTTTGATGACGTCAACCTCAACAACATTGCGTCAGGACCTCAGCATGTGCAGAAAGTTGCTGACGTCACCGCGTTGTCGTCAAACGTGGCCAACGTTGTTAAAGAGGCTTGTGGGGGTGAGATACTGCTTAGTTGTATACAAATATACAGGACGGAACGGTGGCTCGAATTTCTTACTCAGTGTTGATATTTGTCGGTCTCTCAGTATCCATCAGTTTTTGGTTGTGTGAGGGTGCACGCGCGCGCGCGCGCACGTGTGTGTGTGTATGTGTGTGTGTGTGTGTGTGTGTGTGTGTGTGTGTGTGTGTGTGTGTGTGTGAGAGAGAGAGAGAGAGAGAGAGAGAGAGAGGGGGGGGGGTGAGGGAGAAAATTGCCCATATAGTCTGTACCTTACACATGTACTTAGCAACAACAGCTAGAGAAATGAACAAACACAAATTAACATTTTATTCAAGACTAGCACAGCATTTTCTGTTTTTTTAAATCTTAAATATAGTCAAACAAACACACTGACGAACAGACACAAGAACAGATAACCTCGGTTTGATTGATAGGCAAGGAAATGTTAAAAAAAAAGACGCAGGGATTTTACCTTTTTCTTTCTTTCTTTTCTTTTCTTCTTCTTTATTTTTTATTTATTTTTTTTTTTGGGGGGGGGGGGGAGGGGGGAGGGGAGGGGAGGGGGGAGGGTGTCTCCTTGTTGTTCGGTGCGATATGTGCTGGTGTAGTAAGAGCATTCATTTGAAATTTTGGGGCATGTAAATCGAGCCACATTTACTCTACTTATTCGTTATTTTACTATTTACTGTTCCCTGCCTCGTTCACGATGTTCTCTTGACCTGATTTGTTTGTGGATGCACTGATGACGTGTAGATGATGACACCATGACCTGTTTCTGTGGAACCACTGACAGAGGTCAAAGTCCTGTGTGTGGAGAACGGGATCAGCCGGGAATGCCACATCGAAGACCTCGTCAGTTCCCAGTATGGGAATCTACTAGGACCAGGTGAGAGAGAGAGAGAGAGAGAGAGAGAGAGAGAGAGAGAGAGAGAGAGAGAGAGAGAGAGAGAGAGAGTAAACTGTGTATCGCGTACTTTGTTTGGCATGTACAGTTGGGTGGGTTGCAGAGGGAATATTCAAAAGTAATAGACTTAAGAATCTGCTGAACTCTATAGGGTTGTGTGCGTGTGTGTGTGTGTGTGGGGGGAGGAGGGACAGAGTAGGAAGGATAGCAGCAGAGGGGGGGGGGGTGGAGGAGAAGGAAAGGAGGGGAGGAGGTAAAGGGGAGGAGAGATAAGACAGACCAAATAAGCGCCGGATTCGCAATTTAAAGCCTCTCTCTCTCTCTCTCTCTCTCTCTCTCTCTCTCTCTCTCTCTCTCTCTCTCTCTCTCTCATACTGAAGAAAATACACACGAACAAACCGACCAAACATATAAACAAAAGCGTTGAGCACACCAAGGAACAAATGTGTGTGTGTGTGTGTGTGTGTGTGTGTGTGTGTGTGTGTGTGTGTGTGTGTGTGTGTGTGTGTGTGCGTGCGTGCGCGTGCGTATACGTGGATGTGTGTGTTTCTGTGTGTGTGTGAGTGTGTGTGTGTGTGTGTGTGTGTGTGTGTGTGTGTGTGTGTGTGTGTGTGTGTGTGCGCGCGCGCGCGCGCGCGCGTGCGCTTGAGTGTGTGTATGTGTGTTTATGTGTTCGCCATCTTTGTTGCTGTGTTGTTATTCATCTTAATGAATGTTGCATAAAAAAACACTTCCATACACTTTCGTTCTGTTTTCCCCTCCACCCCCACCCCCACTCTACCCCATCATCGAATCCAGACCGCAACGTCGGCCCTAACCCCTGCGCGTGGCAGGTCGCCTCGGGGTCAGGCGGTGTCCGCCTCCAGCGGTTCCCCCACCCTACGGAGGCGGACAAATTCTTGCTGTGCGACTCCACGGGGCAGGCCTACGTCGTCCTGTGCCCTGTGGGCGAGCTGTACGACCCACGCCTGCACGAGTGTCACAAGCCTGCTGGGGGCGTGGCCACTACCTCGTCTGGTGTGCCACGCACGGTATTCACGCATTTCGTGCCTCTGTCCGGCTCTGTGTGTGTGTGTGTGTGTGTGTGT
>CM065735.1:10924588-10942088 GCA_033310375.1 Conus canariensis
GTTGGTTCAGGGTGGTGTGGTGTGGTATGGCGTGGTGTGGTTGGTTCAGGGTGGTGTTTTATGTGGTTCAGGGTGGGGTGGTGTGGTATGGCGTGGTGTGGTTGGTTCAGGGTGGTATGGTGTGGTATGGCGTGGTGTGGTTGGTTCAGGGTAGTATGGTGTGGTATGGCGTGGTGTGGTTGGTTCAGGGTGGTGTTTTATGTGGTTCAGGGTGGTGTTTTATGTGGTTCAGGGTGGGGTGGTGTGGTATGGCGTGGTGTGGTTGGTTCAGGGATGGTGTTGTATGGTTCAGGGTGGTGTGGTGTGGTTGGTTCAGGGTGGTGTGGTGTGGTTTGGTTTAGGGTGGTGTAGTGTGGTGTGGTGTGGTTTAGGATGGTGTGGTGTGGTATGGCGTGGTGTGGTGTGGTATGGTTGGTTCAGGATGGTGTGGTTCAGGGTGGTGTGGTGTGGTTTAGGGTGGTGTGGTATAGTGTGGTGTGGTTCAGGGTGGTGTGGTGTAGTTCAGGGTAGTGTGGTGTGGTGTAGTTCAGGGTGGTGTGGTTTGGTTCAGGGTGGTGTGGTGTGGTTTAAGGTGGTGTAGTTCAGGGTGGTGTGGTATGGTTTGGTTTAGGGTGGCGTAGTGTGGTGTGGTTTGGGATGGTGTGGTGTGGTGTGGTGGTGAGATGTGGTGTGTATGACCTGATGGGATGTGCGTCTGTTTGGATTAACTACACGTGGTATAGTGTGGCTTGGTGTTTTGTTTGTCATGGTTTAGCGTCGCATTGTGCTATACGATTTGATGTAATGTGATTTTAGTTTCGTGTGTGTGAAATGACCTCTATTATTGACAACGTAGAGAATTCTTTTGACAGGCAAGAGAACACGCGAAAAGCTTGATGTTCTTTTCGCTTTCATTTTTGTTGTTAAAAAGTGGCGTTCTGTTCAACTCTGTTGTCCTGATGTTTCATACTTGCACTGTAATTTCAGTCACATCAGAAACACTTATGAACACCTGTCACATACAATGTAAATGCAGTCACCATCATGTTATGCATATTCATCAGTTCTTAAACATTCCGTACAGGCGTGGAACCAGGCCATCACACAGTGCGTGTTCACCGGTGTCATTGTGGACGCAGCGACCAATCGGAGAGACCCTACCATCCCGAACCCTTGCAAGGGCGGGGCCGATTATTTCCCTTGGTACAAGGATCCCACCACCTTCATCCAGTGCAACGGCTATCACGAGGCCTATCTCATGTACTGCCCTACAGGGGAAGTGTGGAAAGCTAGCCAGAAAGCTTGTGGCTTTCCATAACAGACTGGAAAGCAGGAGGATACAAGATATTCTTTTCCCTTCCTCTTCTATACAAAAGCTTTTTTTTCTGTTATATTTTAAGTTCGATTTACTGGAAATCAATTTCATGTACAACAGTGCGAAAGATTGGAACCACGTGGATAAAAGATATCCCGTTTCCTTCTTCTGTACAAGACCTTCCTGTTACATTTTAAGTTTAATTAACTTGAAATCTTTTCACATGCATCTTTGGCATTTTTAGAGCATGCTCCAATATTTATGGAATGTAAATTGAACCCGTCTTTGACAAAAGAGCTCTCTAATATGAATGAGGTATGGAAAGATATCATTTTCCTTGTGAATAATTTAAGTTCTTTTTCCAAGTTTGGTCTTGGTGTTATCACATACAAATGCCTTGGGATTTGTTCTGCTGATGTTGTTGCTTTGATTAAACTGTTTACCGTTGGTCACAAAATTGGTCAGTGAGATGATTTGTAAGGTGCAGTTTCTGTGAGTCTGCAGTAGGATTTGTGTTGGGCATCATGTAACATCTTAATATGAAATGGATCGTTAAGACCAGTCAAAATAAAATGGCATGACTGCATAACTTCATTCTGGATTTGAGAGCCAGCTTGAGCAGTCCTCCTAGGGTGACAGGTGGTGTGATGTTGTGCCGCTTGAAAGCCTTCATTGCTTGTGTTTGTAACATTGTACCTCCCCTTTGAAGAACCCAGGGGAAAGAAGTGGAGCTGTAAGGATTTATACCCCCTTTTTTTAATTGGATACTTCTTTTCTTTATATCATAGAGTCCATACAGACTGGCAAGTTCTAAAATTTCATGACTTTTCAATGACTTTTTCATGCCATTTTGAGAAATTTCCACTGCTTCTTGAGAAATTTTCACACATGAAATGTCTTCCTACAGTTCTCGAAGTGGCCTCTAAATGTTCCCTTGATTTTTGCACTCTGATACACATGCACCCACACCAACTTAAAAAAAAAAAAAATTCATTTAATTCCATGATGTTTCCATGATTTTAGCCACATGTTGGTGTCCTTGAAAATTACTTTGTTACATTCAGTAACTTTCCATAGTTTACATTTTTCTTAACATTGCTGCCTTTAAATTTTTTTTTTTTTTAATTTCACATTGCTTATGCGTTTGTCATGGCACCCTAACAACCGTTAGGTTATGAGAATGACAATAAACCAAAATAAAACGATTCACATAAAATAGAGGCAAGAAGGATCTTTCTTTTAGTTTCTGAATGCTTTTTTTTCACCCCTTTTTCACATCATTCTTGTTTTATACTTTTTATTTCACTTAAAAAATCAGCTTCATTTTACTTTGTTGCAAACCATGGAAAGTTATAGAATGTAACAATTAAGATTTTTTTCAGGAAATACCTGTTTTAAAGATATCATCAATAATAAAGATAAGTTTTATGGAGATTCTTTTAAACATAAATGATCTCTGAAATTATTTGTAGGCATGTCAGTTTTGGACATTTAAAAAAAAATTTCAGTCTTCTGTCTCTCGAACAAAATCATAGGCATTCTAAGAGCACTTTAAGAGTTGTGCCCGTTACTTCTGCCTTTCAGTAAAATGATATAAAACTCAGCACTGTGTGTGTGTGTGTGTGTGCTTGAGTGAGTGTAAATGTATGTAAATGTGCATGTCTGCGCATGTTTCTGAGTGTGCACCCATGAAGGTGTGGTGTGTGTGTGTGTGTGTGTGTGTGTGTGTGTGTGTGTGTGTGTGTCTGTGTGTGTGTTGTGTGTGTGTGTGTGTGTGTGTGTGTGTGTGTGTGTGTGTGTCTGTGTGTGTGTGTGTGTGTGTGTGTGTTGTGTGTGTGTGTGTGTGTGTGTGTGGTGTGTGTGTGTGTTGTTGTGTGTGTGTGTGTGTGTGTGTGTCTGTGTGTGTGTGTGTGTGTGTGTGTGTGTGTGTGTCTGTGTGTGTGTGTGTGTGTGTGTGTGTGTGTGTGTGTGTGTGTGTGTGTGTGTGTGTGTGTGTGTGTGTGTGTGTGTGTGTGTGTGTGTGTGTGTGTGTGTGTGTGTGTGTGTGTGTGTGTGTGTGTGTGTGTGTGTGTGTGTGTGTTGTGTGTGTGTGTGTGTGTGTGTGTTGTGTGTGTGTGTGTGTGTGTGTTGTGTGTGTGTGTGTGTGTGTGTGTATGTGTGTGTGTGTGTGTGTGTGTCTGTGTGTGTGTGTGTGTGTGTGTGTGTGTGTGGTGTGTGTGTGTGTGTGTGCTTCTGTTGACAGATTCATGAAGTCAGTTCTTGAGTGCCTGAGCAACTCAGGTCATTACTTTGCTGAATTCTAGAATGACGAACACCATATATGTTGTGCTGTGCTCTCATTACATGTGGATAACGTTTGTGTCTCTCAGTTAAGTCCATGCAAGCAATGTCATATGCATTTCCTTCATAATTCCTGGGCTACAAGCAACATTACCTTACCTTAACTTACCCATGCCTCTTCCAGCAAACACATGCACATATGAGAACATTCATGTCAACACATTCCTGCAAATATTTACATATATGTAGAACACACACACACACACCTAACAAACCCTCACACATGCACATTCTCTTTCTTTCACATCTACACATGCATGCATATATGTGCAAATAACCTTCCACACACACACACACACACACACACACATACACACACACACACACACACACACACACACACACACTCACACACCACACATACACAGAATAAAGGCAATTCCTGTTTAAAAGACCTTTTTTTAATTAGTTTAACTTAAACGATAAAACGGCTTTAAATCAGTATCAAGAAAACCGATAAGTTTTCATAAAATGTGTACTATCTCACACATGAAACTGAAAACAGATATGTTTTCATAAAATGTGCACTATCTCACACATAAAACTGAAAACAGATATGTTTTCATAAAATGTGCACTATCTCACACATGAAACTGAAAACAGGTAAATTTTCACAAAATGTGCACTACCTCACACATGAAACTGAAAACAGGAAGTTTTCATAAGATGTGCACTATTTCACACATGAAACTGAAAGCAGACATGTTTTCATAAAATGTGCACTATCTCACACATGAAACTGTAAACTGTCCACTCCTTACTTTGCGATGGCCACCATGTTCCATAACCATTCACTTTAGACACACACTTAAAGATGTTCATAATTATGTAGCCATACAAATATGCTCACACACATAAGTTGTTTATGTACATGCACAAACGCATGCACACGCATGCACGCAACACACACGCACACACACACACACACACACACACACACACGCTTGCAGATAAACCAAACATATTTCAAAATTAAACACATTTGGCCACATCATCTACATATATAACTAGATATAGTGCACAACGCATCATACAGATGTATGAAGAACAGGCAGTCTAATCACTGTGCATCCTGGCCATAACAAGAAAAAAAAGTAAAGGAAATCCAAAAGCAGCAGAAAAACAATGAAACTATGGGACAGGATTAAAATCACACTCAAAAGTTCTCTCTGAATAATGCCACTTCAACTCCCCTAGTTTTAATGCCTAGATTGCCCAATTTCCATGTCCGGAAACACTACAGACACGATCTTATTGTAAAAACAGGAACTGGAAATTTAGCCACTGATGATGACAAAAAGATCTTCACTTGAATCCTTTTTCAGCTATCTGATTCTTTTAAAAACGCTGTGCACTTTCAACAAGTCAGCGCAAAGTGTATACTTAACCACACAGTTTAAGAACATCTGCACATACGCATGTGTACATGCACACTCACAAAGATGATGGAAATTTCCTGTAGTAGGGAAAGTGTGGATGAGGCTGGAACGACATGGGAGCAAATGAGCAGGAATGGGTGGAGGTGCCAGATAGGATTATAGGGGAGGGAAGAAGGACCTGGATTCTAAGGGGAGGGTCTTAAGAGGGGGGGGGGGGGGGGGGGGCAAGAAACTGGAAAGCGAAGCATCCCAAATGCAGAGCTGATGACATGGGGTTAGGATGGGAGAAGGGATAGGGATTTAAATTTACGAATAGGAAATTTTGATTCTAAAATTACATTTAATCCAACATATTTACCGTGGCTCACTAATGCAATAAGCATCAGTGGTTTGCTATTCCTGCCTCACACACAATAAAGTCCATTCGGACAAGAACCCGGCAGGGGCCTCGTGCCTTGTGCATGCTCAGATCATTCCTCTTTTCTTGGCAGTCATTTCCTTGCTAGCCTCCTGCACTCCGAGCAGCTAAGCGTTTTTTTTACTTTTCTTGCACTAGAATGACTGTTGCTGCTGATTTTGTTGTTGTTGCATATGCTTTCACTTACGGGAGAAACATACATGAACATTTGGGTGGCAAAGCCAGGGTTCGGAAGATTTCGTCCGTTGATCTCTCCAACTCGCAGGCCGGTGCTTTTCATGGCGTACTGAAGCCCTCTCTCTCTTCAACGCTCTCTCTCCCTCCTTGCTCTCTTTCTTTCTGGGGGTCTCCTCAACTCAGCTGCGGTTCTGGTGAGGTGATGGCAAGCCCTTGCTCACGCATCAACAGCAAGCCCATGCTCACCCCCATCACATTCTCACAGTGATCTACTCAGCTGCGGTTCTGTCGATCCCGTCCCTGCATCCCATGTGCAGCTCAGCCAAGGTTCTGCTGCACACATCTCGGTCGCCATGGCTGAATCACGGAACCAGGGATAGCAAACCACTGTCGCTTATTTCATTAGTGAGCCATGGTATAGTAAGTGTAATTAAAAGACTGATGCGGGATCACTCACAACCTAGCCACAGTCCAACTCTTTAAACAGTTATCAGCAGCCATTCTCTCTGGTTCAACACAGTCTACTGTACTGTCCACCATCTTCCCAACAGACCATTGAAAACCTGCTGCTGTTGTCCCGACCATATTTCTTCCCTGTTCTGATTGGTATAGGATTCTTGGAGATCACTGACAAAATCAATGTACATGGGGCGCTCTTTATCAAGTCATGCGTTCTTCGTGAAACGCTTGGACTTTAGCAGGGAAGACAATGCAGATGCACTGACAGTTTTGTGGAGTTAACAATCGGTGAAGAAAAACAAAGGAATGGCTCCCTGTCATCAGTGAATTCTCTTTTTCGTGTGTATGAAATTGCTTCGGGTGCCTTGGATCCCACCATTTTCTAAAGCCAAATAATGGTGTAATGTGTACATTAAATATTGATCAAAATTCATAACGAGCAATGTGCATAAAATTACAAAGCATGAAATCAAGCAAATAACTGAGATTCTTAATCAATGAGTTCACAGTGTTCACACCCACAAAGACTGGCAGCTCTCTGATAATTACTATATATAATTTCGATGGAAAGATGAACACACGCACACACACATACGCACACACACATTGGAAATCCACACCGTTGTATCATGAGTCTTCCATGTGAACGTCCTAAAAGCTAGCTGTGCCTGACTCCAAGCCTGGCTGATCTGTGGCTATCCCAGGCTGGAGTTTCCCTGCAGCAAGGTCTTCATATCATCGGAGGCCACATCTGTGGGCGTGCTGCCCTCGTTGTCGGCCAGGGTGATGTCAGCACCGCGTAGCACCAACAGCTGCACCACGCTACCGTGTTCACACGACACAGCTGGAACAACAATTGCGTTACATCTATTGTACTGTATTGTATTGCATTGAGTTGTCTTGCTTTCTGTAACAACAGATCTTTTTGGTGAGAGAAATTCCAGGTACTGTCCCTAGGACAGAATATGTAAACCACAGTTTTACAACACCCTATTTCTTCCCCTTTTTTTTTCTATATTTTTGTTTATCTACCAGAGTGGACTGTTTGCACACAGTTTTGCCAGGGACACCTCCTTTATTGCCATGGGTTCTTTTACAAGCTGCAGGCTGAACAGTTTATCGTCTCACCCAAAAAAAAGTCTAACACAGAGCTGCCAAGGCCTCAAAATCACAAAAGTGTTCACACCCACAAGACGCAAACCCCCTTCTAGTCTACTTATAGTCTACTAGTATCACTAGTCCGCCCAACCCTCGAATACGCAAGCTCTGTGTGGGACCCCTACATAGAGAAGGATATCAAGAAGCTGGAAACAATCCAACGCCGAGCTGCTCGCTGGGTCACCCATCGACACCGGAAAACCTCCAGTGTACATGACATGCTAGAGACCCTTCAGTGGTCCCCCCTCACAGAACAAAGGAGAAAAGCGCGACTAATGAACTTTTACAAATTCCATAACGGAAGCCTCATTATCAACACATGCCACAAACCCTCTCAGAATCCTTCTGCACCCAAAGGAACCCAACGGTCCCATCCAGCAACATACCACCTTTCCAGCTACAGGACTCTCTATATATAGACAGAAATCCTTCTTCCCCAGATGCATACCCAACTGGAACAGCCTTCCTGCTCTTCAAATCCCTAATCTGATCCCACACCCCTCTCCCTGTCTCCCCCCCCCCCCCCCCCCCCCCAACAAACACTATCTCAAGTGACTTCAACTTCACGCAAACCCCCTTATAATCTACAGAATCTTCAAAATGATGAAGGCGGTAGTCAAGGGAAAGAAGAAGAAGAAGAAGAAGGAGAAGAAGAAGAAGAAGAAGAAGAAGAAGAAAATGCATCATTTTGACATTCTATCTGTAGCATTCTTAATTCAGGTATAGCTCATGAATGCAATATCACAAGACAGCCTCAACAGCATGTTCTGTCACACTCTCCTTTGCACACAACATGATGGTGGACTAACAAGACAGAAATCTTGCTAGACATTGTGTGGTTTTGACTTGATCTAAAAAAAAAAAATCAAAACGGCTAACAATGAAGCCAATCAATAAGACCTCAAAATCCTAATTGTCTTTAATGATTTTTCTTCTGCTTCTTCTTACCCTCATGACTGAACTTGACCATTTTTTGATCATACAAGTCTACAGACCAATGATCTATGTTACCTGTTTCATTTCATTAAGCCACTGCTAAGTCTGTGAAAAGTTTTTTTTTTCTGCGTTTGTTTCTTTTTTCCCAATCTCTGATTGTCTTGTAGCATTTTGCTACACAGTGTAGCAGCAAAGCATTGTCAAGGAAATGGTACATGTTACACCAAAAGTGCAGCACTTGGCAGCTCTACCAGCACTCAGACCACCACTTTAACTCACTCAAGACGGACAGTTCTGTCCCTTGTATTTCCCTGTGGACGGGCCATTTGTTATGGTTAGTAAAAAAAAATCACCAAACATACAAAACAAGAGATAATATGAACCTTCCATTTGTAGCATTTCAGTAACTTTAGGAATGCTGAAACGTTGCCGACCAGCTCAACTTTGCTCCGACACATTCGCAGAACTTGATTGAGATGGGATTTTTCACACTCTATGCAGATTAGTAAGTCATGTGGGTTGTTGTAGTCAATCAGCAACTGATGCAAAGTGGGTGATGGGGCCACGCGAAACCACTGGGCAGGCGAACAAAAGAATTCTGACGATACTATTTTATAGCTTGTTGTGGTGTACTGATCACGCTATCACCGCATGAAAAATCTGTCAAGGCCGAAACGTTGATAGTGTTCATTCGTATGGAAGTGTAATGTCATCGGAAAACGCTATAGCGTCTGTTTGTGACGAGAGAGTTAACTCGTATAAATACAGGTCTTTAAAAGCTCATTAAAAACAGCTAATCAGTCCTTGAGCTACATTAACTGTTAGTTGAAAAGGAAACAATTGTCAAAACATGAGGTTAACATGCAGTGATGTGCAGAGCATGACAAAATGACCACTCAAATAAGATAATAATATAATCGATATACAAAAAGAATAAGGTACACTGCGTTGAGTCAAGAAAAAAACCTTGGCACTTAAAGATTCCTGATCTTGCCAGTCTAAAAAACAACGAATTATAAAGTTAGTTTCAAAACGAGGTCACTGAGGGCAGAAAATGAAGCAAGTTTTAAAAAGAAATGGCATTAGTTCCACCAGACGATCCAGACAAACAGATTACAGGACAAAACACTTCAAATAATTATAAAGAAATTAACAAAAAAATTACGCATAGCTCAACATTACACACTGTACTCACCGTAATGTAAAGCAGTCTGACCCTCACAATCCTGGTGAACAAAACAAACATCACTCAGTGGTATCAGCCATGACTGAACTCTACGCACTGGATGCAGCAGTTGCATCCCACATAGCCATAAACATCAGGAATAAGCACAGACAATTCATTTCAAATAGCCACCTTGGCTTCCTTCACAAAAAAGTCAACAGCAAACAATGAACACTCTATCATCAATTCTCTGATATTTCATATTTTCTTCTTTATTTGTCTCAAATATATATTTCTATCTTAATTGTCTTTGTGGACGTTTGTATAATAATATTTGAATAAAAAAACACACAGCTCAGCTGCGGTGACCAACTTCCACGCAGACATACTACGCACACAATGTCCAACATGCAGTCCTTTAAAACACACCTTCTAAAAACACACTTGGTACTTTGTTAAAAATCTTTCCTCCGTAAAATTGTAGATCAGATGAAAAATGTTAATCTCTGTCAGAAATTCAAAGAGCAAATCAGGTGGAACATCTCTGAACAAGGTTTTCATGGAGCAGGAGTCAAAACAACGACCTCTTACCTGCACATTGACGTCAGCCCCAGCGTCCAGAAGCATGGCCACCATGTCTGTCAGACCACGATCACTGGCCCAGTGAAGAAGCCCGATACCCTGGGTGGACAAGAAATACTTTGTAATTGTTGATTTTTTTTTTTTTTTGTGGGTCCCCCAACTTACAATTTTTTTCTCACTTTCTTCTTCTTTTCCTTTCTTTCTCTCTCTCTCTCTCTCTTTTTTTTTTTTTTAACAAATGGAGCCTCCATCCTCCTATTTTTTCCTCCCTTTTTCTTCCAAAACTGACTCACTCTCACAATGTATTATCTGTGGGTTTTTTTTGACTGATGGACATTCACTTGCTGGTTTTAGTGTCTTAACCTCTGATACAAAGCGTCTGGGTTTCTTCGTGTAGTAATGTATGATGCACCGACACTTTGATTTATGATTGGATGTAATGTGCACACACGCTTTTCCCCCTCTCACCTCAACCCCTACGACTACTCTGTGTGCGTGTGCGTGTGCGTGTGCGTGTGTGAGTTATTGGTAAGTTTGTGTCAACATCTTTGGAGTCACCAAGTTCTTGCTGTGTGGATGTGGTACAGCCCTCCCTGGGAACATGTTCACTTCTTTTGTCTCAGTGACTAGGCATTCATTGCCATTACAACAGGGTTTGGTGCAAGCCGTCCTGCACATCGCCACCCGAAATACAACTGCCGTAAGTCTGAAAATAAAATTTTACAGATGAAAAAAACTGATTATTATCCCCACAAGATATACTGCGAACTGAGTTACGGTACAAGTATTTTGATTACAGCATCTTTATTTTTAGAATAATGGGATTATGACCTGGCTAAGTTATGCCTCTTGGCCCGCTCTTATAGTATACCAAAAATCTCAAAAATGCAAAAAATTAAAATGCAAAAAAAATCAAAATTGGAAATGACTTTATTCAAGTTTAAAAGGCTGTGCCAGTCTTGAATAAAAGTTACTCTGTGTTAGGTTTTCTTATGGGAGCAAAAAATACCCCACTTGTTTACTGTTAAAAAAAAATCAAGTTAGGGCAGTTGTATTTGCGGGTGACGATATGTTGTATCAGAACAGGCATTATTGAACACCACCAAAGTATTTAACCAGAAGTGCAGAGTTTCCTCTAACCGATTGTCTCAGGATGACTGACATTAATAGCTCCAATCGGACTGCTGGTTTTAAGGCTGCAACAGGCTGAGCCTGGGTGAGGCTGTGTATGAGGGAGCAAGCAAGAACCATGTGACAGTAATGCCACTGACAGGGCACATAGATAAGGCCGCGTGTGCACACACACACACACACACACACACACACACACACACAAAAGACAGACAGACAGACAGACACACACACACACACACACACACACACACACACACACACACACACACACACACACACTCACAACATGTAAAGAATAATGCACAAGCTAAAACACAAACACAACCGAACACTCAAAATATCATACAAAAAAAACAACCACACAATGTCTATATGCATATACATACAAACTCACACTAAATACCACCTCCTTTTCTATCTGAAAACACACACACACACACACACACACATACACACATTCACAACATAAAAAGGACCAACAGACAAGCTCAAACACAAACACACTATTACACTAAAAATATCACACAAAATACAACCACACAATGTCTGTATGCATATACATACAAACTTACACCAAATACCACCTCCCTTTCTACCTGAAAACACACACCACACACACACACAAACAGACACACACGCACGCACACACACACACACACACACACACACACACACACACACACACACACACACAACAGACACACACACTATATATATATATATATAATATATATATATATATATATATATATATATATTGTTCACTATTCAAAACGGGCCTTATCAAATTTTCAAATGCTTTTTTTAAGAACATTATGGTTTAGTGAGAGATTGCAAAGTTATTTCTAGATAATTTTGACTGGAATGTGTTATGATGGCCTTTTTTGACAGCTTAAAACCTGAATTTTCTGAAAAATGTTGAATTTTTTAAAGAAATCAACTATTTAAAAAGTTGACATTATTTAAAAAAATATTTTAACTGAAATGTACGTGGATCTACATGAAAACAAACTGGGTTTATGAAAAAAAACGAACCCATTTTCTGAGTTTTGAGTTGCTCGTAAACTCATTCTATAGGCTATGAAAGTACACACACACACTCAGAGAAAGCATACCCCCCCCCCCCATCCCCCACGATTTCTTCTCCCCCACCCCCACCCACACCCACCCTTAAAAACACCACCATGTCCAGTACCTCCTTGTCCAGCTGGTCAATGGGGTGTCCTGCTGACAGCATCTCCCTCACTCTGTCCACGGCACCCTCCTGGCACCAATCGTAAACGGTCTTGTCGCTGTCGCTCAGGTGTTCGTCAGAGTTCACCATGGTGCTGACAGCCACGCCCATCCCGCTGCGTGTCTTCTCTCTGAGTGACAGGTCGTCTCCTCCCCCGCCCGCCTCCGCCTGGTGGATGTGTCATTTACAGTACTCCAGCTGGCCTATAAGATCCCTCCAATAAAGACGCTATTCCTCTCTCAGCAACCGATCTTCTGGAACATTTTTGTCCCTGTATATTCACTTCCAACTTAACTTTTAACAAATGTGTCAGCTGAGACTTGCCAGTGAGGTTTTCCTCATCTGCTGCCTGTCAGCATAAACAGGCAAAATGAGTAGAATGTACCCTGCTGCTGCGTCCACTGGTGTTTGCAGACAGGAATATAGAAAGTTCTTACTCTTTCCTCAATATGAACTGTGGGAAATAACCTCTATACTTAGCCTTGGAAATGTCCTCGTGAGTCGTAGTACTTCTGATTAGAAAGTAATTGTTACCAAGGCACTGATCATGTTAAACACATACATACGTACAGACACAGACACACACAGACACATGCAGTCACACACAAGATTTTGTTTTAAGCTGGCATACAAAAAAAACAACCCAAACCCAGAAATCTAATCCAAAATGCAAACAGCAGAGGTTCCTGATCCTCATAATCAGCACTTCAATGCAGAATATACATACAGCTAAATGAACCAATCCATCATCCACGCACAGACACAGGAGTGAGGTCAGCGACTCATGTATAGCTAAATGTTCCAATCCATCATCCACACACAGACACAGGAGTGAGGTCAGCGACTCATGTACAGCTAAATGTACCAATCCATCATCCACACACACACAGGCGTGAGGTCAGCGACTCATGTACAGCTAAATGTACCAATCCATCATCCACACACAAACACAGGAATGAGGTCAGCGACTCATGTACAGCTAAATGTACCAATCCATCATCCACACACAAACACAGGAATGAGGTCAGCGACTCATGTACAGCTAAATGTACCAATCCATCATCCACACACAAACACAGGAACGAAGTCAGCGACTCACGCCAACAGAATACATGTACAGCTAAATGTACCAATCCATCATCCACACACAGACACAGGAGTGAGGTCAGCGACTCATGTACAGCTAAATGTACCAATCCATCATCCACACACACACACAGGAGTGAGGTCAGCGGCTCATGTACAGCTAAATGTACCAATCCATCATCCACACACAAACACAGGAATGAGGTCAGCGACTCATGTACAGCTAAATGTACCAATCCATCATCCACACACAAACACAGGAATGAAGTCAGCGACTCACGCCAACAGAATACATGTACAGCTAAATGTACCAATCCATCATCCACACACAGACACAGGAGTGAGGTCAGCGACTCATGTACAGCTAAATGTACCAATCCATCATCCACACACAAACACAGGAGTGAGGTCAGCGACTCATGTACAGCTAAATGTACCAATCCATCATCCACACACAAACACAGGAGTGAGGTCAGCGGCTCATGTACAGCTAAACATACCAATCCATCATCCACACACAGACACAGAAGTGAGGTCAGCGGCTCATGTACAGCTAAATGTACCAATCCATCATCCACACACAGACAGAGAAGTGAGGTCAGCGACTCACCCCACGCTGATGCTGGTCCTGCCAGCCAGGCTGCAGGTTGCTGAGCAAGGACACGTACTCCAGCATGGCTTCCTTCCTGCTCTTGTCCCCTAGCTGCTTCCACGCCTCCCTGCCACACACACACCATGGGTTTGTCAGCTTGTCGGGTCAGCTGGGGAGGACGGTGGAGGGTTGGGGGAGAAAGGGAGGGGTTAGAAGGGATAGGTGGTGTCCGATCTCTTTTTCTTTTCTTTTCCCTTTTTTTTTTTAGGATTGGGGTTTTAGTTTTAAAATGGCCATCGGACTTCACAACCAAATGGAAGAAAAACTGACAAAACCAAAATCTGACAGAAAGAAAGGGGTGGAAAAAGATTCACAACATAGCAAAAACAAAAACAAACAATGAAATCAAGAAGGAAAGAGGACAGATAAGGGACCAAAAAACAAAAACAAAACAAACATAAAAAAACCCCAACCATCTGGTGAGTGGGAGGTGGGAGGGATGGGGGTGTAAAGCTTTCTACTGTTTTTCACACAATTGTTTCTTCTTAGCTTGCTCAATCCACTTTTTTCCCATTTAGAGTGGAAAAGAAAGTCTTGGAACACATGTAACACTCATATTACACCAAACCACCACCTCTTCCGCTCAATGTCTGATTATCATTATCATTATCATAACTATGCCAGAGACACAACACACAGTCACTTGAGACCATGAAGGAGTTGCAGCATACAACAGAAAACCACAATAGGGTACATCTGCTTGGTGTGTGAAATTTCGCTTCCTGTGAGCAGCTGTTCGTTTCCTGCTCTAAGTCATTGTCTTTTTGTTATCATCAACATTACTGTGTCATGAGATACTGCCAGTCGCCAGTCTTGGAGCTCTCCTAAGCCGGGTGGATACATCGATGATGAGTGCAGCTACAGTTGTCTCTTTGTCTGTGATAGTTGAGGACAAGTGCCTGAGTAGCGCGACCTTACCCAGGATGTTGTCAAATATTCATTAAGAGATTGGTGGGTTTTTTCTTCTTTTTTTTTTCAGAGTTCCTTAGAGGGCCATAACTGATGGTAATGCTATTGTCTATTTGGTGTTTTGTTCCCTCTGCAAAGGTACTGATGGTAGGGTTACTTTCTGTCTGTACAGACAACAAAGAAGTCTTATTCATACTTGTGCCGGCATTTTGTTCCGTCAGCAAAGGTACTGATGGTAAGATTATTTTCTGTCTTTACAGACAAGAAAGAAGCGTTATTCATACTTGTGATGAAATTTTGTTCCCTCTGCAAAGGTACTGATGGTAAGATTATTTTCTGTCTTTACAGACAAGAAAAAGCCTTATTCATACTTGTGATGAAATTTTGTTCCCCCTGCAAAGGAACTAGCTGATGATAAGCTTTTCTGGTTTTACAGACAATAAAGAAGTCTTATTCATACTTGTGATGAAATTTTGTTCCCTCAGCAAAGGTACTGATGGTAAGATTATTTTCTGTCTTTACAGACAAGAAAGAAGCCTTATTCATACTTGTGATGAAATTTTGTTCCCCCTGCAAAGGACTAGCTGATGATAAGGTTTTCTGGTTTTACAGACAATAAAGAAGTCTTGTTCATACTTGTGCCAGCATTTTGTTCCCTCTGCAAAGGAACTAAATGATGGCAAGGTTATTTTCTGTCCAAACAGATAACAAAGAAGCCTTATTCATTCATGTGCTGGCTTTTTGTTCCCTCTGCAAAGGAACTAAATGATGGCAAGGTTATTTTCTGTCTTTACAGACAACAAAGAAGCCTTATTCATACTTGTGTTGAAACTTTGTTCCCTCTGCGAAGGAATCAACTGACGTAAGGTTATTTTCTGTCCTTACAGATAACAAAGAAGCCTTATTCGTTCTTGTGCTGGCAGTTTGTTCCCTCTGCAAAAGAATTTACTGATGGTAAGGTTATTTTCTGTCTTAAAGGAGCCTTATTCATTCCTGTGCTACCATTTTGTTCCCTCTGCAAAGAACTAACTGATGGTTAGGTTATCTTCTGTCTTTACAGACAGTAAAGAAGCCTTATTCATTCCTCCGCTGGCGTTTTATGCCCTCTGCGAAGGACATTATGTTTTCACCCATGTCTGTTGGTTTGGTTTGTTGCAACGTGATTACACAAAAAATACTCAGCTGATTTTATCGACAGGTGGCAGAAAGAGTGAATGTTTTCCAAAGAATGTACCCGTCGTATTTTGGTGTAGATCTGGGCAACAGTGATCTAGGATCTGTTCTGCTAGACAGCACAGAAAGCGCTGAACTCATGTTAACAAACATGTGGAAAGACAGAATGTGGCTCATGAGGAAAACACTTTAAGTTTTGGTGTAGACCTGTGGGGGCCGGAATAGCTCAGTGGTAGAGCGCTGGACTCGTAATCTTGGGGTTGCGGGTTCGAATCTCCGCCGGGCCGTTTCGGTACAGGGGGATTTTTCCCTCAGAGTTAACATTGGTTCTGACTCCATTTCCCATACAGTCCTTCGAATGAGACTATAAACCGAGGTTCCATGTGTGAACGCACGCATAACATCTTGCACACGTGTAAAATCCCATCACAAACTTTCAGAAGAGAAGGCCAGTTTGGCCGTTGGTATGGATGACATGTTACATATAGCATGCACCTTCCCTGAAGTTGATGTATGGCTGCCTTAATGGCGGGATAAAAAATGGTCATACACACAAAACTCCACTCCCTATACAGGGGGTGACTGCAAGAGTATCAGCCTGCATACACAGCAGAAGAAGATGTAGACCTGTGAAGCAGAATCCTGATCAAGGGGCAGATCCATGATTGTGCTCTCCTTTTAGTTCTTGCCCAGCTGCACGTGCAGCATGAAGGACAGTCGCAATGACAAAAACCTATGTAAAAAAACTTTCAAAATTAATTCTGTTCGCTTCACTGAGTGTTCATGATTGTCCTTTACATTTGACCATATTACTCCATAAGTGCACTCTCTTGATTTTTTTTTCCCCTTTAAATAATGATGAGAGTCGATTTCAACATGGTGACAGCCCTGATATAGCCCTCTGGGGTCAGCTGGGCTAAAACCACATTTTCTCTCTCTCTCTCTCTCTCTCTCTCTCTCGCATTTTCTTTGCTGGTTTCCTGTTCTGCAAAGAATCTCCTACAAAGTTACCTCTCTGTTAGGTAAATCCAGGGAATCCTCCTGTCCTCAGTATCTGGCTGATGTCACACCTATACAACCGATCACGCAAACTCCATTCTTAATCTGATACTCATCTTTTTTTCTGATTCCCTCTCTTTATACACAAACTTTTGGTCAATCCTGCTTTGGCTGCCAGACCTTTTTCATCTGGAATCAACTCGCACATCAACTCACATTCTCTGCCTCTCTGCCCTCTTTTAAATCAAACCTGAAAACTTCTTTTCTCTACTGGCTGAATATGTGCTGGTGTTTTTGGAAATGTGATAAGCACTTAGATGCAAGAGTGTAATGTAAATCTGCTTTGGATCATTTTTGTTTGAGTGGTGGAGGATGGGAGGAGGGAGGGAATGAAAAACACCAGGC
>CM065735.1:10947088-10964120 GCA_033310375.1 Conus canariensis
AACACACACATACATGTAACAATAAGAACAACAACTCCCCCTCACACACATCCCATGCACACACACACACGCACACACACATGCACGTGTGCACACACATACACTCACACACACACACACACACACACACACACACACACACACACACACACACACACACACACACACACTCACTCTCACACACACACTCACACACCAACGCTTGCACACAAATGTCTGTAAACTCTCTAATTAACACGTTGGCATTACCCCACTGATGAACACACACACACACACACACATACACACACTTACTCTCTCACAACACTCACACACCAACGCTTGCACACTCATGATGTCCATGGACTCTCTAATTAACACGCTGGCATCAGCCCACTGATGAACACACACCAGCGCACACACGTCTACAGTATACGCCCAGAGAGATTCAAAGCCTTATCTCAGTTGACATGTGTTTCATATTCAGTGTCTGTTATTGGAAAGGCCCAGTATGAGTTTTGTCCCAATCTCTAGGAGTCTTCGCAATATTGGCCTTGAAATTATTCCAGTGTTTGTTTGGTTGGTGATGTTTCTTGCTCTTCCCTTAAGTCTGGATGTGCGGCCACTTCCTCTCTTGATGTTCAGATCTGAAAGATGGTCTGTGGTGTAGTGGCTTTGCTCTTGTTTGTTTAAGTGATTCTTCAGATTTCTTATCACATCAGATCGGCCAAGCAGTAATCCAGTTCTTATTGTTGCCTTGTCAGCCAGTGTGTCTGCTCTCTCGTTTCCTTTAACTCCAGCATGTCCAGGGCAGTACATCCACATGAGTCTCTCCAATGGAAGGCTGCACATTAGTTCATTCCAAGCAGGGCTTCCCATTCCACTTTTCATTTTCTGAAGCAGGTTCATGGAGTCAATCAGTATTATGGCTTGTTGAGTTTGAAACTGGCTTATGGAAGTAAGCCATTGGAGTGCTTGTGTCACTGCTTCTACCTCCATTGTTAGACTTGAAGTTGTTAAACTGTGCGCACCATTGTCTTCCTGGATGGGATAACGGGAAGTCACATGCCCTTGCGCGTGTGCGAACACACACCTACACACACACACACACACACACACACACACACACACACACACACACACAAACAAAGAGAGAGAGAGAGAGTGAAGGGGAAAAAAGGGAGCGGTGGACATGAAAAATGGGAAGAAGAATCAAAGCACAATGAATACTCATTTTTGATGAGAAATGGGAAAAAGTGACAAGGCACAACATGTATAATCATTTTTCATAAGGCAGGAAAATACGTAGAAGGTACGTAGTATAGTGACACGCAATTGAAAAAAAAAAAAGAAAAAGGAGAGAGAGAGAATGGAGAGGGCGAACATCAGAAATGGAAAGAAGTAGTAAAGCACAAATGTAATAATTTTTGACACGGCGTAAACACATGTAGAGGGTATGATAAAACATAGTGGCATGTATTAGAAATAATACAATGAAAAAAAAAATGAAAAAGGAGAGAGAAAGAGAGAGAGAGAACTGAAGAGAATCATTAAACAAGTAAAACTGAAATCACTGATGGAGAAAATCATGTTAAAGACAACCATGTTAACCATATGTGTCATACAACCCAGGAAAAAACTGATGAAATATAATGAACCAAATGCATATCAAATCATATATGAAAAAAGAAAAAAAATCATGATAAGGAGATGAAACAAAGAGAGCACTCAGAGAGACAGAGAGAGAGAAAGTGACAAAGAGAAAGAGAATAAGCATGTATGGGATAACGGGAAATCGAACGCCCTTGCGCGCACATGCGCACACGCCTATTCACACACACACACATACACACACAAACACACACACACGCACACACACACACACACACACACACACACACACACACACACACACACACACACACACACACACATACACACTCACTCACACACACACTGATACGCACAGAGAGAAAGAGAGAGAGACAGAGAGAGGGAGATAAAAAAAATCAACACACACACACACATAAACAGCGCACGCACGGGCGCGTATACATGTGCAGCAGTGCACACACGAAAGCATGCATGGGGGGGGGGGGGGGGGGGGGGGGGGGGGGGGGGGGGGGGGGCTGAATATTAAATCTCTCTCTCTCTCTTTCAGTTCATGGTGAGAAATTCCGAACTGACCTGTTGGTGGAGGGATGAGTTTAGGGGGTGGAAGAGGATTTGGGGGAGGGGGAGAAAGGGGGTGCAGTTCTTCTAACCATAATTCTGTGTCTGCATCATTACTGAAGTCTGTTGGCATTTGAAATGCATGGTGCAGTGTCAATTATATGTTGCTAAACTCCAGAAAAACTAAGACGGCAAAATATAAAACAATTCCTTTCTGTCTTTATCAGCAGTGGAAAAATTGAAGATGTAGACAGTCATTTTGGCAAATAATTCACTGACAACAATCTTTCATGGACTGCGCACACTAACACAGTTTGCAAAACAGTATCCAGACTAATATATCATTTATGCAGCCAGGATTAAGTTCTTTTCAAACTTTCATGCCAGAAAAATTCTCCTGACTATATATACATACTCTCTTTAACAGTTAGTTACTGTATGACAAATTTGATTCAGCCAGCGCAAATTCAGTGAAACCTTTAACCAGCTTCTATGAACATGCTAAAAGCAGGTCTCCTGAAGTCCTCGAGCCTTATATATAAAATTGGATTATATTCAAGCGGGAATTCTTGGATTTAGGGATGTGTTTGCTATCAATAAAGGAATGTTCATGCAAAGTTCAATGTATTTGATTCTTTAACACCTTATTTTGGCATTGAGGATAACAAATATGTTATTGACACCGAGCTACCTGCAGATCAAATGTTATATGGATGCACGTAAAACCAAAGTGAACAACAGCAAAATAATTTGCATACTTAGCCAGTTTGAACAGGACAGACTTATTAATACTCAAACATTACACAATGAAAATATTGACTTTATATCAATCAATTTTCTGGGGAAAATACTTGTTTCTATGTTATATATATTTTCAACATTCAAGAAATAAATGAAACTCATCACCATGCATGTCACAAGGTTTGCATTTTCAATCTTCCCTTGAAATTCACTGTGTCTGCCCATTCAGTGTCAAGTTTATGACATCTACAACTCTCTCTCTCTCTCTCTCTTCTCTCTCTCTCTCTCTCTCTCTCTCTCTCCTCTCTGTGTATTTGTTGATCTACCCATGTATCTACCAACTTACCTTCCACTGGTTCTGCAGCTAAACAGTTATTGTCTGTTGTCAGTAGTAAGGAGCATAGTAAATGGTGTTTTGGGTATGTTGGATCCACCACTAAACACTTGTAAAGTGACTCGGTAACAGCATACTGATTCCTCTGGTGGGTTGCCGCATGATGAAGTGCAGAGCTAGGGCACAATCTTCTGTAGCCTACTTGGAAATCTAAAGATGTGTTTCCAGTATTGTTCTTGGTTCTGCATGTCATGAGTTAAAAAAAAAAACCAAGACCATAATAAAGATGACTTCTTGAATCTTTCCACTTTATTCCAGACCCTCCCTCTGATGGATGCACGGACGTGACGATAAAACAGTGACATCCACCTGGAAAAAAAACAACAAAACAAAAAAAACGGACACTGGGATCGTGCAGAATGTTTCCCCTGTGTCGCAAGCTGCAGACGATGCATGGACCTCATTCCACCTGTCTCATGACGGCAGAGACGTACTGGGCCGTCTACCCAAACCGCCACTCTCGACAGCTCTGGGTGGTCCACCGATCCAAAAGCTGCCGCTCAGTCCTAATCAGCGGCCAGATGGATGTTGTGTTTTACCTGGGCAGCTACCTCCTGTCAAACATTCTCTTCCTGGTGTTTGCGCTGTGTGCAGTCATCGGCTACGTGGCGTTGAGGCTGTCGCTCCGCTTCCAGACCAAGCTGACGTTGTATTTGGTCATGCTGCACAGGATTCCGATACAGTTTAATTATTTGAACGTTGTGTGCCTGTGTTGCCTTCATCTGATCTTTTTCCTGTTGGGTAGCTTTGGTGTCTTGGTGCTGTCTTTTATTGACACATGAGGTTGTGTGTGTGTGTGGTCTGTGCAGGCGCATGTGTGTGTACGTGTGTGTGTGGGTGTGCGTGTGCGTGTGTGTGTGTACGTGTGTGTGTGTGTGTGTGTGTGTGTGTGTGTGTGTGCACATAGGTGTGAAAGTATGTGCATACATGTGTGGTGATGAAAAAGTATTACGGATTTGTGTTTGAAGTCACTGTGCAGTTTTGAAACTTGGAACATCATTTTGGTTTAGAGATTTTGAGCCAAAAGAGTAGGAAGGACTGTTGATAGTTTCTACCAATACCAGCTAAATATTCATGATCATGGTAAAAGATGATGTCATGTATGGCCTATAGTAGGTATGCAGTCAGCTAAGAGCATGGTTTTTTTTCCTCTTAGCTCACTCAGTTTTTATGCCACTTCTAACCAAAGTCATGGCTGGTCAATGAAGTGCTGTGCAATATGGAGCAGGATATGATCTCCACAAGTAGAACACTTTGTAAGCCTTGTTAGAGTTGATGTCAGTATGGTCTGTGTCATTGACATATTCGTTTTTTTCCTTCAACATTCTCAGCTGTTTTTTTTGTCTGTGTCATGGAATGTCATGAAAAGGTCAATAGATAAAGTGCACACACACACACACACACACACACACACACACACACACACACACACACACACACACACTTGCTCACTCACTCTCTCTCCCTCTCCCCCTCTCTCTCTCTCTCTTTCTACCTCCCCCCTCACGCTTTCGTACACAGAGATCCTTAAGGGTTTTCTGATTCTTGCACACACGCAGGCATGCATCTCACACACGCATAGCACATGTATGCACACACACACATACACACACACACACACACACACACAAGCATGCACGCATGCATGCACACGCACGCACACACACATACATGCACACACACACACACACACACACACACACACACATCTTTTCATAGATCTTTCAATACAAACGAGCCATTTCAGTTCATTTTTATGTGTCCAAGATACAAATGAGATTTTTGTTGGATTCTATTCCACACTGCCATTTTGGGAAATGAATCAGCAGATGGAAATATGGTGTGACAAATTTGATGCAGTAACAGATAGTCATAGTATTTAATAATGTTTAGCAGAGAGATACTGCCATCTGTAAACCAGCAACAACAACGACAAGCAATGTTGAAATTATAATGAAAACATGTTGCCAGCGTTGTTTTATTTCATTGGGCAGCAATTTTAACCATGAAGAATTGAAATTTTAACATCTACAGTACAGTTCCAAGGTATGTCTTGGCAATTGAAGAATCTTGACACATTTGGTTTTTAGGTCTGCACAGGTGTATACAATGTAAGATAACTGCCCTAAGAACTAAATCCAATGAAAATGGCAGAGGGATATAGGTTCAGATGGACCCTCAAAGGTTTAGAGACATTTAAGGTACCTTTTTAAAGGCCCTTAAAGCCTGCAGCAACAGACTTGAATATGTGAAAGTTTGCAGATTTTAATTTTTTTAATTTAATGTTGTCCACTCAAAAAGTGAAAAAGGGAAGAAAGAAAATTGTTTTGTGGTGGTTGTAAGTAAATTCAGTTTAAAGGGAAATAACCGTTTTTGTGGCTGTTGCAAGTAAATTCGGTAAACACCATGGATTCAGAGACATAACCTCTGGAATTTTTTTTCTTTCTTCTGTTTTTTTTTTTTTTAATAACATATTTAGAGATGCCTAGGAAATTGGATCCTGCTAACAGCAGCATTATGATGAGTAATTGCTCTTACTGATTAAAAGCGGTAGTCCTTACTCTGAAATAAAGAAGTAAGGTCATACTAAGTGTTTGCTTTTAGTGAGGCCTGTGAGCAGTTTTCTTCATAAAATGAACTTGGAAATTAAGTCAGATCTGGTTTTGAAAATATTGTAAAAAGTTTTCACTACAAACCCTGTGTGTAAGTGGACATGATATTATTCCTATAACTTGATATTGATTTAATTGTCTTATGATGAAAAATATTAAATCTACCAAATTCACTTTTAGATTTGGCTTTGATTCTAACTTCTGTTGAAGCTGTATTGTCAAATCGAAAATCGATTTTTCATGTTGAAATATTTTAGTCGGCAGTTGGTGAGATTTTCTTGTTTGTTTGTTTCTTCTTCACCATATTGTGTGGAGTTTGTTGCCACTGCTGTCTACTTTCTACGGCTGAAGGCGACAAAATGTTCTGACTGGTCGTTTACACATTCAACATAAGCCGGTGACCTTCTTGTGAATATTCCACTGTCTGCCGTGGTTTGGCTGTGCTGGCAAATGCCACACTGTACAAATGATGGGAAGTAGGAGGACACTCTAGGGAGAGCTTGACAGCTGCAGGTCTTCAGAGAAGAACCCCCCCCCCCCCTCCCTCCCCCCCCCGCCTCAGTCAAGTGTTTCGACTTTGAACTCCTTACACTCTGAGGGGGCGGGGCCACATCCAGGTCGTGACTCCCAGATGCCCTTTTACTGCCATTTTTTTTTTTTTTTTCTCCTGGTGCAGCCGGGATTCGAACCCGCAACTTTTGGATGGTGGGCTTCTCAGGGCGTGCCTTTTTTGAGACCGATGTCTTACCCCACTGCTAACAAGATGACCTGTTCTAAGTTGGGAAATTTAAGCCTGAAAAAGTTTACTTTTGTTGCTTCTTGACCAGACCAGTAGGAACTCTTTTCAGCTGCCTCTGCCTTGCCTTCAGGGTTCTGGTCCTCTTCTTACCTGAAATCCCGAGCTGTTTCATGAGGTCATAGGCTGATGAGCCTGGAAATTCCCTCGCTCCAACTTCTGCAGCAAAGAGACCCACACCTGGAAGCTGGATTCCCTCAAGCTGCTCACTGGACTGGCATACTTTTCAATCCAACAGAACCATGGATGATGGATAGCATGATGATCAGTTTGTTTCACAAAATGAGTGTGAAAAATGTGTGCCAAATGATGGAAACGCCCATCAACCAGTCAGGAATGGAAGGACCAATGAATGGTTTTACTGAATAGATGAGTTAACCAGTGGATTGAGTGTGAATGAATTCACTTCTGAATGAGTGAGTGAATGTGTAGGAGAGCAGGATATATATTGTTTCCTTTCATTTGCAAATTCATGTGAACATGATTATTATCAGAAAATTAGACAGCATTTGTTTTGTATCAGAATCCACATTTATTTCACTGGAACATTGGAGAAGAGCATGAGTTTTAAGGGGTAGGGATGTTGTAGGATATCCTTACCTTGGTGATTAGTGTGTATATATATGTATGTGTAGATAGATGTAAAACACATGCGCACACACACACACACCACAGCATACACACACAGCACACACACACACAGCACACACACACATACACACACACGCACACGCACACGCACACACACACACACATATTATATGCAGGCATTTACCTCCCCCCATACCCCTCGCCCAACTTTACCCAAACCGCCTATCCATCCATCCTCCTTCCCCCTCTTTCCCTCCTCTCCCTCCCCACACACATACGTACACACCAAACGTATCTCTGACTTCATAATTTCATGCAAATTTCCTCATAAATGAAGAGTCTACTGATTCAGATTTTTTTTTCTTGATCCCATGTATGTGTTGGTATGAACAAAATAGTGCAGTGCGACTGATTACCTATGGTTAGACATTTGGTTTATCATAATGCTTTTGACGAAGGAGTGTGTGTTAAAGATCAGGTTTTCTGCTTGATTGTGTGCACTTGAGACTGGATTCAAATGTGCATGTGATGATTTTGCATGGATATGCTTTCATACATCATGATGTTCGTGTGGTCTGTAGTACAGTGGAGTGATTGTGCTCAGGGACGTTGTACTTACCCAGGCAGACTGGCAGTGATCAGGAGAACTGCATAGGGTGTGGGCAGTGATGGTACACAGTGTGTGACCGTCGAGACAGTCTGAAAGTTTCTAAGAATGAAGATAGACCCATGACTTTTTCGTTTAATCCTTTTTGTCTATTTTGTTGATTTCATGTTTATACTGATGAATCGTTTTGTTTGGTTTCGTTTTGATGCCTCCATCTTTTGCACTATCTCAAGCAAGCCGGCTTTGTAACTGATGTGTAGATCTGGAGTAAATCTCAACATTTCTCACATGATCAATGCAATTCTGCTTTGAGGAACATACACATGCACACACACACACACACACTCACGCACACACACACACACACACACACACACACACACACACACACACACACACACACACGCACATGTACACACATACACACACACATAGACACACACACACACACACATAGACACACACACACACACACACACACACACACACACACACACACACACACACACACACAGAGACACACACACATGTACACGCACACGCACACGCACACACACACACACCACCCTATATAGATTACACTGGCATGAAGAAGGTTTATAACATTAATATTCTGTCATGTGAAGCAAAAGAACACACCGAAACTGTGTATCCAAACCATTTGAAGATTTTTACAGATGGTTCGATTTTAGACTCATATGCAGGGTCCAGTTTTGTGATTTCACTGCTGAAGATTCGTAGATCCTTTTCTCTAGGGAAAGGGTTCTCCATATTTACGGCAGAACTGTATGCTATTCTTATGACGTTGATTTTTATGTGTGACGATAACACTGCTGTCTATAATATACTTTTCTGCGTTGATTCCAAATCAGTGCTATATAGCTTGCAAAATTGGGAATCAAAAATAAGAAAAGATTTACTTTTTGAAATAATACATTATATACATGTTACTATGTTGAAGGGAATTTGGGTATCTTTTTTTCTGGATTCCATCACCCTGTGGCATATCTGGTAATGAAACAGCAGATAAATTAGCTAGAGATGGTGCGTTAAGAAAAACACCTGAGGGTAATTTAAAACTTGATGTTAAAGAAATTAATTCGTTATTAGAAAAATGCGTGAACAGTGAATACCTTCCAGAGAGGTATGAAATCTTATAATGTCCACGATATTTGTCATCTTTAATATACAAGCTTTGACTGAATTTGTGGAAAACCAAATTTTCCAAAAATGTTGCATGTGATTGTTCAAATCTTCTGTCAGTGGACCATATTCTTTTTCATAGTTCAATATTAACTTCATTATATAAAGAATCGAACATGGATGTGACTGTACATGATTCTATTAAAACAATAACCCACAAACCAGAATAGCAAAAGTGCTTTCCATGCATCAAATTAATAGATTTTTTTATAAACGCTCCCCATCCCCTCGCTCTTTTTTCTTTTTTCTTTTTTTTTTTTTTTTAAAGTCTAATATCACCAAGTGTATAGAGATTCTAAATTAAAGAACTCACTCACTCACCCACCCTACACCCTTTCCCCATCCACACACGCACCACCATCACCACTCGATGATTGAGCTAGCCACTGAGACACAGTGAACGATATGAGTGACCGACAACTGGGAGATCATTGGGTCAGATCCTGCCAGAACAAAAAACAAATCCTCGTTGTTGGGTATTTGGCCTTCCCTGAACCAGCGTCAAGTGGGATTTGGGCTAACCCTTAACACCACAGTTGAATCTCATTGATTGCAAGATTCTATGACTTCCTGACCATGGTGGCACCTGGATGTCTGTCTTGGACTCGGTTATCACCGGGCTGTGTTCCAAAAGGAAGCCAGAAGTACATCCCTGTAACTGTCATATACTTCTATATGAAAAAAAATTGGATGATTGTGTGCTCACGTTTTTTGGAGGAAAAGTTGCATTAGGCTCTGTGGGCCCTTTACATTCTTTCTTCTGGTGACTGGTTATCTTTGTCCTTTTCTTATGGTGACTGGGTTTGTGTTTGTCCTTTTCTCATGGTGACTGGGTTTGTGTTTGTCCTTTTCTCATGGTGACTGGGTTTGTGTTTGTCCTTTTCTCATGGTGACTGGGTTTGTGTTTGTCCTTTTCTCATGATGACTGGGTTTCTGTTTGTCGTTTTCTTCTGGTGACTGGGTTTCTGTTTGTCCTTTTCTCATGGTGACTGGGTTTCTGTTTGTCCTTTTCTCATGGTGACTGGGTGTCAGTTTGTCCCTTCTCATGGTAGATATTGTATTCCTTCATCATCACAGCAGGTTTCTCTATGTGACGTATGGGCTTTTCTCCCCTCTGTTGCTGTAGTATGCCATAAGTTCCAGTAAATATTAAAGCTGCATATAAGAAATCATTAATAACGGTATCTGTTGTGCAATGGGAACTACTTTGCCTTAGATCAAACCTGGAAGTGTTTTATTCATACGCGCATCCAGGTTTGATTTAAGGCAAAGTAGTTCCCATTACACAACAAACGGTATCAACATCAGCTGTGCAACGCAGACTAACCATTCCAGCCTTGTTACTTCCTCAACCTTCATCAAAATGCATGCGCATGGATTACTCTCATTTGCATTAATGGATCATCAGTACTGTCTGATAGTTTGGAATATATCCTGTTTGTTTTTGTTTTTGAGTGGATGCTTGAACTGGTGATCTTTGTTGAATATTGATGTAGCATTTTTAGCCGAGTTTGTGAACATGATGTCACATGCAATACACCGTTTTCACTGGTATTGGTTTCACTGTTTGCCTGCGTAGGTTTTTTTAATTTATATTTTTTTATCGATTTTCAGTATTGGTTTTAGTTTTGACCCTGAAGTGAGGATATGTGTGCTGTATCTGTTACGTGTCCCTTTTGTAATCTCATTTTATTTCATTTTTACTTTAACCTGTCGACTTGCTGTAGTGTGAAAAGGAGGGTGAGCCAGATCACACCTGTAAGTGCCCACATTATTGTTCCAGTGTTGTTTTTTTTGTTTGTCTGTTAAAAGTGGAATTTCTTAAGAGTGTTTTGTCAGGGAAAATTCCTTTGTTGTGATGGGTTCTTTAACTCATGCTAAGTATGAGTGCACAGGGTGTGCCCAGGGCCTGGTTTTTGTCTTGTCTGAAATACTAGCTCACAGACCACCATACCTGTTGTGACTTAGGCAAGTGTGTTATCTACCTAAGGCTAGGGTGAATGAGTTTGTGTCAAAGTTTCAGTGATGGTAAGAGTTATGCTAGGGACTGATGTGGTGACAGCGCTTTTCTGCATGAAAGCGGAGAGGATGGCAGGTGGGGGGGTGGAATGCAGTGGGGGTGGGAAATGGATTTGCACTGTTGGTGTTGTGACGAGTTGTTGCTGTTGTTGTTTTCTTTGTTTGTTTCTATCTGTTGTATCATTTGAATTGATCTTATGTAATGGTACATGTGAACATGTAAAGAAACACACAGGCATGCATACATGCACATGCGATCACACACACACCCTCACACATGACGGATGCATGCACATGCATGCATGCATGCAACACACACACACACACACACACACACACACACACACACACACACACAACACACACACAAAATAACATTGAAGGCCCACAGTTGTAAAAACCAATGGTATACATGTATGCAAAACACACTGAAACATTTTTGTTCTAACCCAACCCACATGGTCACCTACCTTCATGAATTTACATATTAACAGTGACGCTTCGACTGCATTTGAGAGTCATTCAAGGCTTGATCAAGGTAGCGGGTTGACTGGCACGTCAAGCCTGCACCAAGTGAGCCTTCACCCCACAGTCCCTCATTGGTTTTCCCCTGTGGTTTTTGTTCTCATTTATATCCATCCTCTATGTACCTGCCTTCATGGTTTTGTAGAGTGTGATGAAATCTTCATGGTCTGATCCCATTGTTGCTAACCCTCCCGGATTTTTCAGGAATATTATCCTGTTTTAAGAATCTCTCTGAAAATCCTGCATTTTGTGAGAAAAGTCCAGAATTTCAAAATCTTGTAAAGAAAATGTGTGATTTAGGAAAGGAGGGGGGGGGGGGGGCATTTTTTTTAGCAGTGTTAGTAAAGTATTGTCAGTGATGTTCAGAGGATGAAGTGGACATTCTTTTTGAAAGCTACAGTCTTCAGCTAAAACATTTAGGGCTTAAAAATGTTTTCAGTCAAGAACCAAACTGCCCCTTGTTCATCCCACCCAACCTCATTGACTTCCAGACTCCCAAACTGTGATTCCAGAGGGGTGGCAGGGATGTAATCCATACGTTATGATCTCATTTTGATTAAACAATCAGTAGATGTGGTGCTGCCTATACTCACTCTGAAGGAAAGTTCTGTCACTCTTTTTTCTGCATTTTTCTTATATATAGTTTTGTTTTTCTATGCTCTCATCTGCTGGCGTTTTTTGTTTGTTTTTTGTTTTGGTCTTTGTTGATCTTTCTCCTGTCTTTGTACTGGAAACTTTTTTTCTCGGATAGCGATTCATGATCTACCAGTTTTCTTCTTTTCTCTCTCTCTTTTTGTATTTCTTTTTTTCTTCCATCGTAATCTGGCAACTAGGGGGTGAAAATTTCACAAACTTCCCAAAGTGGATTTTTGCAATTCATTCTGCATAGTCTGTTTTCTCATAAGACTTTTTGTATATTTGTTTTGGTACCATTTAGATGTTTTCATTAATGATCATCTTTTTTTTCTTTTTAAGATCTCTGAGTGAAAAATCAATGGGAATACCAACCACTCTCAGCACAACCTTGTTTAATATGCCTTAAGTCATCAATGATTTAACTAGCTGGGCTATAATAATAATAATAATAAAGACTTGAGACTAGTGAACATGACTGAAATGACTCGGCAGCGCAGCAGTGTCTACTTTGTTGGGTGCCCTGGCGGTGGTGACCTGACTGTGACTGTTCCCTGTGCACTGTTGATGCTTGGGGTGCAACAGGGTGGTAGGGGTGTGGCTGTGTATGGGGGATGGTGGGGAGGTGGTGGGTTCAGGTTGTGTGCTTTGGAATGCATGCTACTGAGAGGCCGTAGAAAGGTCCAGAAGAAGTGGAACGTTCTTGTGCGTGTAAGGATGTTAAAGTTTTAACCCTTTATGCAATACATAGTTATTTGGGATTTCTTTTCATGATTTTTACCTATGTCCGTTTTTCTTTTTTTAATCAGAATTTGCTGCAATCAAATAATAAAATTGCATGTTTTGTTTTGCAAAATTTTGTTAGCATGACAGTGAAGTGCATGCGTGCCTGCGCGCGCGTGCGCGCACGCACATGTGTGTGTGTGTGTGTGTGTGTGTGTGTGTGTGTTGATCGAATTAACATCTGTTAATGTCACCATGAATAAGAGAAAAAATTTTACAAAATAGTTTTACATGAAAGCTCGCCTAGATTCTTGAAAGAAATGGATAGATATTAGTGTATGTAAGCACATAGACAAATACTGTTTTGAAAAAGCTGGAGGTGGTCTCAATACAAAAACTCATGACGTTTATTGTTGGAAACTATTGTGCAGTGAGCACAGCTCAACACTCTAGAAGTTTCCCTGTAGTAAATTGAGCAGAAATTGTTTTCGATCATCACTGACCGGACGTCACTTGTGGAGTTTGAATTTCTTTAATTTATTGTCTGTTCACGTTTGATGATACTATTTGGTAGACTTATAACACACACACACACACACATGCACACAAACGTGCGCACGCGCACACACACTCACACACACACATGCATGCACGCGTGCACAGAGAGAGAGAGAGCGAGAGAGAGAGAGAGAGAGAGAAGAAGAAGAAGAAGACGAAGAAGGAGAGAAAGAGCACTGTGGTTTTGTGGAAGACGGCAGGGATTGAAAAACGTTTGTGTTAACGAAACAGGATCCAACAACACCCCCCCCCCCCCCATCCCCTTTTCCTTTGAAAATCGTAATCAAATGCAAGTGATCGTATCTGTAAATATTCTCAAACTGTAGAACTGGAAGTTACTCTTGCTCTCTGTGCGATTTCTGGTTTGTATTCAGTTGTTCAAAGCGATCTCACTTTCTTAATGTTAATATTAGATTCCACAAAAAAAGCAAGAAAGAAAGATTTTTGACGGGTATTGAGTATTTGATAGTGGATTGACCCAAATGCGAATTGTTTTAGGATATTTCATATCCCTAATTTGCGGAGTTGCAGTGATGATGCATATCAAACGCACCCGGTCATAAAAAAACGACTTTCCCATACACGGGGAACATATTTACATGTCATCGCATCTACACGACAAGTCAATACACAGTTAACAAACAAGTAGACTTACTCGTGCTCCCACAAGAAAACATCTCTGAAGAACGCTGCTTATGACACTTAATTACTTAACGGATATGACAGCACATTGCGCACAGATTAGACAAGGAAACATCCCCGTATTCAAATTCTTCAAGCTCGCCCATATACCCCATACCGAACACATCTACACAGCAACAATAACTGGAGAAACGAATAAATATAAAAACTGTTATTCAAGGCACAGCCTTTTAAACTTGAATAAAGTCAGAGAAATACGAAGACGGAAAGAAACAAATACAAATAACCTCGATTGAATTGAAACGACATTAAATATGAAATGAGTCAGTGAACAGTAAATAACAAACAATAAACAAGTAGGGTAACTCTTGCTCCCACAAGAAAACATCTCTCCAAAGGAATGCTGCTTATGACACCGAATCGCCTAGCACACAGTTGATTCACACGTGTCGTCAAATGCGATTTCACTTGATCGATGAAGGCAAATGTGAGTGCTATTGTCATGTAAGACATTCGAGACTAACTAGCTTTCCTGCAGTTTTTGTTTGCTTGCTTGGTCTTTCTCTTCTGCCGTTTGCACACAGGCCACTCCTTTTACACCCATTCTTATCTTTTAAAGGTGAAGAGGCTCCGTGGTACATTCCATGTCATGTACCACTCATAATGAAAATGTTCTTTTGGAGTGTTGGGACATGCGTGATGTGAGACATAAACATTTTACAGCAGACTCCATGAAAACCTTGTTCAGGGATGTCCCACCTGACGTCATCTTTGAATTTCTGAAAGAGATTAACAGTTTTCATCTGATCTAAGATTTTACAGAAGAGAGTCTTTTAACAAAATTTCCGGTGCGATTTTGGAAGGCGTATTTCAAAGGGCTGCTTGAAAGTTGTTTGTTTTTTTTTTTGGATTAATTTTTTGTGTGTGTGTGTGTGGATAACTTGTGAGCTGACTTCAACGCGGTGACAGCCCTGATATGGCCCTTTGCGGTCGGCCGGGCAATAAGCAACATTATCTGACCTTGCGAACGTGCATTTATACAAACCTTCGTGTCTTATCTTCCCAAAGAAATGGTAGTCAGGTAATCAGCTGCTCGGGACGTGTGGAGAAAAAGTCCATGCACAATGTAAAGAACACACCTGCGTCCTTATTCTTATAATTCAGTGCGACCAGGATGTGGTGGGGGGAGGGAGGGGAGGGGGTGGGGGGGGGGGTCAATCAATTTGAACTTTTTAACACTGTGATACAAACAGGCAAACTGTGCGTGACAGCTATGGACAAATCATCGGGGAAAGGGGGGGGGGGTGGGGGGGGGGGGGGGGTTACCGGATAGGAGGGGAGGGCATGTCGTAAAAAGAACTGAACACGCCGACAGCAAATGTAAACAGCACTCAAGATTCTGCTTCCCGATTCCCCCCCCCCCCCCCCTCCTCTTCCCCCCACTCCAGTCCTCCAAACCCACCTTAAATAATAGTAACACTAATGATAATAAAAATAAACATAAGATTAGTAATAATAATAATGATAATAATAACAACATCGCATTTATAAAGCGCCTTGCCAAAGGTTCTAGGCGCTGACAATCCATACTCTTGTGCACACAACGGGCTGCCTACCTGGGTTGTGCCGACTGAAGAGCTGCCTGCCGGCGCTTCATTCTGTCGTTTCCCGTGCCATCCAGTCAATATCGTCCACTCACTTTCCTTACTTCCTTCACTCTTTCAATTTCTCATGCAGGGTGCATGCTATGTGTAACGTGTCATCCATACCAACGTTTAGATAAACAAGTTTAGACTATTGAAGAATGTAGTTCTTTCGCTGAATGAAATGAATATTTTCTCCCCCCACCCACCGTTCCTCTGCTCTGTGATATCTTAGAGAGCATACCTCATTCGCTGAACGAGAGAGAGAAAAAAAAAAATTGTCCGCTAACTTGCCTCCCCTTCCCCCCCCCCCCCCCCCCCCCCCACCGCCCCGTCAATCCACACCCTTCACTTCAGTTCCTTCCACATGGTGAATGAATCATGATGATGAGAGGTCCACGGATTTCAATTTCGACTGTTTATTTAAAAAAAGAAAAAAGAAAAAAAAAAACGAGAAAAAAGGGAAGACAGGAAAAAGTGCCTGCACATTAAACACTGTAGACAGTACGTGGGTAGTGCTTCATTTTGTGAACAAGATTGTTCGTTTTAGCTTCTTCTATGCCCCCCCCCCCCCCCCACCACCCCCCTTTTCCCAAACCTCCTCCAGCCCCTCCCCAAGTCCTTTCTCAACAACGCTTGACTATCGAAGAAATACCCCCCTCCCCTGCCCCGGCCCCCCACCCCACCTCTTGCCATTGCTAACAGGTGAATACTGTTGATGCCCTTGTTTCTGAATGCAAGCTCGGCGTATGTACCAGCACCATCAAGGGAAGGCGTAACACTTACGTGATATATGGTGGCTATAAAATCGAGTCTCATTTCGTCAGTCTATTGCTTGCAGGTGTTGGGAACACGTTATGTGGCTGTCCAGACTGTCTTTTTTTTGTTGTTGTTGTATGTCCTCTGTAAATTTATGACGGCTACAACAGAAATCGGGGGCCGGAATAGCTCAGTTGGTAGAGCGCCGGACTCGTGATCCTGAGGTTACGGGTTCGAATTTCGGTACAGGGGGATTTTTCCCTCGGAGTTAACATTGGTTCTGACTCCATTCCCCATACAGTCCTTCGAATGAGACTATAAACCGATGTTCCATGTGTGAACGCACGCACAACATGTTGCATACACGTAAAATCCCATCACCAACTTTCGGAAGAGAAGGCCAGTTTGGCCGTTGGTATGGATACACGTTACACA
>CM065735.1:10966720-10971720 GCA_033310375.1 Conus canariensis
TGAGATCGCCGAGGATGCTCTCGATGCTTGGTCCGCGCTCGTGTGTATTGCTCCCGTCTCTGTCGACAACCGAGTCGCGGATGGTGGCCTTGACCTTGCCGAAGAGGTTCTGGAAACCACCGCGGGTGGGCAGGGTTTCGTGGGCGACGCCTGCGTCGTTGCCGAAGCTGGACGGGAAGCTTCAGACGACGAATTGGACGTCGCGGATGTCGGTCTGGGAGAGGATGAGGATGCGGCTGGTGGAGGGGAGGAAGAGGAGGAGTCCATGAAGGGAAGTCTCGCCACCATGACGCCCCAGAGAGGTTTGGGGGGCTCCGGCTCAGGGTCGTCAGGCATCAAGTGCTTCGCCAGCCTCCCCCACGCGCTGCGAGCTCTGAACCGCGAAGAATGACACGGAGAGCGAGAGTCATCGTTCGTTTTCTTCTCAGTGCCCGAGGCGCGGCTAGCACTGCGGGTTGTTCCGCAGGAGCTGATCCTGTCAGCGGAAAACCTGCGCCACAACTTGCTGTCCCTGCCGTCGGTGTCTGTGGCGTTCTGTTTCCCGGTGAAGCACTCCTTCCTTCTGCCTCCTGGTGGTCTGTTTCCGGTCTGGCGAAGATGCCGGGTGGGTGCGGATTGGGCACGATCTTTGCGCGTGTCTGGGACCTGGTCCAGGGAGGAGATGAAGGACGAGGAGACGGGTTCCGAGAGTCGGCAGTTGGTGGTGACGGCCCAGGGAGGGGTGCGGTGGGCGATGGGGTTCTCCTCCCCCAGTCTGAAGGTGGAGAAGCGCCGCATGCCCGAGGAGGAGTATTTAGCGGCCCACAGTACTCCCTCCTTGGGGATCCACTCCATCCTGACGGCCATCGTCGTCTGTCTGGGCGAGGTGAGGTCAGTCAGATCAACCATCAATGTGTTCTTTTCGTTGATGGTGGTCCACTGGGCTTTCAGTCTTTTGAAGGAAAACTGCGATGCTCGTTACTGCTTTGCACCACTCTGTCAGTCAACAGTTAGGGTGCTTTGACTCATACTGACTGAAACTGGTTTGATGTTCAGACTTGCGTGTTTTGAGACATCATCATGTCCTGGAGATGGAACTCCGGAACAGTCTCTATTTCAAGCCAGAATTTTCATCTGAAGGTGCTTCGACTCATGCTGCTTGAAGCAGTTTGGATGTTCATCTTGCGTGTTTGGGAACAGTACAATATCCCGGAACGTGGAGTCGCGCATTTTGAATGAACACCGCCTCTGATCTTTAGTGTGTTCTCGCGCAGTTTCGAAAACCTTGCTTTCACGAAGTCAGGAACAACTCAAGCGTTCATCCCATGTACTGAAATTCGCCACAGCCTCCTCAAGATAAACATGTAACTGGAGTCTACTCCCGTATATTTGAATAGAGAATAATATGCCGATTTTGTCCTTTGTTACATTTGCTGTTTAGTGTCGTAGTCTGTATTTGGAAACACCATGGTCTCATAAAGTTAGAACAGTACGCGATACATTCTTGCATTCTTGAAAACATCACAGTCTCATGAAGACAGAAAACGTGGCTGGGATTTATTCCCGATTTTTCAGACGGAGAATAATCCGTTGGATTGAGAAAGTGGTATTTACAACCGTATACCTGGATACACCGAAGACGAATACTTGTCACACTTGGCGTTCACCTTCGTGCTGTAGAAACACGATATCTCAAAATGATAGCAACTTTACTGACATCCATTGTCGTATCGTTAGCGGGGGTTGGTATGGCGGACAAAAAGTGTATCCAGAAGACAGAAGTGCAACAGGTGCTTACTCTGGCAGCCTGTATCTAAAGGGTGTACCCGGTTCACCCGGAGACACGTGTACTGACGGTGGTCCCGTGAGCTTGACAATACCTGGCGGTTTCCTGAAGACATATGTAATGCAGGTGTTCACCACGAGTGCTTGGAACAACCAAACATGAAGCAGGAACACCCAGCCCTCTGTGTCGTTGAAACAACGTAGCCTCCCGGAGATAGCAACGTAAGTGGCGTTTGATTCCGTGCACTTGGACACTCCAGTATTGCCTGAAGACATAAATATCACTCATTCTCTCTGTGTCTCTCTGTCTGTCTAATTGTCTGTCTGTGTTTGTTTTGTCTGTCTGTCTGTCACACACACACACACACACACACACACACACACACACACACACACACACACACACACACACATACACACACACTCAGACACACGCGCGCGCGTCCACACACACACACACACACACCCCGCGCACCACCACACACACACACACACACAATAAACACACACACACTCACACACACACACACACACACACACACACACACACACACACACACACACACACACACACACAGAGGACAAACTTCATGAAGCGAAAATCCGCCAACATAACAATGCAATAGTTCAACCATTGAACTGTTTGCCTTGCTGCCTCTTTCTCCCCCCCCTCCCTCCTCATGCCACCCATTCCCCTACCCCACCCACTCTCTCTCTGTCCCTCTCTCTCTCTCTCTCTTAGTCGACAGGTAAGGGAAACAACTGCAGGACACGGCAATAATAGAAGAGATGTGTACCACCTTACCCGTCAACATTTATCACGAGCGTCAGCTTCGGGGAGGGAAGGGGCAGGGGCGGGAGCGTGAAGGAGGTGGGTAGGAGGATTACGAGCACTACAACTGGTCCAGTTTCGCAGGCATGTACGTCAGAAACCCGCGTTCAGCCGTTGTTAGGTCTTCGAACTCGGGCCTGCCGAAGTTTCACTCGCTGATTGGGACGTTATAGCGAGCCGAACGGAAGGAGAAGGTGGCTACCTTCACGAATGCGCTGTTTACGAGAAAAAATGAAATAAAATAAAATTAAAAAAAACCCACCACTACCACCCACCACCACCAACAACAGCAAAACCAAATGAGAATTTGATGATCCAGGCATCTCTATCGAATATGTGCGAAAATGTTCATACCACTCAGCTGATAGGTTTGTCTTTTAATATGTTATGTATGTATGTATATATTATATATATATATATATTATATATATATATATATGAGAGAGAGAGAGAGAGAGAGGAGAGAGAGAGAGAGAGAGAGAGAGAGAGATGTCTGTTCTTCCGTGTTTCCGTTTATCATCTTAATCTTTGATGTCATATACATGCTGTCTAGGGGTACTAGGTCAGCTAATCACTTTGTCTTTCAAGAGAGAGAGAGAGAGAGAGAGGAGAGAGAGAGAGGAGAGAGAGAGAGAGGAGAGAGAGAGAGAGATGTCTATTCTTCAGTGTTTCCGTTTATCAGCTCAATCTTTGACGTCATATACATGCTGTCTTAATAGGGGCACTAGGGCAGCTAATCACTTTGTCTTTCAAGAGAGAGAGAGAGAGAGGAGAGAGAGGAGAGAGAGAGAGAGAGAGAGAGAGATGTCTGTTCTTCAGTGTTTCCGTTTATCAACTCAGTCTTTGACGTCATATACATGCTGTCTTAATAGGGGCACTAGGTCGGCCAATCGGTATGTCTTTCAATAAATAAATAAATAAAGAGAGAGAGAGAGAGAGAGAGAGAGAGAGAGAGGAGAGAGAGAGAGAGAGAGAGAGAGATGTCTGTTCTTCAGTGTTTCCGTTGATCATTTCAATCTTTGACGTCATATACATACTGTCTTAATAGGGTACTGGGTCAGAAAGGACATCATCTTTTCCCAATACTTACCGCTATTCCTTCTGTACTCAGTAGACAAACACCAGAGACAGTCGTCACGTCCTGTGATTACAGCGAAACGGTGGCAACACACCTCTAATGAATACATAAAAACGACGAAAACGCTGACCCTTCAACAGCAAGAAGAAGAACTTCAAGAAGAATTAGTGGCACGGTCAGTTTGACGTTTTGTCTTGCGTCCGTTTCTTTACTCCCCTCACCCCTCTGCATCCCTCGCTGCAAGAAGAAGGTCGTCATTTTGCGAGTTTTGTGTGTACGAAACTGGCCTCTGTTCAGTCATTCACATTATTTGTCTGACTCGAGGGCGTCCGATGTCCACGGTACTGATATTGTAAACAGTCTTCGTCAAGGGGCGTCCAATGGAAAGAAGTTTTGGATAAGGTGCGTCCAATGGAAAGAAGTCTTGGATAAGGAGCGTCCAATAGAAAGAAGTGTTGGATAAGGTGCGTCCAACAGAAAGAAGTCTGGGACAAGGTGCGTCCAATAGAAAGAAGTCTTGGACAAGGTGCGTCCAATAGAAAAAAGTCTTGGACAAGGTGCGTCCAATAGAAAAAAGTCTTGGACAAGGTGCGTCCAACAGAAAGAAGTCTTAGACGAGATGCGTCCAAAAGGGCAAAAAAAATTAATAATTGTTATTTGCTTTTTACAGTATACCCGATTTAGGAAAAGAAAAATAAAAGAAAAAAGAGAAGAAGAAAACAAGAAAAGAAAAGAAACCAATACAGAAAAAAGATGTTCTGTCTCAACAATATGTAGCAAGAACTAGAATCCAACAGCAAGCTAACAGGCAGATCTGTTTGAACAATGGATGTAGCGATCAGCAGCGACCACTAAGAAAAAGGTAGTTCTCCCTGAACCATGTATGTAGCAATGTAGCACTGGCTGAAAATGCCTGTAGTAAGAAGTAGAGTCCAGTAGCACCAAACAAAAAGCGCCATCTGAACTGTGCTTCGAGTTTGAAGTACAGTTCAGCAAAAAATGAGAACGTTTGTTTGAACAATTTAATGTAATAAGAAGCAGCGCTCAGTAGAAGAAAGTAGTGTCGGTCTAACGATGCAGTCACTAAAATGTAGCATTTGGAAGGGAAAAAAAGCGGTTCTGCTTGAACCTACTTCAAGCTATTCTCGTTGAGTTTCTGTATCACATCCACCGGGTTCACTGATCCCCTCAATTCCCCCCCACCGACTTTCGTTGCTAAATTGACTGGCTGAATTCTTGGCTTGATCGATGACTGGCTGAATGGGCTGTTATATTGATTGGCTAGTTGAGTGATTGATCGATTGACTGATTGATTAACTGACTGGT
>CM065735.1:10974220-10986720 GCA_033310375.1 Conus canariensis
TCAGCGTGTGGAGATCTACAAACATTCTACAATGATCCATGTCAGCGTGTTGAGGTCTACAAACACTCTACCATGGTCCATGTCAGCATGTGGAGGTCTACAAACACTCTACAATGATCCATGTCAGCGTGTTGAGGTCTGCAAACACTACAATGATCCATGTCAGCGTGTGGAGGTCTGGAAACACTCTACAATGATCTATGTCAGCGTGTTGAGGTCTGCTAACACTGTACAATGATCCATGTTAGCGTCTTGAGATCTACAAACACTCTTTAATCATCCATGTCAGCGTGTTGAGGTCTACAAACATTCTACAATGATCCATGGCAGCGTGTTGAGGTCTATAAACACTCTAGAATAATCCATGTCAGCGTGTTGATGTCTGCAAACACTCTACAATGATCCATGTCAGCGTTTTGAGGTCTACAAACACTCTATCATAAACCATGTCAGTGTGTTGAGGTCTACAAACGCTCTATCATAATCCATATCAGCATGTTGAGGTCTACAAACACTCTACAATGAACCATGTGGGTGTGTTGAGGTCTAAAAACACTCTACAATGATTCATGTCAGCGTGTGGAGGTCTACAAAATTTCTATCATAATCCATGTCAGTGTGTTGAGGTCTACAAACACTCTACAATGATCCACGTCCGCGTGTTGAGGTCTACAAACACTCTACAATATATCCATGTCAGCAAGTTGAGGTGTACAAACACTCAACAATGATCCATGTAAGCATGTTGAAGTCTCCAAACACTCTATCGTTATCCATGTCAGCGTCTTGAGATCTACAAACAGTCTTTAATCATCCATGTCAGCGTGGTGAGGTCTACAAACATTCTACAATGATCCATGGCAGCGTGTTGAGGTCTACAAACACTCTGCAATGATCCATGTCAGCGTGTTGAGGTCTGCAAACAGTCTACAATGATCAATGTTAGCGTTTTGAGGTCTACAAACACTCTATCATACACCGTGTCAGTGCGTTGAGGTCTACAAACACTCTATCATAATCCATGTCAGCATGGTGAGGTCTACAAACACACTACAATGATCCATGTGAGCGTGTTGAGGTCTATAAACACTCTACAATGATCCATGTCAGCGTGTGGAGATCTACAAACCCTCTACAATGATCCATGTCAGCGTGTTGAGGTCTACAAACACTCTATCATAATCCATGTCAGTGTGTTGAGGTCTACAAACACTCTTAAATGACCCACGTCCGCCTGTTGAGTTCTACAAACACTCAACAATGCTCCATGTCAGCGTGTGGAAGTCTACAAACACTCTACAGTGATCCATGGCAGCGTGGTGAGGTCAACAATCAGTCTGTCATAATCCATGTCGGCGTCTTGAGGTCTACAAAAAATCAACAATGATCCATGTCAGCGTGTTGACGTCTGCAAGCACTCTATGATATTCATGTCAGTCTGTTGAGGTCTACAAACACTCTATCATAATCCATGTCAGCATGTTGAGGTCTGCAAACACTCTACAATGATTCATGTTAGCGTGTGGATATCTTCAAACACTCTACAATGATCCATGGCAGCGTGCTGAGGTCTACAAACACTCTACAATGATCCATGTGAATGTGTTCATGTCTACAAACACTCTACAATCATCCATATCATCGTGTTGAGGTCTACAAACACTCTGCAATGATCCATATCAGCGTGTTGAGGTCTACAAACACTCTTTAATCATCCATGTCAGCGTATTGAGGTCTACAAACATTCTACAATGATCCATGTCAGCGTGTTGAGGTCTACAAACACTCTAACATAATCCATGTTAATGTGTTGAGATCTACAAACACTATACAATGATCCATATCGGCATGTTGAGGTCTACAAACACTCTACAATGATCCATGTCGGCGTGTGGAGGTCTACAAAGACTACAATGATCGAAGTCACCATGTTGAGGTCTGAAAAAACTCTACAATGATCCATGTCAGCGTGTTCAGATCTACAAACACTCTTTAATCATCCATGTCAGCGTGTTGAGGTCTACAAATATTCTACAATGACCCATGGCAGCGTGTTGAGGTCTACAAACACTCTACAGTGATCCATGTCAGCGTGTTGAGGTCTGCAAACACTCTACAATGATCCATGACAGCGTGTGGAGGTCTCCAAACACTCTACAATGATCCATGTCAGCGTGTAGAGGTCTGAATGGTTGTACTTTGGTGAATTTATTTCAAATTGCGGTCTTATTTCAAAACGTGTCGACACACACCAACACGTTTTGAAATAAACTCGACACGTTTTGAAATAATTATTTCAAATCGCGTCGTTATTTCAAAACGTGTCGACACACACCAACACGTTTTGAAATAAACTCGACACGTTTTGAAATAATTATTTCAAATTGCGTCGTTATTCAAAACATGTCGACACATGTGTCTACAAACACTCTACAATGATCCATGTCAGCATGTTGAGGTCTACAAACACTCTACAATGATCCATGTCAGCGTGTGGAGATCTACAAACATTCTACAATGATCCATGTCAGCGTGTTGAGGTCTACAAACACTCTATCATAATCCATGTCAATGTATTGAGATCTACAAACACTCTATACAATGATCCATGTCAACATGTTGAGGTCTACAAACACTCTACAATGATCCATGTCAGCGTGTGGAGGTCTACAAACACTCTACAATGATCCATATCAGCGTGTTGAGGTATACAAACACTCTACAATGATCCATGTCAGCGTGTGGAGGTCTACAAACACTCTACAATGATCCATGTCAGCGTGTGGAGGTCTACAAACACTCTACAATGATCGATGTCAGCGTGTTGACGTCTGAATGGTTGTACTAAAACACTTTGGTGAATTTATTTCAAATTGCGGTCTTATTTCAAAACGTGTTGACACACACCAACACGTTTTGAAATAAACTCGACACGTTTTGAAATAATTATTTCAAATCGCGTCATTATTTCAAAACGTGTCGACACACACTGACACGTTTTGAAATAAACTCGACACGTTAAAAAATAATTATTTCAAATCGCGTCGTTATTTCAAAACATGTCGACACATATGTCTACAAACACTCTTCAATGATGTATGTCAGCGTGTGGAGGTCTACAAACACTCTACAATGATCGATGTCAGCGTGTTGAGGTCTGAATGGTTGTACTATAACACTTTGGTGAATTTATTTCAAATTGCGGTCTTATTTCAAAACGTGTCGACACACACCAACACGTTTTGAAATAAACTCGACACGTTTTGAAATAATTATTTCAAATCGCGTCGTTATTTCAAAACTTGTCGACACACACTGACACGTTTTGAAATAAACTCGACACGTTTTGAAATAATTATTTCAAATCGCGTCGTTATATCAAAACATGTCGACACATGTGTCCACAAACACTCTTCAATGATCTATGTCAGCGTGTTGAGGTCTACAAACACTCTACAATGATCGATGACAGCGTGTTGAGGTGTGAATGGTTGTACTCAAACACTTTGGTGAATTTATTTCAAATCGCGTCGTTATTTCAAAACGTGTCGACACACACCAACACGTTTTGAAATAAACTCGACACATTTTGAAATAATTTTTTCAAATCGCGTAGTTATTTCAAAACGTGTCGACACACACCGACACGTTTTGAAATAAACTCAACACGTTTTGAAATAATTATTTCAAATCGCGTCGTTATTTCAAAACGTGTCGACACACACTGACACGTTTTGAAATAAACTCGACACGTTTTGAAATAATTATTTCAAATTGCGTCGTTATTTCAAAACATGTCAACACATGTGTCTACAAACACTCTACAATGATCCATGTCAGCGGGTTGAGGTCTACAAACACTCTACAATTATCCATGTCAGCGTGTTGAGGTCTACAAACACTCTACAATGATTCATGTCAGCGTGTTGAGGTCTACAAACATTCTACAATGATCCATGTCAGCGTGTTGAGGTCTACAAACACTCTATCATAATCCATGTCAATGTGTTGAGATCAACAAACACTCTATACAATGATCCATATCAGCATGTTGAGGTCTACAAACACTCTACAATGATCCATGTTAGCGTGTGGAGATCTACAAACACTACAATGATCGATGTCAGCATGTTGAGGTCTACAAACACTCTATCGTCATCCATGGCAGCGTGTTGAGGTCTGGAAACACTCTACAATGATCCATGTCAGCGTGTTCAGATCTACAAACAAATGATCCATGTCAGCGTATTCAGATCTACAAACACTCTTTAATCATCCATGTCAGCGTGTTGAGGTCTACAAACATTCTACAATGACCCATGTCAGTGTGTTGAGGTCTACAAACACTCTACAATGATCCATGTCAGCGTGTTGAGGTCTGCAAACACTCTACAATGATCCATGACAGCGTGTGGAGATCTACAAACACTCTACAATGATCCATGTCAGCGTGTAGAGGTCTGAATGGTTGTACTATAACACTTTGGTGAATTTATTTCAAATTGCGGTCTTATTTCAAAACGTGTCGACACACACCAACACGTTTTGAAATAAACTCGACACGTTTTGAAATAATTATTTCAAATCGCGTCGTTATTTCAAAACTTGTCGACACACACTGACACGTTTTGAAATAAACTCGACACGTTTTGAAATAATTATTTCAAATCGCGTCGTTATTTCAAAACATGTCGACACATGTGTCCACAAACACTCTTCAATGATCTATGTCAGCGTGTTGAGGTCTACAAACACTCTACAATGATCCATGTCAGCGTGTGGGGTCTACAAACACTCTACAATGATCTATGTCAGCGTGTTGAGGTCTACGAACACTCTACAATGATCCATGTCAGCGTGTGGAGGTCTGCAAACACTCTACAATGATCCATGTCAGCGTGTTGAGGTCTACAAACACTCTACAATGATCGATGACAGCGTGTTGAGGTCTGAATGGTTGTACTCAAACACTTTGGTGAATTTATTTCAAATTGCGTCGTTATTTCAAAACGTGTTGACACACACCAACACGTTTTGAAATAAACTCGACACATTTTGAAATAATAGTTTTTAAAATCGCGTAGTTATTTCAAAACGTGTCGACACACACCGACACGTTTTGAAATAAACTCAACACGTTTTGAAATAATTATTTCAAATCGCGTCGTTATTTCAAAACGTGTCGACACACACTGACACGTTTTGAAATAAACTCGACACGTTTTGAAATAATTATTTCAAATCGCGTCTTATTTCAAAACATGTCAACACATGTGTCTACAAACACTCTACAATGATCCATGTCAGCGGGTTGAGGTCTACAAACACTCTACAATTATCCATGTCAGCGTGTTGAGGTCTACAAACACTCTACAATGATTCATGTCAGCGTGTTGAGGTCTACAAACATTCTACAATGATCCATGTCAGCGTGTTGAGGTCTACAAACACTCTATCATAATCCATGTCAATGTGTTGAGATCAACAAACACTCTATACAATGATCCATATCAGCATGTTGAGGTCTACAAACACTCTACAATGATCCATGTTAGCGTGTGGAGATCTACAAACACTACAATGATCGATGTCAGCATGTTGAGGTCTACAAACACTCTATCGTCATCCATGGCAGCGTGTTGAGGTCTGGAAACACTCTACAATGATCCATGTCCAGCGTGTTCAGATCTACAAACACTCTTTAATCATCCATGTCAGCGTGTTGAGGTCTACAAACATTCTACAATGACCCATGTCAGTGTGTTGAGGTCTACAAACACTCTACAATGATCCATGTCAGCGTGTTTGAGGTCTGCAAACACTCTACAATGATCCATGACAGCGTGTGGAGATCTACAAACACTCTACAATGATCCATGTCAGCGTGTAGAGGTCTGAATGGTTGTACTCAAACACTTTGGTGAATTTATTTCAAATTGCGGTCTTATTTCAAAACGTGTCGACACACACCAACGCGTTTTGAAATAAACTCGACACGTTTTGAAATAATTATTTCAAATCGCGTCGTTATTTCAAAACGTGTCGACACACACTGACACGTTTTGAAATAAACTCGACACGTTTTGAAATAATTATTTCAAATCACGTCGTTATTCAAAACATGTTGACACATGTGTCTACAAATACTCTACAATGATCCATGTCAGCATGTTGAGGTCTACAAACACTCTACAATGATCCATGTCAGCGTGTGGAGATCTACAAACATCCTACAATGATCCATGTCAGCGTGTTGACGTCTACAAACACTCTACAATGATCCATGTCAGCGTGTGGAGGTCTGCAAACACTCTACAATGATCCAAGACAGCGTGTGGAGATCTACAAACACTCTACAATGATCCATGTCAGCGTGTAGAGGTCTGAATGGTTGTACTCAAACACTTTGGCGAATTTATTTCAAATTGCGGTCTTATTTCAAAACGTGTCGACACACACCAACGCGTTTTGAAATAAACTCGACACGTTTTGAAATAATTATTTCAAATCGCCTCGTTATTTCAAAACGTGTCGACACACACTGACACGTTTTGAAATAAACTCGACACGTTTTGAAATAATTATTTCAAATCGCGTCGTTATTCAAAACATGTCGACACATGTGTCTACAAACACTCTACAATGATCCATGTCAGCATGTTGAGGTCTACAAACACTCTACAATGATCCATGTCAGCGTGTGGAGATCTACAAACATTCTACAATGATCCATGTAAGCGTGTTGAGGTCTACAAACACTGTATCATAATCCATGCCAATGTGTTGAGATCTACAAACACTCTATACAATGATCCATGTCAACATGTTGAGGTCTACAAACACTTTACTATGATCCATGTCAGCGTGTGGAGGTCTACAAACACTCTACAATGATCCATATCAGCGTGTTGAGGTCTACAAACACTCTACAATGATCCATGTCAGCGTGTGGAAGTCTACAAACACTCTACAATGATCCATGTCAGCGTGTTGAGGTCTACAAACACTCTACAATGATCCATGTCAGCGTGTTGAGGTCTGAATGGTTGTACTAAAACACTTTGGTGAATTTATTTCAAATTGCGGTCTTATTTCAAAATGTGTCGATATACACCAACACGTTTTGAAATAAACTCGACACGTTTTGAAATAATTATTTCAAATCGCGTGGTTATTTCAAAACGTGTCGACACACACCAACGCGTTTTGAAATAAACTCGACACGTTTTGAAATAATTATTTCAAATCGCGTAGTTATTTCAAAACGTGTCGACACACACTGACACGTTTTGAAATAAACTCGACACGTTTTGAAATAATTATTTCAAATCGCGTCGTTATTTCAAAACATGTCGACACACACTGACACGTTTTGAAATAAACTCGACACGTTTTGAAATAATTATTTCAAATCGCGTCGTTATTTCAAAACATGTCGACACATGTGTCTACAAATACTCTACAATGATCCATGTATGCATGTTGAGGTCTACGAACACTCTACAATGATCCATGTCAGCGTGTTGAGGTCTACAAACACTCTACAATGATCCATGTCAGCGTGTTGAGGTCTACAAACACTCTACAATGATCCATGTCAGCGTATGGGGGTCTGCAAACACTCTACAATGATCCATGTCAGCGTGTTGAGGTCTACAAACACTGTACAATTACCGATGTCAGCGTGTTGAGGTCTGAATGGTTGTACTCAAACACTTTGGTGAATTTATTTCAAATCGCGTCGTTATTTCAAAACGTGTCGACACACACCAACGCGTTTTGAAATAAACTCGACACGTTTTGAAATAATTATTTCAAATCGCGTCGTTATTTCAAAACGTGTCGACACAACGCTTTCTGCTTTTTCTTATTCCCCCGCGATGTACTCTGTTCCATGTATTACGCTTTCTGCTTTTCATTCTTTTTAAACGTGCCTTTATCCTACTGCATGAGTTTGTGATTCATATCCAAGCTGTAAAGGAATGACATTCGAGGGTTTGGAGAATTTTTGTTTGGAAAGTCTGTACCATTGAAGAAGGCTGTAAACCCGAAAATTTGGAAATTTCGAAAGTTTCTTTTGATTTTTATCTATCTTACTGTATGTGTGTGTGTGTGTGTGTGTGGTGTGTGTGTGTGTGTGTGTGTGTGTGTGTGTGTGTGTGTGTGACAAATGAATGACAAAGACAACTATTTTCAACAACCGTTTTCACCCCAAACTGTATCTGACTACGCGACTTTCATTCACTTCTCTCTAGTACATTGATTCGGTTCCAGTTTGCAAATTTCAAAGAATAGCTTGAAGTGAATGAATAAATAAATAAATAAATAGACATTACTAAATCAGTCAAATAAAGAAATATTGCTTGACCCCCAAAACTGAAAATAAAAATGTAAATCTATTTGCCACGGAAAGACAGGCGTCACGTTATGTTACGTTGTGATTTTTTTTTTCCCCGGGACAGGGCTGTTGGACTCATGTAAGCCCAACATTCCCACTGCCCAGACCTGATGTTTACAACAACCGTACACTTCGCTACATCGCTAACGTTCATCACCACAAGCTGTATGACCAAATTTATAAGCGCGCGCGCGCGCGCGCACACACACACACACATATATATATATATATATGTGTGTATGTATACACACACACACACACACACACACACACACACACACACACACACATATATATATATATATATACGCACACACACATACACACACACATATACGCGCATGCACGCACGCACGCACATACGCGCGCGCACACACAGACACACACAGACACACGCACACACACACACACACACACACAACACACACACACACACACACACACACACACACACACACACACACACGGAAATCAATCCTGTTGGAAACTCAAAGGACAAAAAACAGAACTAAAGTCTGAGAGAAAAAGAGGCAGCAATTAAAAATAAAGGAGTCACTTTTGTGATACATAGCCCCTCAAAGGATAATTCCCGTGGAGCTTACTGTTTCTCTCTGTCTCTGTCTCTCTCTACCACAAACAGATACACACACACATCCACACACACACAGACACACGCATGCACGCACACACACACACACACACACACACACACACACACACACACAGAAAGCAATCCTGTTGGAAACTCAAACCACAAAACACAGAACTACAGTCTGAGTGAAAACGAGGCACACCATTAGAAATAACAGAGTCACTTCTGTGATACATAGCCCCTCCAAGACCCAGTTTACCTGCCCCCCCCCCCCCCCCCTCTCTCTCTCTCTTTCTCTCTCATAAACAGAACACCTCTCTCTCATAAATCGAACATTCTCTCTCTCTCTCTCTCTCTCTCTCTCTCTCTCCTCTCTCTCTCTCTCCCATGAACAGAACAACCAGACCCAGGCATTTTCTGGCACAAGCCGAAACACTGGCGATCCACAATGAGCCATAAATGTTTGATGAGACACCGCCTTGTTCCTGAATGACTATGCTGGTATCTAGTGCTTCCACTTCTGATCCCCCATACGAAGAACACTACTTACTGACCCCTGTAACAAACAGGTAAAAAAAAAAAAAAGCTTTAAGTGCCATGGCCTAGCAGCCGTGGTGGCAGTGAACTATTGTGAGAAGGACACCGAGTCAACGGCACTGTATAACGGAAGAAGGAACCCATCCCGCTCCTTCCGCCGCCCTGAATTTCCCTGGTGTGAATCAGGTACCCTTTTAGCAGAGAAGGGAGGTAATTTAACCTCTCCCATAAGGATTCAACTTTTTACTTTAAAAACTTTTAGGATGAGGGGGAAAAAATGCATGTTTGAAGAGCAAAATGCCCTTAACTTTACTCTCCAAAGAAAAAAAAAAAAAAAAAAGAGAAAGAAAAGAAAAGAAAAAAAAAACCCGAAGAGACAGAGCTACTAAAGTTTCCACGTCTAAAGGGAACTGTCTTATGGAAGGCGGTGCCAGTCTCCCCCCCCCCCCCCCCCCCCCCTCTCCCGCTCACCTCTTTAACATTCCCTGACCTGATTTAGGCCTGAGTACGCTTTTCGTGGAGAGGGAGGTAACTTGACCTGCCCTGGCCTAAGCATTCAACTTTTGATCTAATAGATTTCAGCCGAGTGAAAATGCAGTAAACTGTTTTTGAAAAGTCAGCGCCACACGTTTTACTCTCCATAGAAATAAGCCTGCAACATCAGATCTGGTACAATCACTTTTTACAGAAAATTTATAAAAAGGTTAAATCTAAACGATCAGGAGTGTAAACTGACCCCACACACGGGGGTAAATTGAATCTAATATAAGCAAATGCAAAGTGATTATACAAAAGCTTCAGACCAACGAAACTACAACGTAAGTTTTTAGCGCGTAAGTAATCTGACCAATGAATGTAGATTCATTTAATTAAAAAAAAAAAAAAAAAAAAAAAAAAAAAAAAAAACCTACACGCACCAGGAATATGATAAATAAAAAGTGAGATTGCGTAATATTCAGCAGTGAAATGAGGACACAACACTAGCAAGCAGAATTAGAACCATTCTTGTCGATATTTCAGTTTTTAATAATTCTGTTTTGTATAATAAGTTTACCTTTTGTTTTATTTGTCATCTTAATAACAAAGCACGACTAGAAATCAAAATCTTTTCAATTAGTTTAGTTGGTATGTTTTATTCTGTGACAATGAAAGGGAAATAATACCAAATGCACTGACTCCCCCCCCCCCCCCCACCCCTCCTCCCCACTTTGGTTGATGAACTTGCAAGCCTGGCTCACTGCCCAATTTCAACAAATTTTAAATGTGATTAATAGCCAACCGCCAAGAAAACGCAGGCAAACGAATCACAAGACAAAACACGACGCGTTTCGACCTCTTAGGTCTTCTTCAGGCAAGTTATAAAACACTCAGGACATCGAAAATGAACGAGCAATCACTTATCTTCATTCACTTCAGCGCAAGATGGGCGTTGATTCGTTTGTCTATGTTTTCTTAGCGGTTCGCTATTATCATTTACATTTAAAATTTGTTAAGATTTCCGCCTGCAGTCGCCTCACTTTGCAACTAGATCTCACTGTCCAGTTGTTTGGGCAAATAGTATGTATGAGAAATTGGCCAAGGCTGACCTGGGAGCAAACAACATCCATCCATCTTTGACACCTGAGATGCTGACACTGAATTATATCCTGTCGTTTTGGCTGGCACCAGACACAGCTCAGCCAGGCTAGGCTCCTTTATTGTGTGTGTGTGTGTGTGTGTGTGTGTGTGTGTGTGTGTTGTTTACGCGTGCGCGTACTCTCTCTCTCTCTCTCTCTCTCTCTGTGTTTGACATGTATCAGTAAACTGGCATGGAAGAGATCCAGAAGTTACAACTAGCGTTAAGCTTTCTTAAAAAGAAAAAAAAAAATTTTTTTTTGTTCTGATTATAAATTGTAGGCAAAACTGAAACAGGACTGATAAATTGGAACAGCAGTCCAGTATACCCGAATCAGGGGAATTCAGTTTCACCAGCCCTGATTAAAAGACTCTATCTTAAAATCAGAGCGGTCTTTTAATTCGATGCTTCGCCAAAATGACAACTAACGTATCGTGCATCACATCAGCCAGTAAGCTTTTCGCTGTTTTCCTGCCTTGGTCCATATCATCAAACGACTTAGACGACAAAATGATGAAAATGTAAATATAAATGATGTAACTCTCCAATAACGCATTTTTTTTGTTTTGTTTTGTTTTTCTTGTCTGGATGAGATCTTCTGACTGCAAGGAAATTAATGTACCGCGATGCTTCGAACCACAAAACCAGACAAATTGACTTCGTTGAATATACTAAATATAGCACCGGTTCCCATAGTCACCAGGTTCAAATTATCCCCCTTTCCACCTACAGCTTGGAAGACGGAGAGAGCAAAATCGTGAAACAAATAGACCCCACGAGCAGTATAAACTCACGACCATCAGTTCCTTAGGCAAATGCTCTTACCATTTGACTGTAGGTCCCGTAAAACTAGTATTGGCTAAGTCGCGAAACCAGTGTATTTAAATTGGCCTTAGGATTGGACACACTCTCAGGAAGCCAGCATCCAGCACCACACATCAAGCCCTGACATGGAACCCGCAGGGGAAAAGGAAGAGAGGCCGACCTCGCAGCAGCTGGAGGCGAGACACTGAGGCAGAGATAAAGAGGCAGGGGACCAACTGGACAGGCATTCAGCGAGCAGCCCAGAACCGAGTGCGATGGCGGAGTGTTGTCGATGGCCTATGCTCACCCTTGAGCTATGGGCCTAAGTAAGTAAGTAAGGGCTAATTTCTGTAGTTTAAGCATCCTCTTCCCATTCCCCCCCTCCTCCCCCCCCCACCCCGGAGGGTGTCGGCGGCACTATGCTCATCCATCGACGGCCTCTGAGACCAAACACTTGGACAGAGTCCCTGTCAACTCTCTGGTAAAAATTCATCGGTGTATGATAGATTCTGAATCTACATCAAGATCTTTATTTCAACGTGGGAAAGGGGATT
>CM065735.1:10991720-10994220 GCA_033310375.1 Conus canariensis
CCACAAAGTGGCGAGAGAAGAGAGTGTGAGCAGTATGGAAAAAAAACAAAGCACATGCATATCTTGCTCGCGCGCGCGCGCGCGCGCGCGCACACACACACACACACACACACACACACACACACACACACACACACACACACACACACATACACACACAACACACAAGTGAGACAGGCAGTTAAAATGTGCAAGTATGTTTTCTTTCATACTAATATTAATCATCACTGATTTTGTTGTGATCTGTTCTATATTGTGCACACACACGCGCGCACGCACGCACGCACGCACACACACACGCATGCACGAACGCACGCACGTACACACGCATGCACGTACGCACGTACGCACGCACACACACACACACACACACACACACACACACACACACACACACACACACACACACACACACACCTGCTATTTCAATTCAAGCGCCACGCACTCATTCATATAAGTAACATGATAATTTTTTTTTTACGCTCCCCTCCTTGTCTTCCCTTCTTTCCCACCTCCTCCAACTCCAAGCTGCTCCTCATCCCCCCCCCCCCTGCCTGAATTCATAGCCCCTCCACCCCTCCCCCCTTCCCACTCCTTAATACACGTGCATCCATTTCTCCTCTACCCGTTCTCTCGAAAAAAGGGGATGAGGATGGGGGTGGGGGGTTCTTACATCTGAAGAATAACAGTTACAAAGAAAATACGTCGATACAGCTAGGTCTTAAGAAATGTATACCACATGTCGTCGTCTCTCATACACATACAGTTTATTATGATACGTTGTGTGAAATTGGGGAAAAAAACTCCATTATGTTCAAACAGATTAATGTCAAAACAGTGCACATCAGGTAAGTATTCTGGATGGGAGCTGCACAAAAGCTATTATGATGCTGCAAGTGTTGTTTCTGGTGCCGTTGGTGCCACTATTAACTATCGCTATTGTTGCCAATACTGTTACTGCTGCAACAAGAACGACCCAACAAGTTGTTATGGTGCCGTGCTGCTAGTACTAACTATCGTATTGTTGCTAATATTGCTACTGCTGAACAACAACAACAACAACAACAACAACAAGTTGCTTCTGATGCCGTCGCTGCTGTACTAACTATCGGTATTGTTGCTTATACTGCTACTGCTGCAACAACAACAACTGCCACAAGTTGCTTCCGTCCCGTCGCTGCCTACTACTACTACAGCTGTTGTTGCTGTCAACAATGCAACAACAACAGCAACAGCAGCAGCAGCAGCACAACAACAGCAACAAAACAACACACAATAACAACAACAATAAAACAACAACAATAACAACAACAAACAATAACAACAACAACAATAACCATCAGTTGCTTCTGGAATTGTGCTGCTACTGCTACCGTTATTGTTGTCGCTAATACTACTGCTGCTACAACAACAGCGACAACTACAACACGTTGCTTCTGGTGTGGTTGCTACTTCTTATACTACCGTTATTGTTGTTGCTAATACTGCCACTACTTCATGACCACCATTAACCACCACCACTATTACAACCACCACCATCACCACCACAACCACACCACCACCATTACCAAATTGCTTTTGGCGCTGTTGCTGCTGCAGCCATTACTCGCTGTTGTTATTGCTAATACCGCTTTTACAACACACAACAACAAACAACAACGACAAGAAGTTGCTTATGGTGCCGTTGTTGCTACAGCTGCTGCCGTTGTGATTGTTGCTAACATTGCTACTGATACAACAACAATGACAAGTTGCCTCTAGTGCGTTGCTGCTGCTACAGCGACCGTTATTGTCGTTGCTAATACTGCCACTGCTACGACAACATCAGCAACAGCAACAACAACAACAACGGCAGTAACAGCAACAATAACTACTACTTTTGCTGCTACTACTATTAATGCTGCTGTTCCTACTACTTTCGCTGCTGCTGCAGCTGGCAATACAACTACTATTATTACTACTGCTGTTGCGTCTACTACTACTGCTGCTGCTATTGCTATTGCTGTTATTACTGTTACTGTTGATAATGGTACCTGTGGTGCCGCTGCTTCTTCTGTTACTATTTCTGCCGCTGAAACTACTACAACTACTACCACTGCATGCTGCTAGCTACTCCTAATACCATTACTATTACTACTACTACCACTGCTGTCGCTGCTGCTGCTGCTGCTGCTGCTGCTGCACTACTACAACTACCACTACTACTAGTATGCTGCTACTACTGCTGCTGCTGCTGTTGCTACTACTGCTACTGCTACTATTACCACTACTACTACTACTACCACCACTACTACTACCACCACTACTACTACCACTACTACTACTAACTGCCTGCTGCTGCTATACTACTACTGCTGCTGCTGCTGCTACTACTACTACTACTGCTGCTGCTGCTGCTGTTGCTACTACTACTACTACTGCTGCTGCTGCTGCTGCTACTACTAGTACTACTACTACTATTACTACCGCTGTTGCTGCTGTAGCGCATTTGTCGTTGCTG
>CM065735.1:11006720-11019220 GCA_033310375.1 Conus canariensis
ACTGAGGGTCGGTCCCCAGGCTATGGCCCTTGTACCCGAAGTCGTGTGAGGACCAGGCAGATGCAGCTCACTGAAAGTTTTTCCAGGGCCCACCCGAAAAAACAGCTCTGGACGTATCTGTGGACGAAATAACGATCCTCTGGTGCCCTGCATCCTCCAGACAACGTGGAGACCTAGGGAAACGGCCGTGCTCGTGTCAAGGACAGTAAGAAAGAATGTCTCTCCTTTTTGACCTACAATATTGAGGGTCTGTCTTTAGTTTATGACTTAGATGTAAAAAATTATATCTCTCAGTTTGATTTTGTTGTTCTAACAGAAATTTTTTCAAGAACATTTCCCTTTTCTTTTTCTGATTATAAAGTTTTCCTTTGTCCTGGTATACGATTATCTGATGCTGCTACAGCACGCTTGTCAGGTGGGATTGCATTTCTTGTAAGGAAGACTTATGCAAAAATGGTTAAACAAATCGAGTAGAATATGATCATACTATAGTACTTCAGCTTAAAACTCCAGACCTAGATGTTCTTCTGGTTGGGATTATTTGCCTCCAGCAAACAGTATCTATTATACAAATACTGAAATAGATAATGGAGTTTCACTTCTAGAACAGTGCATAATGGATTCTTTTGAAGAAGTTGGTGATTGTCCGTTGATCATCTTTGGTGACTTAAATGCAAGAACAGGTGGCCTAAATGCAAAGGAATGTTCTACATATGATGGAGACTTTAACAATAGAGATGATACTCCCGGTGATGACTTCCTCCGTGCGTCAAAAGATCGTTCAACAAACGATTTTGGTCACTATTTAATTAACATTTGTCAGCACTTTGAATTAGTAATTTTGAACGGTCTTCTACCTGGTGATGAAAACGGCAATTATACATATATAGCCCACAATGGTTCAAGTGTAATCGACTACTTTATCTCTTCAAGAAGCTTAATTTCATCATGCCACGAGTTGAAAGTAACTCAGCGGATAGAATCCAAACACATTTCCCGTTGAACTTAAGGTAGGTTTTCCAAACCGTAGTCAGAAACCGGTAGCACCTAAAATTACACAATTTCAAAAATATGTGTGGGATCCAGCTAAAGAAAATGATTTTGTTTGTGCACTTGGATCTGATGTTGTAACTTCAATTTTTGATGAAGCTATTAAATTTATCGATATTGATTTCGAACATGCTCTAGCAAAATTTAACGAGGGTCTTTCTGTGGCTGGTCAGTGCATGAATAGAGATATCATCATTGGTAACGACAAGCGCAGCCCGTGGTTTGATACTGAATGCTCTGTTAAACGCCGTCAGGTAGGGACAGGCACTGAGAATGTTCAGCGGGTAAAACTTGCTAGTAGCCCTGACGCCGTTGACCTGAGATTAAATTATTGTTATTTGAGAAATCAATACAAAGATTTACTCCGCTATAAGCAGCAGTTATATCGACAATGTGTTCTGCGCACTCTTAATGAAAACGCTAGAGACTCTAAACAATTTTGGAGGACTCTGAAGTCAATAAGAAGTAGTTCCGTTGTGACAAACTCAATATCCAACACAGACTGGTTTCAGCATTTTGAACGATTATTTAATGAAGAGTTGACCCTACCTGACTCCACTTCTCCAGGCTTTCATGCAGAAGATGACTGTTTGCTTGATGTTGACTGTGATACCAGTTTTCTTGATCAAGATATAACAGAGGGAGAAATTTTAGACTCGATAAAGGCTTTAAAAAGAAACAAAGCTCCTGGTCCAGACGGACTTATTGGAGAGTTCTATAAGTATGCTATGCCCACCGTTCTCCTTTTTCTTAAGAAATATTTCAACAAACTCTTTGATTCTGGAATCTTTCCCTCTGCATGGTGTGAAGCTCTTATTCAACCGTTGCACAAGAAAGGTGATATCAATTCCCCTGATAATTATAGAGGTATTTCCCTGTTAAATATCAGTTCTAAATTATACAGCTACATTCTGAATAAACGCTTAACCAAATGGATCGAGGATAATAATGTAATAAACGATGCACAGGCTGGTTTTAGGAAAGGCTAAAGTACCACTGACCATATATTTACACTCCTGTCTCTCGTGCAAAAGCAACTTTCTAACCACCAAAAACTATACGTGGCTTTTATTGATTTTAAAAAGGCTTTCGACCTGATTGATAGAAATCGACTTTGGTTAGTCTTAAAGAAAAAGGGTATAAAAGGAAAGATGTACAATGCAATTAAAAGTATGTACACCGTTGTCACGGCTAGGGTTAAAGTACGGGGGAGACTTAACTAATATTTTTATGTGTCCTAAAGGTCTAAAGCAAGGAGAAATATGTAGCCCGGTTTTATTTTCTTTATTTATTAATGAACTTGCTGAAGAAATTACAGAGTATGGTAAGCATGGTATTCCTTTATCTCCTGACTTCAAAGAGCTATTGATTTGCTGTTCGCTGACGATGTGGCGCTCGTGGCGTCCACTGTCATAGGTCTTCAGACACAGCTGAACGTTTTGAGTAAAACAGCTAAGAAACTTGATTTAATAGTGAATCTGGAAAAATCAAAAGTTATTGTGTTTAGAAATGGCGGTTATATTGCTTCAAAAGAAAAATGGTTTTACGATAGTATGCAACTAGAGATTGTTAATCAATATAATATTTAGGTGCTATATTCTCCACTGGCCTTACTTTTTCTCATTGCCTTGAGGATTTAGCATCCAGGGCAAAACATCAGGTCATTATTATATTGAAACTTCTGTGGAAATATCAGAGTGTGGCCCCAAAATTATTCTTCAAACTTTTTGATTGTCAGATCCAGCCAATCCTTGCCTATGGCGCTGAAGTATGGGGCTTAACTGCAAACCTCTCGGCTATAGAAAAAATACATTTGTTTGCACTCAAGAGATTCCTGAATGTTTCTATAAAAGCGCCTAATGCCTTGGTTTATGGAGAAACTGGTAGGTTTCCACTTTATATAAACATTTATACTAAATGCGTGAAGTATTGGATACATGTCGTTAATATGCCTGACAATCGTCTTCCCAAAAAAGCGTATAAAATGTTATATGATTTACATTGCCGGGGTAAAAACAATTGGGTTACGTCAGTCTGCCTCACATTAAATCGTTACGGTTTTGGATATGTATGGGAAAATCAAGGAGTTCCCAACGTAAAAGTTTTCCTTTCAAAATTCAAAAGTTGGCTAATCGATTGTCATTTACAAGCATGGTATAGCCACATAGAATCTAAGGACCGATTTCTCTTTTATTTTTCTTTTAAGCAGTTTTGGGAAATGCCAAATTATCTATTCACTGTAAACAACGTGAGCAGTCGTAAAAACTTGATACGGTTCAGACTTGGTGTATCCTGTTTGAACACACACAAACTGCGGTATTCGAGCGTCCCCCGTGAAGCACTGTGCTGTCCGTTTTGTCCGTGTGAGTTGGAATCCGAATACCATTTTCTGATAATATGTCCTAAGTACAAAGTTATTCGCGAGCGTTACATACCTTTCAAGTTTTATAGACGACCATCGGCTTTTAAGATGTCGTTACTGCTCGCTAACGGAAAAATCTGTAATGCTGTGGCTACATTCATATCGAAAGCTCTTGAGGTCAGATGTGAACAGACTGATGTGACTTAGAACCGTTGTTCCTGCATGCACCGTCAAAGTTGCCTTAATAATATCACACCGATAGCGTGTGATTGAGGTGTGTGTGTGTGTGTGTTGTTGTTGTTTTGTTTTACGTCTTTCCACGTTACGTGATATTAGACGAAAAAAAAAAACAAAACAAATAATTGAGGCTTGGAAAAAGGTTAACACAACGAGTCAAAAGAATTAACTTATCTACAACTATAACACAAAAATAGAATATCCACTTAATCAAAGATATAAACAAACAAACTAACAAACAAACAAAAGAAAAATCAAACGTATAACTCTTCTGTTCTGTCTCACCACTGACTGTTATCGATTATAAGTATTTGCCAATTGGACTTTTAGCTAAGTGCAAAAAGAAAAGATATGTTTCACTTGCTAACAGGAAAACATTTTGAATAGGCTGTACAGACGTATTTGGAATGAATTTTTTCATTAAGTTACACACAAGAATGTGATCAATTGAAATGCTATGACCACATACACAATGTATATTTTTACATACTTTGTTTTTAAACAATCCAATTTCCATCTACAGATCAAGGAACTTATCTGACGTCTACGATAAATGTTTTGATCGTACTTACTTAACTTTTCATGCATATTTTTCATTTCATCGTGTAAACCAAAACACCCACTTTCTCTTTCTATCAAATGAAAATGAGAAAATTGTACTTTTTCTGCCAAAGTATAGCACTCTTGCACTGACATAGAGAAGTTAAAAAAAATGCGAATCTGATGATCGTTTTGCTCCTTTCTTTGCTAGAACATCAACCTTTTCATTATAATATAATCCACAGTGGGAGGGCACCCAAAGAAATGTTATTTCGGTGTCTCTGACTGAGAGGAAATGGACTAAGTTATTTATTTCAGTGATCATCTCAGGTCGAACTTTTAATTTAAAATTCTTCATTGCAGTAAGAACTGACTTGGAATCTACACATAAAACAACTTTAAATAAATTTTGAGGGTAATCAACAACAAACTTTAAAGCCATAATTATAGCAAATAACTCAGCCGTGAATATAGATTTGTTTTTTCCGAGATAATAAGACTTTTCTTTGTTAAGGCCTGGGATAATGTATGCTGCACCTGCATGTTCATTGATTAATGATCCATCAGTGTATATCTTCAAATGGTTGGAATAGTGATCATGTAAATGCATTTTGATATTGGATGACAATAAATTAGTATTTTCAGCCTTTGTTAAATCTGTATGCTCAATATCAAAATGTGCTCGTATTAGTTTCCAGGGAGGGACAGGAGACACAATAGATCTGTTTGCAATAGATGTTAGTTTGATATCTGAGGATTCTAAATTCGAGGAAGTATATGTTCTAAGAGTCGTTTGAGATGATATGTTTTTAGCTCTTTTGGGAAAATCAGTGTCCGATTTAATATTTATTTCAGGGCCTAAATTATTGTCTATAGAAGAACTTCTTATAACAAATTTGGTGCATGCAAGATTCCTATATTCTTCCAGTGGTAATATCCCAGCAGCACTGTATGCTTTTGTACAAGAGGCATGGGCTGGTAGTCCCATGGCTAACTTATATGCTTTGGAATCAATACTTTGAAGTTTTTTCAGTAAGTATTTGGGTGCACTGAAGAACACCTCTTGTGCATACGTTAATTTTGATCTAACCAGTGCGGTAGAAAGGTGCAAAAGAGTAATTGTGTCCTGAGCCCAAGCATGCTTGCTAATAATCTTTAATAGATTTAAAGTTTTTCGTGCTTTTGTTAGAATATGCTCTATATGAAAATTCCATGACAACTTTGATGTTAAATTTACTCCAAGGAATTTCACCATTTTTGTATATTTAATGGGTATGCCGTTGACTTGAAATAAAGGCATATTAACTGGATCAGATCCAGTATTAAATAACATCATGTGTGTTTTTTCAGTTGATATTTGCAAACCATTTTCAGTCATGTAAGCAGAAAGGGTATTTAATTCTTTTTGATATAACTTTTTAATATAGTTTTGTGATCTGACAGGTGTACATTTTTTTAATGTCACTTTCATCCATATGCATATGTCATCTGCATATTGGACTAGTTCTATGTTCTTAGTAATTTTTGTGGGTAAATCGTACATCAGAATATTAAAAAGTACAGGGGCAATAACAGACCCCTGAGGAATGCCCATGTGTAATTTTCTTCTGTAGAGTAAGAGTTCCCTACCTTTGTTCTAATATATCTATTTTCTAAGAAGTCTTTAAGAAAATCATAAATGTTTCCTGATAATCCGATCTCTTTAAGTTTATAAAGCAAACGAGAGTGCCATACTTGATCATAAGCTTTAGTGATATCAAAAAAGGTTGCTAGTAAACATTTTCTCCTGGAAAACTGATGTTTAATTTGAGTGGTAAGTTTGACCAAATGTTCAATAGCACTTCTACCCTTTCGAAAACCTGCTTGGTTTGTTGGGATAACGTTGTTCTTTTCACAAAAGTAGTTCAGTCTATTTAAAACAATTGTTTCATAAAGTTTACAGACATGAGAAGTTAATGAAATAGGTCTGTAACTATCTATACTATCTTTCAGTTTACCTTCCTTGTGAATCGGTACTACTACTGATTCTTTCCATATTTGTGGCAAATGACCTGAGCTCCAGCATTTTTCAAATATTCTAAGTAAAATGCTTATCCATTTGTCTGGAAAGTGTTTAATCATTTCATTAGAAATGGCGTCAATCCCAACAGCTGTTTTTTTGTTTGGGAGAGAATCTATGGCATCTTTCACCTCTTGTAATATAATTGGGGCGTTGATGTCGCTTGTGTCATTATCAGACACATCATTAAAGACATGGGTAGATTCTTTATCCTCTCTGAATTTTCTTTGGTTTTCAGACAACCCATCTAACCTGCTCACTTTAGCAAACTGGTCGACAAACGCTTCTGCTTTGTCTGTGGATGATGGTAACTTGTTATTGTCAAGAATGATAGGATATTCTGGGAGTTTGATTCCATTTTTATCGTTTTTATCTCTTTCCATACCATTCTACTATCTTTATGACCAAGTGTGTTTCTTTTGCAAAAAATATCCCAATAATCCTTTTTGGCTTGTTCCATAACTCTATTACTATGTATATTTGAATGTTTCATTTCCTTAAATTTTTCATCTGCCGTTTTATCTTGACTTTTCTTAGTGTGCACGTATTCCTTGAATAACCGTTTTTTCTCATTGACTGCCTTATCGCAATCTTCAGTCCACCAGACATTACCGAGATGTTTACCCCTTTAGATCCCTGATTCTTCAATTTAGGAATACATAAACCAGACACTTTTAGAACAGAAGTACAAACGTGTCATACATTGTATCAATATCATCATCTGGGGACAAGCTTATGTCTATATCTTTAAGTGTATTGTAAAATGTGTGTGTGTGTGTGTGTGTGTGTGTGTGTGTGTGTGTGTGTGTGTGTGTGTGTGTGAGAGAGAGAGAGGAGAGAGAGAGAGGAGAGAGAGAGAGAGAGAGAGAGAGAGAGAAAGCGAACAAGGTCAACGATCGTTGATTATGTTCGCGAGATTTATTGTTTAGTTTTGTGTGTTTATGCATATACTGTATTTGACGATGCATTGATTTCTTTCCTTACTTATTTCATTTGCGATCAGTTTGATTTTGTTTCTACCCCCTCCCTCTGTTCCCATTGACACGGGCATGTGGCCTAGTTCAATTAAAACATTTGTCTTGTCTTGTCTCTCTCTCTCTCTCTCTCTCTCTCTCTCTCTCTCTCTCTCTCTCTCTCTCTCTCTCTCTCTCTCTCTCTGAAATGCCTGCAGGTATTTGTACATTGATTGCACACGATATTAAGATATTTTTTTAACTGACTTTTGGACAAATATCTGAATTTTTGTTTTCGTGACAAGCCAGAATACACACACACAAAGCAGAGTGCAAGGCAATGTTTATGGATTAGACACTCAAAACAGTCACATGAATTTGATTGAAATGTTTGATTGAAACATTCATGGACGAATGTCGTGCTGATATGTTTGTGGGTTATGAAGTATTTTGTAAATCTGCAGTTAAATTTTCTAAACAAGGGAGGCGATCAGGCGGAGTGATTTGTTTATTCAGAAAAGAATTGTCTCCCTTTGTTAAAATCATCGACGTTGATTTGTGTGTTCTTGATCGATAAAAGACTATTTGGAATAGATAACGATGTTTTGTACTTTTGTTCCTATATACCTCCAGAAGGTTCACCTTTTTATGCCCATTTTGATATTGATAATGGTATTAATTTACTTGAAGAATGTCTCGTTGATTTATTGTTACCTAGGGATGTTTATGTGATAATAAATGGTGACCTCAATAGCAGAACCTCTAACATTTCACAATACATATCTGTGAACGATGTTCTTGATGAGCATTTCCATAGCCGGCCTCTTAGTATTGATCGACACTCCGAAGATTGTACATTGAATAATTATGGTAAATTGCTAGTGAATGTGTGCACTGCTGTAGATCTGTGCATTCTTTAATGGCGTGTGTAAAGGTGACCTTGAAGGTCGCTATACATACATGTCTGATACTGGTTCCAGTGTTGTAGATTATTTCATATTTTCTAAAGAACTTTTTGCTCTTTTGTATGATTCATGTATGCGTAATGTTTTAGAACGTATAGATTCTGACCACTTACCTGTATCGCTTTCTATTGCTTTTCCTAAAGAAAATACTGTACATGCCAGTAACAAGATAGAAAAACAGGTTATAGAAAAACTCGTCTGGAATGATGAACACGCTAATTTGTTTCATAGTACATTATGTAGTGATAGAATTCGTACAAAGATAGATGTTGCTATAGGTTTATTAGATGTGGATATAAATTATGTGCTAAATATGTTTAATGATGGCATGAAAGAAAGTGCAGACTGCATGAGAAGGTGTATATATATTAATAGTAACAAAAAACCTTGTGACTGGTATGATAAAGAATGTGATGCTAGTAAAAGAAAAGCCAGGAGGTTACTTCGTATCAGTCGTCGCACTTTAAAGACAGAGGACAAAAATGCTTACTCAGTTGCAAGGCGAGAATACAAACATTTATTGAAGAGAAAAGAGAAAGACTTCAACAATTCTTTAGTTCAAAAACTTGTATCATCTATAAACTGTCAAAAGGAATTTTGGGATACTATTCAGAGGATTTCTTTCAAAAGAAAACAGCCCAGGAATAACATTAGTATTGATACATGGTTTCAACATTTCCAGGCTCTACTAGAATCTGATGTTAGTAACATGTGTGTTGACCAAACACTTGATGTCAACAATGATAGTAATATGAATCGACCAATTACACAAGACGAAGTAGTATTAGCGTGTAGAAAATTGAAAAATCGCAAGGTGGCTGGCCCAGACGGCATTATTGGTGAACTATTTAAACATGCTTCTGATCAGGTAATGCAATTCTTTCTGAAATTGTTTAATATATTATTTGATAAAGGTACTTTTCCTGAAAACTGGACTGAATCAGTTATTTTGCCAATTTTTAAAAAGGGTGATGTTAATAACCCCAACAATTACAGAGGGATCTCTATTAGTGATATTAGTAGTAAAATATTTGGGACAATTATTAATAACCGATTGCAAGAATGGGTAGAGGAAAATAATATCACAGGTGATTATCAAGCAGGCTTTAAGAAGGGTTACTCAACTACTGATCACATGTTTACATTGCTTGCACTTGTGCAGAAGCAGTTTTCTTACAATAGGAAGTTATACGTAGCTTTTATAGATTTTGAAAAAGCGTTTGACTCCATTAATAGAAATCTCCTCTGGCCCATTTTGACAAAAAATGGTATTAAAGGTAAACTCCATAGATGTATTAGAAGTATGTATGATAGAGTAAGAACCAGAGTCCGTTGTGGAGCGAAACTTACTGACTATATTAATTGTTCTAGAGGAGTCAAGCAGGGAGATGCATGCAGCCCTATCTTATTTTCTCTGTTTATCAATGAGTTAGCTCTTGATGTAATCAACAATGGTAAACATAGTGCTTTATTATCGATCGATGCTTTTGAATTGTTTATCATTCTGTTGGCCGATGATGTTGTTTTGATGTCCAAAACTGTTATAGGGCTACAAACACAATCGAATAGCTTGCACCGTGCCGCTAAATCATTGCAGTTGAAAGTCAACATGGTAAAAAGCAATATCATAGTATTTCGTAAAGGTGGTTGTCTAAGTGTAAGGGAAAGGTGGGTATATGATGGTACTCCTATGCCAGTTGTCAATGCCTATAAATATTTAGGAATATTATTCTCAACACGCTTGAGTTTTTTTGGCGCGTGCAAAGACCTTTCGAGTAAGGCAAAAAATGTTGTGCTTTGTATCATGAAAAAGTTACATATTCTTAATAATTCTTCATTCATGTTATTTATAAAGCTATTTGATTCTCAGGTTCAACCAATTGTACAGTACGGCTCTGAGCTATGGGGACTAGAAAAAGCTGCTGTCTATTGTGAATCTGTTCAAATGTTTGCTCTGAAAAGGTTTCTTGGTGTAGATAGACGGACTCCAAATGATCTAATTTACGGTGAAACTAATCGATTTCCCATTTACATTACTTCTGCTGTCAGATGTATCCGCTACTGGCTGAAACTGTTACAAATGGAAGACTTTAGAATTCCTCGTAAGGCGTACAATATGTTGTATGACTTAGATGCTAAACAGTAAACAAGTGGGGTATTTTTTGCTCCCATAAGAAAACCTAACACAGAGTAACTTTTATTCAAGACTGGCACAGCCTTTTAAACTTGAATAAAGTCAAACAAACACATAGACGAACAATCTAATAGTGGGGGAAAAACAAGCGCAGGCCAACAACTGAACTGTCTTCATAGTGACTTACTTGACTTAGTCCTGTTGACTCCCAGTGGAGCATAGGGCCGCAACAACACCACGCCAACGGACTCTGTTTTGGGCTGTTCTCTTCAGCCGAGTCCATGTCATTCCGGCTTCCTTCACTTCGCTCTCGACGGATCTTCTCCACGACTGTTTTGGCCGTCCCACTTTCCTTAAGGGTGGGGGGGGGGGGGGGGGGGGGGGGGGGGGGGGGGGGGGGGGGGGGGGGGGGGGGGGGGGGTTGAAGATGGAGAAACTGGGAACATGAAATTAAGAAAATATGTTAGAGATATGAAAACTCTTCACTAGCTGCATAAGGGAACCATCGCAATCCCCTTTGAAGGCAGATATATTTGTATTGCCTGCTCCGAGGCCTTTCGACCGCTGGGTCAGAACTCATCAGGGAGACACGGCTGGTTGTGTCTGCACTCCTGGCGTCAAATAGAGACACACCACAGTCCATAATACTGTGGTATTCTCACCACCAAGGGTGCAAAAAAGAATCCAATAGCACCCCCAAAGCAGCCAGTGAAGAGTAGTAAATGAAACCAAACGAAAGTGTGGGGAGGAAAAAAGTTGCTGAAAAACTAAAGATATTATGCAAATAGTATGAAATGTAGGGGACAGTCTTTGAGCCTACGCTTGAGGATCCACCCAAAGATGCAAGGGAGATCAAAAGACAAACACACAAGCGGACAGAAACAAATACAAATAACCTCAATTTAATCAAAACAAAATCGGAAATGAAATGAGGCAGGGAACAGTAAACGATAAACAGTAAACAAGTGGGGTATTTTTTGCTCCCTTCAGAAAACCTAACACAGAGTAACTTTTATTCAAGACTGGCACAGCCTTTTAAACTTGAATAAAGTCAAACAAATACATAGACGAACAATCTAATAGTGGGGGAAAAACAAGCACAGGCCAACAACTGAACTGTCTTCATAGTAATGACTTGGCAAAGATTTGGACTTAAGGGTGAGGGGGGGGGGGGGGGGGAGGGGGAGGGGGTTGAAGATGGAGAAACTGGGAACATGAAATTAAGAAAATTTGTTAGAGATATAAAAACTCTTCACTAGCTGCATAAGGGAACCATCGCAATCCCCTTTGAAGGCAGATATATTTGTATTGCCTGCTCCGAGGCCTTTCGTCCACTGGGTCGGAACTCATCAGGGAGACACGGCTGGTTGTGTCTGCACTCCTAGCGTCAAATAGAGACACACCACAGTCCGTAATACTGTGGTGTTCTCACCACCAAGGGTGCAAAAAAGAATCCAATAGCACCCCCAAAGCAGCCAGCGAAGAATAGTAAATGAAACCAAACGAAAGTGTGGGGAGGAAAAAAGTTGCTGAAAAACTAAAGACATTATGCAAATAGTATAAAATGTAGGGGACAGTCTTTGAGCCTACGCTTGAGGATCCACCCAAAGATGCAAGGGAGATCAAAAGACAAACACACAGACGGACAGAAACAAATACAAATAACCTCAATTTAATCAAAACAAAATCGGAAATGAAATGAGGCAGGGAACAGTAAACGATAAACAGTAAACAAGTGGGGTATTTTTTGCTCCCATAAGAAAACCTAACACAGAGTAACTTTTATTCAAGACTGGCACAGCCTTTTAAACTTGAATAAAGTCAAACAAATACATAGACGAACAATCTAATAGTTCTACTAGATCTAATCTACATTTTATACTATTTGCATAATGTCTTTAGTTTTTCAGCAACTTTTTTCCTCCCCACACTTTCGTTTGGTTTCATTTACTATTCTTCGCTGGCTGCTTTGGGGGTGCTATTGGATTCCTTTTTGCACCCTTGGTGGTGAGAACACCACAGTATTATGGACTGTGGTGTGTCTCTATTTGACGACAGGAGCGCAGACACAACCAGCCGTGTCTCCCTGATGAGTTCCGACCCAGCGGACGAAAGGCCTCGGAGCAGAAAATACAAATATATCTGCCTTCAAAGGGGATTGCGATGGTTCCCTTATGCAGCTAGTGAAGAGTTTTCATAT
>CM065735.1:11031720-11039220 GCA_033310375.1 Conus canariensis
TCAATCCCCCACCTCCATCCCCTTTGCCTTCTTTTTATAAAAGAAATTTGCCAAGTCTTTGTTGTGATAACGGAGGCATTGTTAGCCTGCACTTGTTTTCCCCAATATTAATGTGTGGTGTGTGTGTGTGTGTGTGTGTGTGTGTGTGTGTGTGTGTGTGTGTGTGTGTGTGTGTGAAATCTAAGCTGGAATGAAATATGGCACTTCTCAGGATCAGCCTCAGCCTCGGATCTGCGGATATGACCACCTGCACTAACTACGAACATGGTGGAATGTGTGAAATCGGATGACTTTGACCTGTCAGGGCAACCAAACAGTGGGCCATGTCCTGAGTGCATGCTTAGCAGCGCTAATCTAGGGAAAATACTCGTGTCGACAAAACCAAGCGCTTAATTAAGGAGACCGCACATGCGGTTAGCACTACCGGAGGAAGCACTACACCAACTGTAGCTCCAGCGACGACATTCTACAAGGCAGAAGGCCACAATTCACAGTTGTAACAGCTGTGACGTCAAGAGCATGGAATCCGGGTTTGCTGGATGGAGTGGATGACTTGGAGTAAACAGCAGACCTTCCAGAATGGGAGAACCATCCACAGGTGGAAGAGTGGCATGAAACCGGATACTGTACTCCATTCACGATCATCAAAACAACCGATTTTGATTGAACTCACTGCGCTATATAAAAGCAGAATGGAGCAAGCAAGCTCACATCTACAAGGCTGAAAACTAAGCTAGACTTGCTTTCATACTATTCAAACAGAGGTTATCTGTATTTGACACTGTTCGTCCGTGTGTTTGACTATATTCGAGACCGAAGAAGCTGTGCCAGTTTTGGATAAACGTTAATTTGTGTTTGCTCACTTCTCCAGTTGTTGCTGCTGTGTAGATGTGTCAGGTACAGGGTATATGGGCAAGCTTGAAACATTCTTTTGGGGTGATGTCTCCTCGTTTGTTCTGTGTGTTCTGTGTTGTCATTTCTTCAAGGCGATTTGGTGTCGCAAGCATCATTCGTTTGGAGTTATGGGCGTGTATTTATTTCATCATTGGAGCAGGAGTTACCCTACTTGTTAGTTATTTACTGTTTGCTGTTCCTTGCCTCGCTTGAGACTTCCTTCTAAGCTGGTACAGCCGGCAGCTTGGAGGGAATGCGGCTTCCATGCCAAAGTCTTCGTCATACACACCGGAGCAAGAGATTATAGGCTCATCATTCTATCACCACGTGAAACAGCTCGGGATTTCTGGTAAGAAGAGGACTGGAACCCTGAAGGCAATGGCCGAGGCGTCTGAAAAGAGTTCCAGCGGGATCTCGTCGAGGAAGAACAATAGTCATCTTCATAAAGGCTGAAATTTCCAAATTTAGAGCAGGCGTCCGAGCGCGATGTGGATATGACTTCCGTCCAAATAAGGCAACGCCTGGAGACGATCACCCATTCAAAAGTTGCTGGTTCGAATACCGGCAGCGCTGAATAAAAAAAAAAAAAAATTGCAGCTTAAGGGCATCTGGGGGTCATGACCTGGATGTGGCCCGGCCCCCTTAGAGTGTAAGGAGTTCAGGGCTGAAACACTTGTCTGAGGGGGGTGTCTTTTCCAAAGACCTCCTGCAGTCAAGTTCTTTGTCGTTTCTTCCGACCATTGCACTACAGAGCTCTCTAACTTAACCCAAAGCACCATTGCACTACAGAGCTAACATAACCCAAAACACCATTGCACTACAGAGCTCTCTAATATAACCCAAAGCACCATTACACTACAGAGCTCTCTAACATAACCCAAAGCACCATTACACTACAGAGCTCTCTAACTTAACCCTAAGCACCATTACACTACAGAGCTCTCTAACTTAACCCTAAGCACCATTACACTACAGAGCTCTCTAACTTAACCCAAAGCACCATTGCTCTACAGAACTCTCTAACTTCACCCAAAGCAATCCAACACAGCACTATATAAACCAGCATGATAGGCCTACAAGACATGGCAAAACAACATAGTTATCACAATCTAACTCCATTCACCACTGTACCAAACAACACTGTACTGCTGCTATCCCTCTGTCTCAGGAGGCCATAGGGTTGCGCCATGATCAGTTCGTCGTCCAGTCAGTCGCAGCTTTTTTTCTGTGATCGTCCTGCCCAGTTCAGGAGCGGCGCGCCTCACAATACACCATGACATTAAAAACAATACAGTAGGCTAGGGCCGATTTTGGAAACTGGCTACAATACAATAGGCTATGGCCGATTTTGGAAACTGACTACAATACAATAGGCTATGGTCAATTTTGGAAACTCACTACAAGACAATATTCTGTGGCCGATTTTGGAAACTGACTACAATACAATATTCTATGGCCGAATTTGGAAACTGATTACAATACAATATTCTATGGCCGATTTTGGAAACTGACTACAATACAATATTCTGTAGCCGATTTTGGAAACTGACTTCAAAACAATAGGCAATAGGTTTTGGAACTGACTACAATACAATATTCTATGGCCGATTTTGGAAACTGACTACAATACAATCTTCTATGGCCGATTTTGGAAACTGACTTCAAAACAATAGGCAATAGGTTTTGGAACTGACTACAATACAATATTCTGTAGCCGATTTTGGAAACTGACTTCAAAACAATAGGCAATAGGTTTTGGAACTGACTACAATACAATATTCTGTAGCCGATTTTGGAAACTGACTTCAAAACAATAGGCAATAGGTTTTGAAACTGACTACAATACAATATTCTGTGGCCGAATTTGGAAAATGACTTCAAAGCAATAGGCAATAGGTTTTGGAACTGATTACAATACGATATTCTATGGCCGAAATTGGAAACTGAATACAACAGCAGGATGAAAAATAGACATACAAATATTTTTGGTAACACTTTTTTTTTTTTTTTACTTTTCAAGAATGATTTAGACTCCTTTCGGCCATGCTAGATCCTCAGTCCGGTTAGTAAGGCGAGGACCACAGTCCGCCGCAGTGACCCCTCCGGTCCCCACAGCTTCTCCTGGACCTCAACCAAACTGGGCCACGTCTAGCGTCTCAAGGCTTCAAAGGAAGGGCAGGACCGTAAGATGTAGGCAGTATTTTGGGAACCTGTGCCACAAGGGCGCTGGTCAGTAGGAAAGAGTTTGAGGCATGAGAGATGGGAGAGGACCTTGCAGTGTCCTGTTCGCAACCTGAAGATGGTCACTTGAGCTGCTCTGTCGAGTTGGTGGATGCTGTCCTCTTCAGTCCCAATGTCCAGGCTTTGGTGCCACGCTCTTCTGAAATTGTTCCTCAAGATGGTTTTAGCGGATATTTAGACAACATTGTCTTTGCAAGGACATGTAGAAAACAGTCTTTTAAAGGACGCTTGCAGCCAGGTTACCTCTTCAATGACTTTTTTGCATCACTGGCTTTTCATGGACATTTTCGGTAACATTGCCCCCGCAAGGACATTTTCACCAATAGTACCCTTTTCTTGACCATGTCGACAATATTGCCATCTTAAGGACATTTCCTAGTTTGGACTTTTGCTGAAAATGTGTTTTCAAAAAGCGGTGTTACCCTTTTCTATGACAATGTCTGCGCCAAGTGAAACCTACAAAAAAAAACCAAACAAACTTTTTATTAAAACGGAACTCACCAAGCAAACACACAGATACAGGCAGACACACGGTGAGACAAACGGAGACAAACAGAGAACAGACGGACAAACAGACAGAAAGAAAGAAAGAAAGACAGGCAGACACACAGACACACAGACACACACACACACACGCACACGCACACACACACACACACCCCACACACACACGCACATTCACACACACACACAAACGTGTGTGCATACGCACGGATATGTACGAGTTGGTGGTTGATCTTTTCCATTTCTGCGTCGTAGAGCTCCTTTAAGGTAAGGGGTAAAGGGGACTCAGTCAGATGGATAATTCATGTCTGCAGAGGTGTGGCCGTCATATGGGCACCGTCAGCCGACCATATGCTTCAGGCACTGACTTGACCGCTAGTGCATGACGGCTTTGACCTCACCTGTCTGTGACACTCCGCGCGTGCCTCACTGCACGGCTTGTGCTGGACCCGTGGACCTACCAGGGACACAGGTGAGTTTTGGAGTGCTTCATGCATGATTGAAACGAAGTTTTTGGTACTGTTCTAATTGCTCGAGTAGGAATCTTTATTAATATGATTTTTCGGTACTGTTCTAATTGCTTAAGTATGAGCCCTTTATCTGTGATTTTTTCTTCTCATTCTTGCTTCAGTGGTTGTTATAAGTAGTTACGTTTCGATAATTGTTCGATTTTGTTGATTGTGAGTCTTTATGAGTGATTTTGTTTTCGTTATTGCTCCAATGGTTATTATAAGTAGTTACTGTTCCATGACTGCATGATGTGAGACACAAACATTTTACAGCAGACTCCATGAAAACCTTGTTCAGAGATGTTCCACCTGATGTGATCTTTGAATTTACAAAAGAGATGACTAACATTTTTCATCTAATCTGATATTTTACAGTAGAAAGATCTAAAAAAAAAATTCCGGTGTGTTTTAGAAGGTGTATCTTTAAAGGCTGTGTGAATGAATGACTTGTGAGTTGAATTCAACGTGGTGACAGCCCTGATATGGCCCTTTGCGGTCGGCTGGGCTATCTGCAATATTAGTTACTAACTTACTTACTTCAATTATTGTACGAATTTGTTGATTATGAGACTTTATAAGTGATTTTTTTCCATTATTGATGCATTGGTTTCTTTAAGTAGTTATGTTTCCATTATTTTCGAAATTGTTGATTATGAGTCTGAAAAGTGATTTGTTTTTCATTATTGCTCTAATGGTTACTATAAGTAGTTACGTTTCCATAATTGTTCGAATTTGTTGATTGTGAGTCTTTATACGTTAATTTTTTTCCTCATCATTGCTCCAATAGTTACTATAAGTAGTTACGTTTCCATCATAGTTCGAATTTGTTGATTTTGGGTCTTTGTAAGTATTTTTTTTCTTATTGTTGCTCCAAGTTTCAGTTTCTTATTATTATTCCAGTGGTTACTATAAGTAGGTATGTTTCCATTACTGTTCGAATTTGTTGATTATGAATCTTTATAAGTGACTTTTCTCCTTATTTGCTCCAATTGTAACTATAAGTAGTTACGTTTCCATTATTGTTCGAATTCATTGATTAAGATTCTTTATACATGACCGTTTCTCTGCATTATCGCTCCATTGGTTACTGTTAGTGGTAACATTTCCACTATTGTTCGTATATGTTGATTATGAGTCTTTATAAGTGATTTATAAAATAATTGTTATTGCTCCAGTGGTTACTATACGTAGTTACGTTTCCATTACTGTTCGAATTCATTGATTACGAATCTTTGTGATTTGTTCTTTTATTATTGCTCCTGTGGCTACTGTAAGTAGCTACGTTTCCATAGTGATTTTTTGTAATTATTGCTCCAATGGTTATTATAAGTAGTTACGTTTCCACAAGTCTTTTAAAGTGATTTTTTGTTTCATTATTGCTCCAATGGTTTCTATAAGTAGTCACGCTTCCATTATAGTTCAAATTTGTTGAATATGAATCTTTATGAATGATGTTTTTCTTGTTATTGCTCCAATGGTTGCTTTAAGTAGTTACGTTTCCAGTATTGTTCGATTTCGTTGATTATGAGTCTTTAGAAGTGATTTGTTTTTTCATTATTGTTCCGATGAATACTATGAGCAGTTACGTTTCCATGTTTTCATTATTGCTCCGATGGTTACTATAAAAAGTTAGGCCTACGTTTCCATGATTATTCGAAATTGTTGATTGTGAGTCTTTATTAGCGATATCTTTTCATTGTTGCTCAAGTAGTTACTATAAGTAGTTACGCTTCCATTATTGTTTGAATTTGTTGATTGTGAGCATTTATAAGTGATTTTTTTTCATAATTGCTCCAGTCATAACTATAAGAAGTTACGTTTCCATTATTGTTCGAATGTTTGTTGATCGTGAGCTTTTATAAGTGATTTTTTTTTCATTTCTGCTCCAGTGGGTGATTATGGGTCTTTGTTAGTAAATTTTTCTCCCATTATTGTTCTAATGAGTGATTACATGTAGTAAAGTTTTCATTATTGCTCGAAGTGGTTGATTATGAGTCTTTGTAAGTGTTTTTTTTTCTATTTTTTTTTTTATTATTGTTTCCATGGGCGATTATGGGTAGGCCTGTATATATATATATATAATGTTTTACTGTTTTTCGCACTTGTGGACTTTGAATGGTATACGTAAGTATATTTTTTAATCTGTAAACGATTACTTCTTGCGTGCAGGAATAAGTTAATTTTGCATTATTGTCAACACTGGTTGATTATCTGCATAATTAGTTTATTTTTCGTCCTTTTTTAACTGGTTGAATGTGGGTTAGGCCTATATATAAATTAATTTCTTAATATTTGTTGTGTCTTTTCTTTTAAGTTTGGTTGACAAACAGGTTTAATTGATAAAGACAGATGTATTCTCAAATCATCGTCCGAAATTCAAACTTAGCTCAAACACACACACACACACACACACACACACACACACACACACACACACACACACACACACGCACGCACGCACGCACGCACGCACGCACGCACGCACGCACGCACCACACACACACACACAGATAGACAGACAGAAAGCCAGCCAGCCAGACTGCCAGACAGCCAGACGGATAGATAGTCAGTCAGACAGACAAGCAGACAGACAGACAGACGGAAACAGAAACAGGTGTTCTTCCGCCTAACATGTGTGGGGAAAAGCTCCTGTGGAAAAAAAAAGTTTTGTCTTCGCTTGAATAGAGTTCGTATTCGAAATACCATAGAATGATATGCTGCAAGATAAATGATTTATAATCTGTTGATTGGCCAAAGACTGGGACTTTGACGATTTAAATGAGCAACATTGCATTGGAAGCGTTCAGTGTCTTGCCACTAAGCCGATACGAAAGTCAGAGAATTGATATCACTTCAGTGAAGTTATTGCGTTGCTTTCCTCCTTTCTTTGCTTCTGTTTCTTTGTTAGCACACACACACACACACACACACACACACACACACACACACACACACACACACACACACACACACACTCGCGCGCGCACGCACACACACACACGTGCACAAACACATGCACACACACACACACACACACACACACACACACACACACACACACACACACACATACACAACACACACACACACACGTGCACCAACACGCGCGCGCGCGCGCGCGCGCCACACACACACACGACACACACACACACACACCCACATCTTGTAAAACAGGCAAATACCACAGACGGTAAAATATAGACCCCCCCCCCCCCAAAAAAAAAAAAAAAAAAAAAAAAAGAATCTTTTCATGTCTTGAGACTTGGATATATTTTTCAAAAAATGTTCGCCCATACACCACTTTCTCAAGTCAGGGCACAATGATCAAAGGTGTAGTTTTACCTATTGGCCA
>CM065735.1:11049220-11114220 GCA_033310375.1 Conus canariensis
TTTCTTTTTCTTTTTGCCTTTTTATTAATTTATTCATTTATCTATTTATTTACGTATCTATTTATATATTTCGTTTCATTTCTTTATTCATTATTTATCTATTTATCTATCTACTTGTTCTTCTTGTTATGTTTTTTTTTTTCATCCCATCTTTTGGGCTGCCTCGGAGCGAGTGATCTCTTCCTCCAAAGGGCGCCATCACGTCCGTCAAGCGGCAGTCCCCATGAATTTGCCTGTACCGGGAACCCCCATAGAATGAAACCAAGGCCATAGACCTGTGTAGAGAGGCAATCGAAACCGTGGTCACCATGAGAGCAGGACATGAAAGGCCACAGAATTTGAACTTAAAAAAAAAAATTCTGATCAATGAGGATGGGGATGATGAAGATGATGCTACGGATTTCCATTCTGATCTAAGACCAGCATGACAGGGCTATACTCTACGCTAACTTTTACAATACGTCCTGGCGCCAACCAGACCCGAGAGATACAGACACCTGCTGTGTTGGTCAGAAAATTTGAGCAATACTCTCAGAGACGCATCCATCAAGTGAACGAAAATCGACTGCGTGGTCCCAGTGTTCCCAAACTGAACCCGTAGCAAACTCAGCTCTGGGCAGGAACCGATTGGGGCAGAAACATCCCACAAATGAATGGCTCTGACGGGAATCAAACACACGACCTCCCAGCCGGGAGTCTGCAGCGCTTACCACTTCGCCACGGCGGCTGGCTGATTAGGACAAAACTTGTTTTAGCTACGTGGCAAATGGGAGCTTTTTTTAAATTTGTACACACTGTAGTTTTGACCGCATGTATTGTTGATATGGTCTCTGAGAGGGACTGGGTTACTATACATGATTTCACACGAACAGGACCTCAAATAAACCCTCCAAACCTCTCTCTCTCTCTCTCTCTCTCTCTCTTCAGTATCCGGAGATCGGGAAGCACTACCCGGGCACGTGGCGGGTGGTGGACAGCTCAGAGCTGGACGACATCGTCTTCAGACTGACACAGCCCACGCGCGCCCACATCGCGCGCGCCGACCACATCCGAGAACGGTCCGCTTACGTCCGGTACATCGTGGACACGGAGAAGGCCAAAGACATCACGTACCGCCGACCCCCTCCTCATTCGGCGGAGCCCCGACTGGAAGGGAACAATTCCATCAAATCCACCAGCGACAGCTCCAGACTGGAAGGGAATAATTCCATCAAATCCACCAGCGACAGCTCCAGTATGGACGTCCGCCCCAGGTTCCGAGGTTCCCGGAAGTGGGATAAGACAGCTTGGGCGCATGTGCGGGTGCGCGGAACTTCCCCTTTGTCCGGATCGGGGAGGGAGGGTGGTGAGGTTTTCTGTCCTCCGACACAAGGCGTTGTTTAATTTTTTTTTTTTTCCAAGGATTTATTTCGGTGTGGCCTACCTCTTTGAAGCCATTTGCGGTTGTTGATGTTTGGATTGTTGCCTGCTCCTATTCTCTTTGTTCCCCATTTCGTGATAACTGATAGAATGTGTCTATTTTTAACACTTGGAGTTTTGTGCTGTGACCTTCCATTGAGCGTATCCCCAAATGCCTGCCAGTGTGTGCGTGTGTGTGTGTGTGTGTGTGTGTGTGTGTGTGTGTGTGTGTGTGTGTGTGTGTGTGTGTGTGTGTGTGTGTGAAAGATACCGGTAAAACCCAACGAAAATGTACTTGTTTTGAAATTGTAGCATGTCTCCTAAAGCGAAGAAATTCTAGTTTTGCTCGACGGCATTTGCCTGTTTATCTGTCGGCTGTAGTGTGTGTGTTTATTAAACATTTGAAGCAGCCTGCTTCTTTCTTCTTCTTTTTTTTTTTCAAACCCGTCATGAATTTTTCATAGGCATCTCATAATAGGCTTAAAGTCTCTTAGGAAATCATGCCGGTTGCTAGTCTTCGGATAATTACATTGCTGTTTCTTTATGTGGAGTGTGGCTGTGGTATATTGCTTCACGAAGTACTTGGAGTTCCCGTGCAGTTGAGTTCCATCTTGAGATGAAAGAAAGTGGGAATAGCGATCATCTTCGTGATACATCAAGATCAACATTATCAACAGCAACAGCAATAGGATTTTTTTTCTTTTTACTACTCTCGTTACCATAACAGCCTCTATAGATACGTCTTGGAAGAGCTATAATCAAAATTACATTCAATTTCGCCATAATTGTTTGTTTTTCATACAGTGGTGGGTTATGTATGTACTTCATTACGCGAAAGGAAGGGTGGATTACAGCGGAACGGAGGTTAGTTTTGTTGTGTCATTTAAAATTTTTTTTAATTTATGGATACAGAATTTCATTTTGTTTTTATTTTCGCTTAAAACTGCAGATGGTCTGTGCTTCACAATGTGTCTGGTAGAAGTGTACAGTGTATTCTTCGGCAAGTGGGATGAAAGCTTCATTCTCCATTCTCTCTCTCTCTCTCTCTCTCTCTCTCTCTCTCTCTCTCTCTCTGTTTTTTTTTTTCAGAAGCAGCTACACCACCACCACCATCACCACCACCACCACCACCACTACCATTTTACATGAAAAATCTAAAATTCAGTTGATGAGAATGTATGCCATCATTTTAGAAGGACGTACGGTGGTGGTGATGTTTTTCGCTTGTTTGTTTGTTTGTCCGTTTGTTTGTTTAAGTTTGTACATTAAATGGGAGGGAAGGAGCAGCAGGACATGCCTGCCTCCCCCCTCATCCTCGATTCCGCCCCCCCCCCTCCCCCCCATACACACACACACCTCACCCGCCCGTCCTTCGGCAACTGCAGAGAAGCCTTGTCATCAATTAAAGGGAGAGCAGACAGTTGTAGAAGCGGCGCTTCCCTCCTCCCCCTACCCCCCCCCCTCCCGCCCACCCCCTGCCCCCACCTAATCCGTTCAAAGTCAAGTTTGGAAGGGGCAACAACCCTTCACATCCCCCCCCCCCCCCCACACACACACACACCTCTTCTCCTCATGCTCACCTCGTCCACCCCCTCCTCCCCCCTTTTACCTACGCTTTATTCTGTTGGTGACAGTCAGTGTCTTCCATTCTATTCGCTTGCAGTCTGTGATGAATCGTGTGTTTCATTCTTCCATTCTCAGGGTGACCAGTGTCGCTCTGTGCTGTATTCTGGGACAGACGGCCTATGACAAGCGAAGTTCACAAGTTCAAAAGGACGTTTGGTTGGTTTTACTTATTAGTCTGCCCATTTTGTATTTTGTGTGGGTACATGCTTACATTAAAGGGTGAATGAGGCACACACGTATTGCTTTTTCGTTTTTATGAATTTGTTTGATTTAGGTATTCATTCGTTTATTCATTTCATTTATTTGTTTATCTATCTATTTATTTATTTATTATTTATTTATTTACTTATTGAACATAATCCTGTTCAGACATCTTTTACTCCACTCGAACTGTCAAGGCAAGTCAAAACGTAGCTTACATATATGGCTGGGGGCGTGTTGTGTCGATCACTTGCAGCTGTTGTTTGTTTGCTTGTTTGTTTGTTCGTAAATACTTCTTCAGGTACGAAACCGTTTGCAGCACATTTCATCCCGTGTGTCTTTTCTAACAGCATATACGCAAAAAAGATCTGTGAGTATAGCCCTATGGGCCATCATCTGTGAAATATCTTCTCCTTGTCTTTTTTTTTTTTCTTCTTCTTCTTCTGAGATTTCTGTGTGTATTGCCATCCTTCCCTTCTGATAGAATTTTCTGGTTGTTGATGTTTGAGTCTTGGTATTTATCTATTCATTTATTTACTTAGGGATGACCATAATTGTGCTCACGTTTTATGTTGTCCTTGCGCATCAGAAGATTTCGACCATTTCTTTCCCTTTTTCCCATGTGTCTTGTGTCATAACAATGTTGTCTTTCATCAGTGTATGCGTGCGTGCGTGTGTGTATGTGTGTGTGTGTGTGTGTGTGTGTGTGTGTGTGTGTGTGTGTGTGTGTGTGTGTGTGTGCGTGCGTGCGTGCGTGCGGTGTGTGTGTGTGTGTGTGTGTGTGTGGTGTGTGTGTAAGAGAGAGAGAGAGAGAGAGAGAGAGAGAAGAGAGAAGACAGACAGACAGACAGACAGAGAGCTGTTCGTCTGTCTGTAATATTTATCCGAGTTGTTCTAACACGTTCATAAATCCATTCTGTTCCCTCTCCCTACCCCAGCCTCACTCTACCATCAGTTAGTCCTATCAAACGTCAGTTAAGTCCCTATCAAACAGTCAGTTAAGTCCCTATCAAACAGTCAGTTAAGTCCCTATCAAACAGTCAGTTAAGTCCCTATCAAACCCCTATTCCCTCTCTTTTCCCCTCTCCCACTTATTACCACATAATCTGTCTGAACTGATTTCAATCATTCTTTTGAAATAAACGAACAATAAAAATTGTTCATGATGAATGGCTGTTTTCATCATTGGTTTTGGTGTGTGTGTGTGTGTGTGTGTGTGTGTGTGTGTGTGTGTGTGTGTGTGTGTTGTGTGCGTGCGTGCGTGTGTGTGTGTGCGTGTGTGTGTGTGTGTGTATGCGTGAGTGTATGTATGTGTGTGTGTGTGTGCGTGCGTGCGTGCGTGTATGTGTGTGTGTGTGTGTGTGTGTGTGTGTGTGTGTGTGAGTGTGTGTGTGTGTGTGCGTGCGTGCGTGCGTGTATGTGTGTGTGTGTGTGTGTGTGTGTGTGTGTGTGTGTGTGTCGCGCGCGCGCGCGCGTGCGTGCGCGCGGCGTGCGTGCGTGTGTTGTGTGTGTGTGTGTGTGTGTGTGTGTGTGTGTGTGTGTGTGTGTGTGTGGTGTGAGTGTGTGTGTGTGTGCGCGCGAGTGTGAGTGTGTGTGTGTGTGTGTGTGTGTGTGTGTGGTGGTGTGTGTGCGCGCGCGCGCCGCGTGTATGTGTGTGTGTGTGTGTGTGTGTCTGCGCGCGTGCGGGTCCTAATTTCGTGCGCACGTGATCGCGCTTGCACATGTGCATCAATTGCAAGTAAGTTTAGTTTCATTCAAAAGAGTGCAAAAACAACAATAAAAAAAAGTATTGGGTCGCGGCCGCGATCATGTTTCTTCCTAGTGCGCTTACTGATTTTCGAATGGGGGGGTGGGGCGGGGGGAGGGGAGGGGGGAGGGGGACATAATCAGAAAAATAGTTTGCTTTTGTTTCTCGACTCCTTAGAGATCAATTGCATTTGATTTGCAGCGAAGATGTCAGGGTACCCCTTATAGAAAACTGAGAAGCTGCGTTATTTCTGTTTGTTTTGTTGTTGTTGTTGTTGTTGTTGTTTTTGTAGTTGTTGTTGTTGTCGTTTTCTCTTGGCGGGTACTAATGTATTTTGCCTTGGACAAGGAGGCTTTGCTGCACGATGCCTCTTCCAAGGAACAAGAAATCTCTGTTGGGTAATAAGCTCACATGTTGCTGAAGACAATGGATCTGTTGAGTAATACATTTTGCTACGGACAATGAGTCTGCTGGTAAAAGACATTTTTCTAAGGACAATGAGTCTGCTGGGAAGACCTTTGCTAAGGACAATGATCTGCTGGGAAAAGACATTTTGCTAAGGACAATGAATCTGCTGGGAAAAGACATTTTGCTAAGGACAATGAATCTGCTGGGAAAGATATTTTGCTAAGGGCAATGAATCTGCTGGGAAAAGACATTTTGCTAAGGACAATGAGTCTGCGTAGAAAAGACATTTTGCTAAGGACAATGAGGGCTGGTAAAAGACATTTTGCTGAGGACAATGAGTCCGCTGGGAAAAGACATTTTGCTAAGGACAGTGAGGGCTGGTAAAAGACATTTTGCTAAGGACAAGGAGTCTGCAGGGAAAAGACATTTTGCTAAGGACAATGAGTCTGCTGGGAAAAGACATTTTGCTAAGGACAATGAATCTGCTGGAAAAGCATTTTGCTAAGGACAATGAATCTGCTGTTTAAAAGTATTTTGCTAAGGACAGTGAATCTGCTGGTAAAAGACATTTTGCTAAGGACAATAAGTCTGCTGGGAAAAGACATTTTTGCTTAAGGGCAATGAATCTGCTGGAAAGACAATTTTTTTTAGGACAATCAGTTCTGCAATGGTAAAAGAATTTTGCATAAGGACAATGAGTTGCTGAAGAAAAGGAACATTTTGCTAAGGACAATGAATCTGCTGGAAAAGAACATTTTTTCCTAAGGACAATGAGTCTGCTGGGAAAAGACATTGCTAAGGACAATGATCTGCTGAAAGACATTTTGCTAAGGACAATAATCTGCTGAAAAAGACATTTTGCTAAGGACAATGAATCTGCTGGGAAAACATTTTGCTAAGGACAATGAATCTGCTGGGAAAAGACATTTTGCTAAGGACAATGAATCTGCTGGAAAAGACATTTTGCAAGGACAATGAATCTGCTGGGAAAAGACATTTTGCTGAGGGCAATGATGAATTCTGCTGGGAAAAGACATTTTGCTAAGGAAATGAATCTGCTGAGAAAAGACATTTTGCTAAGGACAATGAATCTGCTGGGAAAAAACATTTTGCTGAGGACAACGAATCTGCTGAGAAAAGACATTTTGCTAAGGACAATGAGTCACTGATGGGCTGTACATTTCGCTAAGGACACTGAATCTGGAGGGAAATAAGTTTCTGTTGAGGACTAGAGAGTCTCTTGTGGACTATGCCATGTCTTTGAGAATGGCGGATAAAAGGGACCTCCGTGGATAATGCAACATTTTGCTGACGTAAGTCGTAGTGTTACTGTAACACTGTCAACAGCTACGTGAAGGCTTTATCGGAATATAAAACAATTCAAGAGGGAGGAATGTCTGTATGCGTCTTTAGGCTGAAGTATACAGATATTTGTCCCGTTGCAAGTCGACTTGGATTAGAGGCGCTCAACCATTCAGGAACTGCAGGTTCAAATCCCGTCAGCGCCAGGGAGAAAAAAAGGTGACGGCGGGAGTCATACTCTGGATCCAACCTGGACCTCTAAAGAACTTCACTTCTGGGCCGACTGAAGAGGTAGAGGGAGGGGGCGGGGGTGAGGATCGGAGAATCTTACCCTATGTAAAATCCTACAAAAATCTTCTTCGATAAATTGCGCATACAGTGTAAGGGCAGTGAAGTTGCTATCCCCTTTCTCCGTCCACAACGGTAAGGACGTCCCCGGTCCTGTATCCAGTCAACCCTTCGTACTTGGCGAGCGGTATCCAGAACTTTGAAAGTTTCAGCGGTGATTTTGGACAGTCCATGATTTTTATTGAAAACATCCACACTTCCCCTGCACCGAACGATGACCTTTGTCTTTTGCAAACACTTTCCTCCTGGGCTTGAGGGTCTACCCGATTTAAGGGAGTTTTTTTTTTTTCTTGATGAAGAAACGCTCCTTTCAATGGGTAACCAGACTCCGGTTGTAAGTCTGATGAGTTCAAAACAGCGAAACAACAGATGTTCGCTGGACTCTGACCTCTATTTCAGGGGAATTATGGATGTATATCTATCCAATTGACCTCACAGGGTAATATCAAGGTTTTCTATTGTCGCCAATCAATAACGGGATAGTTTAAGTCAGGAACTGCAGAGCAACCCCTCTGCAGATGATTTAAAGAATGGACACGGACCGCAGGCGAGCATTTTGTACAGAACAAGAGAGGGCTTTGATGCTTAATGCCTAGTAGCCACCATGACCAGACTACCTTTGTGGAAGAGTAAGATGTAAATTTGTCAAAGCTATAGTGGGGAAAGGACAAGTACCTTGCCAACCTTTCTCACTGTTGTCTGAGTCTCATTCTCTAGTGCAGTCACTTAGCACGTTTGTGAACCACCGTTTCCATGTGCACCGAGAGAGATCTTCAGATGGGTGAGCCGCCCTCTCTGGTAACCAATCATGTATGCCATCTTGTTAGGTCTGCTTTTCAGCAAGGTCGGCCCATCGTCTGAACACAGCCTTTGTTCGTGTGCAAACCACCGTGCGTGTGCTTCGAACTTGACAGTTTAGCACTATCAAAGCCAAGTGTTGTGCACAGCTTGCCAGCCCGAGAACAGGAGACAGCCAGCCAGCCTGAGTACAGGAGACAGCCAGCCAGCCCGAGAACAGGAGACAGCCAGCCAGCCTGAGTACAGGAGACAGCCAGCCAGCCCAAGAACAGGAGACAGCCAGCCAGCCTGAGTACAGGAGACAGCCAGCCAGCCAGATCAGCAGAAGGTGGTGAATGCTTTCTCTATGTGGTGTGGAACTGTAATCAGCACTAGGTCTACTCCGTCCCCTCCCCCCATTGTCCCCCTTCTTTCACACATTGGTGGGTAACTTAAAGATCTCAAAGTGCTGCATCGGTGTATGTTTGTGCGCATGCATGTATGTGTGTGTGCATGCCTCTGTGCATGCGCGTATGTGTATTTGTGCTGAGTATATATGTACATGTGCTGGGACATTTGAAAGCGAAAAATTTAGTGGGTTTAAGAGAATCCATACAAGCACACTACACACACCACACACATACATGAGCAACACACACAGTGACAAACATGCGCTAATACGAACCCACACAAATAAAAGCAGATTTCATGGATTGTTTATTCCACCAGTCAAATCGGAAAGAAAAAGAGAAGTAGCAATTTTGAATCCGATGTTATGTCCAAGACATCATCATATCGGCGCACACACAGTTCTACGCAACGCTCAACGGACAGACGCCCACATGTAAAAAAAAACAAAGGCGAGATTAAAAAAAAAAGAACAAAAAAAAACACACACACATACAAAACATACATACATATAAAAAAACAAAATCACTGAAACACAGACGCATGTCAAATAATTTTGCATGGCGACATTCATCAGCTGTGAATACTTTTTTTTAAAGACATACATGCAAACAAAACGCATGAGCAGATTGACAGACACACTTATATACACGCATACACTGCAGGAACACAGTTTCAAGCATAAACTGTGCATTTACAAAAATAATGTTCCCATCATTCTTTTCCTGGAATAATCAAGACAGGAAATTGACTGGATAAAATGGTTTATGTCATCTTTATACCAATGACAGTAAACTGGAAATAGTGTTAAGAGTATTATGAATGAAGATGATAAAAATACAAAATAATTCTCATCATCATTGTCATCATCATCGTCGTCATTGTCATCATCATCATCACACACTATGACCAATAATGGTAGTATATAGTAACCATCCTCAAAATACATGCAAGGAGGGGGGAAGAAAAATGATGATAACCATGACAATAATAATCGTAAATATACTTCAGAGTAAAGGAACAATGAATGCAAAGCTGTAGGTTAAAAAAGAAAAAAAAAAAAAAGCAAACTGTATCAAATCAGATGACAATTTGTAAGTGAGCACAAGCAACACACTTAGAAACCACACACACAAAATCTGCAAAGACGTAGCCCTTGCGACTGCCGTCTCGAGAAACGTTTTCTGTGTTCACAATGTGAGTTCTGGCTACAGGCTCGATTCTTCACTCTTCTACAAGCCCTGGCAACATGCTTCAAGCCCACTCTCAACCAACCGTAAGTACAACTGAAGTCAAGATCTCAAACACACAAAAAATTCCTATTGCTGTGTGCCAAAAAATGCAGGTAAAAAAAAAAAAAAAAAAAAAAAAAAAATCACACCGTGGCACTCAAAAAGGTGCATCATGAATCCAAGTTTTCTTTAAAGAAAAAAACCCCGAAGACTAGAATTACTTTCTGATCGAATTGTCCTTTGTAATTCATCACAAGCTCCACATGGTCTGATCACATTTGTCTATAGACGGCTTATGTACGCAATCTGGAACCTTTACAGCTCTTGAGTCACATAAGCAATAAATAAATGACTATGCAAAAATATATCTTTCCCACTGTCGTGCTCTCTCAAATGCACCCCACCACACACACACACACACACACACACACACACACACACACATCCGATCCACAACAAACGCATGCACACTCTCAAATTGCAGACGACATCCAATTAAATGTCCAACATGATGAACACTTCATTCTAAAAAAAAAAAACATGATTGTACAAACCCATAATAACAAAAGCAAATTTTAAGAAAAACACTATAAAAGCAAGCTGGCTTTAGCAGTGACCCTCAGAGGTGATAGCACCCATATCAGAAGCAGGCAGAAAGCAAAGAGATGCAGGAGAGATAAACAATGAAGCAGGCGGAAAGCAAAGAGATGCAGGAGAGATACACAATGAAACAGGTGGAAAGTAAAGAGATGCAGGAGAGATACACAATGAAGCAGGCAGAAAGCAAAGAGATGCAGGAGAGATACACAATGAAGCAGGCAGAAAGCAAAGAGATGCAGGAGAGATACACAATGAAGCAGGCAGAAAGCAAAGAGATGCAGGAGAGATACACAATGAAGCAGGCGGAAAGCAAAGAGATGCAGGAGAGATACACAATGAAGCAGGCGGAAAGCAAAGAGATGCAGGAGAGATACACAATGAAGCAGGCGGAAAGCAAAGAGATGCAGGAGATACACAATGAAGCAGGCGGAAAGCAAAGAGATGCAGGAGAGATACACAATGAAGCAGGCGGAAAGCAAAGAGATGCAGGAGAGATACACAATGAAGCAGGCGGAAAGCAAAGAGATGCAGGAGATACACAATGATGCAGGCGAAAGCAAAGAGATGCAGGAGAGATACACAATGAAGCAGGCGAAAGTAAGAGATCAGAGATACACATGAGCAGCAGAACAAAGAGATGCAGGACAGATACACAATGATGCAGGCAGAAAGCAAAGAGATGCAGGAGAGTACACAAAGAAGCAGCAGAAGTTAAGAGATGCAGGACAGATACAATGAGCAGTCAAAGCAAGAGATGCAGGAGAGATACACAATGAAGCAGGCAGAAAGTAAGAGATGCAGGAGAGATACACAATGATGCAGGCAGAAAGAAAGATGCAGGAGAGTAAATGATGCGGAAAGCAAGAGATGCAGGGGAGATACACAATGAAGCAGGCAGAAAGTTAAGAGATGCAGGAGAGATACACAATGATGCCCAAGGAACAGAGATGGGGTATGAAGGAAAGGAAGGGGAGGGCAGGGGTAAAATTATACTGAGATCCAGAGATCAAAGAAAGAATGGCGACGGTGAGCAGGTCAGCCGTTAAAGAAAGGCAGACAGAGACAGAAGCGGGGAGGGGGGAAGAAAGAGCAGAGACCTCACAGAAAAAACTGGAAGGCGTAGGAACAAATTTGGCGACAGAACAGACACCGATCCTCACCCCCTCCCTAAAAAAAAAGTAAGCCCACAAAATGTTTCCATATCAAAACACTGAAACAGCCCAGATGACCATACCATATTTCATACAAAGCAAACTGTCACCGTGCCTACCACCCTTACCCTGACCTTCAACTAGTTCATGTAATATGTACATGAAAACACACACACGCACATACACATGCGCGCTCACAACACACACACACACACACATCAAAACTGAAATGACTGAGAAGGGGCATAATCTCTTCAAAAATGACTAAACATGAAAGTTGTTCACTTCTTTTCTATTATTGCATATCAGATTTCAGCCCAACGTTTTGCTCTATCTTCCATTGTCATATATATCAAGTGTCATTTCTGCCTGCGTCACCAACTCCTGTGCTTGTGACAGTCATGTACAAGGTAACCTACTGCGTGCGCGCACACACACACACACACACACATAAACATAATATATATATATATATATATAATATTATATGTATATATATTTCAGTGCTAAGCCCTGAATATTTTTTTTCCTCATGTTAATGTTTCAATAATTACAAACATTTTCAGTGATCAGATTCCAAAGGTTTCTTTATAAAGTCCAAATCTAAATGCAATTACCAACATTCTGATATAAATCTGTTTAATTAAAAAACAACAACAACAACGCTGAACTGGTGAGAATTAAAGAAAAAAGCTATTTTCCTGCCAAAAGAAAGTAATCGCAGAGCATGAGTGAAGGAGTTACTCCCCATGTACTTCAAATGAATACAATCCACACACCACCATACATTAATATCTGTTTCACGGGGAAGCTTTCATATTCCATAAAATCTTATTGCTTAACAGACCGTTATCAAACTGAAAACAGTTGAGTTAACTTAGTTCAAGTTCAGAGCAAAGTTTCTCATAAACTGATCAACAATGTAACCCAATCCTGACTCCCCAATCACATCCAGAGCCCCACCATGGAACCCAACCAAAATTTGGCAGAGCTACCCTTGGGCCATGTTCTACCTTTCGTTTGAATCATTTCTGTAGTTTTTTGCACAATACTGCTAACAACCAGACAACAGAAGTGGATGAAAGCAACCTCTTTGGTCGAAAATACACAAACAGGAACAAAAAGCAGAAATCATTAAACGAAAAGCCAAAGTCTATGCCTGTGATGCAATATATCATTAAAATGTATAAAATAAAAAAAAGGTGGGGTGGGGTGGGGTGGGGGGGCCAAGAAAATGATAATAAAGAAAGGAAGGAAAAAGAAAGCAAATGGTAACGCTGGAGCTGACCATGGGTAAATGCAATTTATACAGTGGTACACACTCACACAACACACACACACACACACACACACACAGAGAGTAAAAAGCTTCCAAAATACATATATAAATACAAAGCCAAAACCACAGATATTTGAGTACTGAACAACAGAGAAAAACAACAACATGCAATCATTTCATAAATCTCTAATGAACCTAACAAAATAAAAAAATAAAAAAAATTAACAAAACATTAAAAAAAAAATCATTGAATAAATACATAGATGAATAAATATGAGGAGGGTCGAGATTTAAAAAAAAAAAAAAAAAAAAGTTTACTGCAATGATAAATTTTCAGTGGATCTGATTGCAGCCCCCACCTCCTGAGGAGGGTCGAGATTTAAAAAAAAAAAAAAAAAAAGTTTACTGCAATGATAAATTTTCAGTGGATCTGATTGCAGCCCCCACCACCAACCCAACAGGGAAAACACTCGGTTTCATCCCCAACATTTTTTTTGGTGTGTTTTTGTTTTGTTTTGTTAGCTTTTGTTTTTCTCACCCTTACACCTAACTTGGACAGGTGTTTTCATAGATTCATTTCTGTTATGAGATCAGCAGCCACAACTCTACTATCATCAAGAATAATGTGATTGTCCTTGCTTTCCTTTCTTTCTTTCTCTCTCGCTTTCCTTTATTTAAAAAAAAAAAAAGTCTGTTATTACTTTCAAGTCTACTTTCAAGTGTACCAGAATCAGCAAATCCCTGTTCAGCAATAAAAGCATTTAATACATTATTTTCCTTGAAGTTTTGACAAAAATATTATACACAAGCAAAATCGAATCATTTCTCTTACAAGTTTGATTTCGAGAGAGAAAAAAAAGCAGAATTTTTCATCCATATAAAACGAGAGAGAGAGAGAGAGAGAGAGAGAGAGAGAGAGAGAGAGGATCTCTTGATAAATACTTAGGAAGGACACAGGGAGGGGAGGGGAGGGAGGGTATACAAAGAAAAACGTACACAAGCTTGAAAAACGTACACAAGCTTTCTAAATACAGTCTCAAAGTTTGCATTGCACAATACATTGAAGAGAATATCAGTACAGATCTATAGTGATACAGTGACATACATAAACTTTACAAGAATTTTCAGTAACACACACACACACACACTCACTGACTCACACACACACACACACACACACCAACACACACAAGTTGGCGCGACACACATACACACACAAATCCCTTCTTCATGTGGGTTTAACTTTCCCATATATTTAACACAAACACCGTCAAATGTAACAGGTTTTCTCTTCACCTCTTATGAGAAACAACTGACTACTGATTAAAGGATTCATTTTTAGCGCTTTCATAAACACCTCATGCAAATCGTTTAATTATGCATATACACCTATCTCATTATCTGTGTTATTATGATAATTACTATTATCTTCATTATCATCACTGTCTCGTCATCATGACTATTTTTGTGCTGTTCTTCTTCTTGGACAAGATCACCTTAGTAGCAAATCATGTACTTGCCCTGGCAGACCTTACATCAGAACCTTGTCTGTCTTTCTGGGCATCAGAATTAAACACATCTGTGTTCCAATCTCTTTAACCACCTTGGCACATTCAGCTGCTATTAACGGAATAATCTGTGAGGTAATAAATGTTTACATCTTTGTTATTGTTTACTTAAGTTACTCACTTCATGAACCTAGGGAGACAACAGAAACATTTAACAAACTATTTACAAACAGAAAAACAAAAAACAAAAAGAAATTGTAAGATGAAAATAAACCAATGACAAAAATTCACATACGCACACAAAAATTGAGCCACAAACTACGGTGCATACTACAAAGTATTTATTCTAAAGTTACTGGGGTGTTTGGTACACAGTTCTTACTCTCTCTCCCTCTCTTGCAACACACACACACACACACACACACACACACACACACACACACACACACACACACCCTCAGCTGTACAGCTGGTGGGATGGGACCTCAAAACCCAGTAGTGAGAATCAAGATCATGAAGGACAGAAAGACAGAGACTAAGAGTCCCACACACACGGGCAGAGAGAGAGAGAGAGAGAGAGAGAGAGAGAGAGAGAGAGAGAGAGAGAGAGAGAGAGAGCAGACAGACAGACAGACAGACAAATGAGTGAGAGCAAATAAGACATCAACAGACTGACACAAAACTGAACCACACACATACAGGCAAGACAGACAGACAAGACAGACAGACAAAGAAAGACAGAGAGAGAGATACACCATCCAAAGAGAGGACGTTTCACATGCAGACTCACACTGACAATCCGACATCAGCAAGTCACACATCCAGACAGACAGACAGAAACAGAAAAAGAGAGTAAGCGATGCAAAAGGAAGTGCGAAAAATGAGAGAGACATGCCGACCGTCAACGTGAACGCAAGCACAACCAGTCTTCTACTGCTTCTTCTTTCTTTCTTTTTTTTTTTCAAGTAGAAAGCAATACATGTTCTTAATCACCCCCCTCACCCCCCTCTTCACCCCTTATTCCAAGATGCCAGTAAAAACCAGTTTGACTCAAAGGTAGTGAGAGAACAGAGGACATTTCTCACACACAGATTACCTGACGGTGGGATACAGTGACACTGAAAGATCGATCCCCTGACAATCCAACAGCATAAATCTCAAGAGCGGGACCACTGCTCAGAACTGATCAAGGAACAGCGGAGAGCTCTGACACTGGTCAACGCTGACCAGAACTATCCTCAAAACAGTTCAGACACTGGCCATCACTGGTACCTCTTGCTGCAAGGTCTCAAATCAACTGGACCGTGAAGACGATGTCACTTTCACCAAAATTCAAAACCAACAAACCCATCTGACCCTTGCCCTTTTCTTTTGTTTTGTCTGTTGCACAGTCCACGGCTGATTCTTTCACACGCCTTGCAACGTAACCCATGTACATCATTCAGTGGAATGAACTTTAAAAAATGTTCATATCTTAGCATAACATACTGCAATTATCTTTTTTTTTCAATGACAAATGGGCTTTATCTTCTTTTGTTAATTTTTTTTAAAACCTGGGATCCAACCTTCTATGCTGAAACGGGTTGTCACACCAGAGATTATAGTATGTATGAATGTCACTCAGCCAAGAGTAGGTCCACATGAACATGGAGCAAAAATCGCTTGGCTCCACCTCTATTTTTCCTCTTGTCCTTAACCTGATGAATTACAACCATTTTTGATTTATGTATAAAAAAAAAATCAAAGAAAAAAATGCATTGAATATGGATTGCAGACACAGTTTCTGAGCAAGATTTGTGACAGTTAAAAAACAGTAGTGGGTGGGTTAGAGAGTGATGATGAAACAACAACAACAACAAAAAAAAGATGAAGGGAAAAAAACAAAGAGAAAAAAAACAACAACACAGCATGAGATTTCAAAGACAGAGTAAACCTGTTGATTGCCATGGCAAAACTGAAGAAACATCAATATTCAGATCCCAAACAGAGCTACCTTTCTCTCCCTTGCACCTCACAAACACACACACACAATGCATACGAGTCATAAGAGTACCGTCAAGTATATATGTGCACACACACACACTCATACACATACATACAACACATACATAAACACACACGCACAAAAGATTACATGTCATCTAAAACACTCACCTACACACATTCCATTCTGGTATGAAAATGCATGTGCACGATGTGTGGACAAAACACACTGCACCCCCACATAAAAAAACTCAAATGGCGAAGATCGACCACAGTAATCAATCAGTCTGAACTGATTGAACAGGAAAAGTGCAGATCCTGAAGAAGACAACAAAAATCAGAAAAAAATGACACGATAAACTCCCAAATTTTACATCAACAATGAAGACCAATTAAGCGGTGCTACTCAAACAAAACCTGTGCATAGAACAAAGCAGACGAAGCATTTCAAAAAAAAAAAAAAAAGACTGGGGGGTGGGGGTGGGGAGAGAGCCGGGATGGGGTGAGTAGGTTATCAAACATCTGAAATCCGATGTACAAAATCAAACCCATTCAAATGTCTGACAGAACTGATGTATCAACATCCATCCCTCCCCCTTCTCCCTCCCTGTCCAGCACTGTTCACTTTGGTAGAATGTGTCAGAGAAAGACTGCCTCAGTCAGGTAAGTACTGGCCACAAGTATGAATAGTTAGTTAGTTACACAAGTATGAATGGAAAGTTCATCTTCCTCATGATGAACAGGATGGTCCCCTCACAATTACTATGCTTTTCTTTTTCCCCTCTTTCTCTTTCTTTCTCCTCCCCCCCCCCCCCCCCCCCCCCCCAACCCCCACCCAACCCCCACCTTCTTCCGCTCCTCCTCTTCCTCTCATGCTCTCTCTCTCTCTCTCTTTCACCCCGATGTTTTCATCCAGAACCATTGTCCGGTCTTGGTCTAAAAAAAAATTTTGTTCCAGGTTTGATACAAACTAGACCCTGAGAATGACATCAAACTGATTCTCATGATCACAACCTGGGGACCGCGTTGAGCCAAGGAGAGATATCTATGGACCACCATCTTGTCCCTGAAAAATGAGATGAACTCTTCATGCGGACACAGCAATCTGCCTGCATGGCAAAATCGCCACAGCTTTGCCCAGAGTCCTTGACCTTGGCGTAGGAACTCTGCTCAGGTACCCGGCGTTCGGTTGTCAGCGTGTTCATGCACAGATCAGAACGCCTTCAGTGGAGCACCACAGGTAAACAGCACCACACCTGAATGTTTCTTTTCTTCAAAGCTTCTCTGTCTGTTCTCCCATACACCCATCCGATCCTGACCTCGGCTTCCTCAATCCCTTTCTCCCCCACCCATCTATGCATCCCATCATTCCCTTCCGCCTCTCACGACTTGATTTTTCATACAACGGTCAATGTCTCAGAGTAAGAAAATAGTATTTTGTTTTTGTTGTTGTCGTTGTTGTTGCAAAAAGCCCAACTGACAAATAGAGTCATTCCTATTCCATTGCTGTGACAATATGTAAAAATTACAACGCAAACAAACAAAAAATAATAAAACAAGGAATCAAAACAATTAGAAAAACCCACACACACAAAAAAGAAATACTTCCGCAGGGAGACAGGCTAGGCTGACATGATAACAATACCTGTCACATTAAATTCGGGGGGGGGGGGGGGGGGGGGGGGTTCTCTTATTGTCTTTCTTAATCAGTATTAATACATGTACCCCCTTTTTCCCTCAAAGACAATTATCATGTGCTTCACTTAATCAACAGTACAACCCCTAAACTTACAACTGCCGATAAATACCAGCATATTTTCGTGCGTGAAAGCAAAATTGATGAGCTACAAATACCTCCAACAAGAGGGCGTGATAACAGGATGAGAAAAAAAGCAGATGAACATCACTTTCAAAACGGTTTCAAGACGAACACCACAATAAGAAAAAAAAAAAGGGAGACGAGAAATTCCCCAGCATCATCAGGATGACGGGAGAGTGCTAAAGGCGCACACGGTTTGCATCTGCGGTGTCGGGCATTAGGTAAGCAGAGTCACACGATGTGGTACACCCCTGGAAGACTAGTTTCACAATATCCAAAGCAAGCACAAGCACTTTTCAATTCAAGGGGCCAGTGACATTGGCCAAAAATCTGAACAAGTCAAATGTACGTCTTGACGCGAATGAATAAAATGCTTACAATGAACTCTTTCATCAGTTTGACCAAGACAATCAGAAACACACATGTTGAAAAAAAAAAAAGTCTTCCTAAAGGTGTACGCTTCATACACCAACATATAGAATCATAAATTAAAAAAAAAAAAAAACTGGGAAAGTGCAATTACTGCTCAAGCAAAAAAAAAAAAAAAAAAAAAACCCCCCAAAAAACCTCCCAAAACTCTGCAAGTGCAATTATCGCTCAAGCACTTTATCTCTAGATTCTTTTTTCACCTTTTTTTTTTTTTTTCGTACTTGTATTTTCGCCAAACGTGTGAACAAAGTATGGCAAAATCATACAGATAAACATCTCTGAAGAATGAGTTCAGTGTACGAGTCACAAAATGAGTCGATTCACATACTGCTTTCCTGCAACCTCGCCTAGTGTGAGCAGAAAATGGCAAGGCGAGGGAAAGAGGGAGCACACCAACAAACTCTTTCTCACAAACCTGAGCGAGGGGCTTGACTGCTGTGATGAGGGCTTCATCATGTTTCAGTGCTTGAACTGATCTCAAAATCCAATCTTTCTTTTTAAAAAAAAAATGATTCCCATATAACCACTCCCACACCATTTATCATTGTCATTCTCTTCTCCTTTTCTTACCCTCCTCCCCCATCGCTCTCTCTCTCTCTCTCTTCTCTTTCATCTTGGTTATATACACAGAACACTCATTCTCTCTCTTTTTTTTCTTTCAAAATCAGCACCTGGATTTTCATCAACACAGCCCCATAAAAGTTCTGTTCATATTGCTTTGTTTGACTTGACATCAGGATCCATTAATTCACGCACACGATACAACACGGACCTAAAAATCAACAACAGCAATACCTTCTGTCATAATTTGCTTCTGTCCACAAGTACAAACCGTACAAGAAAAAAAAAGATGCAGTTATGAACTAGATCAACAGTGAAATCAAAAACATGGTCACATCCTTGTTCTGATCAAAATACCAATAACATGTAAGAAATGCAATTGTTACATGAAACAGGCTTTGAAAAAGGAAACAACCTTCTCTTTCAGTTGAAAGTACTAATGGCTGGAGAGAAATGTTGCCAATATTGGCCAGCAATGATGAGTATTTGCCCTTCATTGTTTCAGGTTCGTTTTCCGTCAGATACATGTTTGCACCAGCCCCCCCCCCCCCCCCCCCCCCCCCCCCCCCCCCCCCCCCCCCCCCCCACCCAATCCAGACTTCCAATGCATCACGACCATCCATATTCCTTCTAGTACAATGTAACCCGCCAATCAAAATCCTCCCCACACACACTCCCTCTCTTTGGCCGCTTGGACATCTTAATGCACCACACGAAAATGAGGCTCTTAGTTAAAATCACAACTTGTTTACTTTCTTTCTTGTTGTGAAGCTAAAATCACAAATTCTTGAAATTGTTTACTTTCTTTTCTGTCGCTTATTTTCTGAAAATGTCAATATTTCTGAATTAATCAGTGAAAAAAAAAAAAAAGAAAAAAAAAAAAAGAAGCAGAATTAATAGTTCTCTTTATTTCACTTTTCACAAAGGTTTGCATTTGCAGCTTGTTGACTTGCACAAAGCAATTTGTCAAAATTGTGAGATGACACTTATGCAGTGATTATGACAAATGCAGGTTAACGAAAAAACAAAAAAAACAAAAAATGTAACACTGAAAATGAAATGATGACTGCGACAAGTGTGGACTGACAACCATCAAATAAGATGACTCTTAACATTCCATCATTGAGATGGAAGATAATACGTCAAAATTTGAAAAATGATAACTATTTGGAAAACTCAACAGAGTTGTTCACCCTGCTCAGCTATTTCTGCACAGCCAGGAGCAGTGAGGACTGTGGGGTTAGGTACCCTGTGTGTCATTTATGTTGCTGTGCGTTCGGGAGTGGGCCCGGGCCCACCACCACCCCCCTGCCCCCCCGATTTGCTCCCTTCAACCTTTCACCTACCACTCCATCCTCTTCCACCTGTTGGCCATTACCAGTTAGCTATCTCCTATTCCACTAACTGAGAGCGACCCTACATTTCATCCCCATTGAGGTTATTTGGGAAGACTTGAGCATTAAGACGCACTGATCTTGAGAATGTCTGCTATAGCGGCCGTTACCTTTGAACTCTTGTTGAGAGTGACGATGAGTGACAATAACAGGGACTGTTCACTTTCAACAAGATTGTGGACAATTCAGTGGCCCAGGCACAAACTGAATTGACAGCGAAATGACAAAGAAGCCATGTAAGCAAGACAGGTGCTCTTGGTGCTTGCTTCCTACCTCTGTGGCAGAGTGGGAGATGACCAAGAAGTGCACAGTTGGTGTTGTGGTGAAGAACAGATTCCAGATTTTTCAGAATCCAGTAAGTGACCATAATGGTCAGTAACAAACATCAACAACACAGAAACATACACATGCACAGCAAACTTACGTCCACAACTAGATTTTCTTGTACAAATTCTCTACGATTTAGACTTGTATGATTTTCCCCCCCCAAATAATTCAAAAGTACTTGAGTTTCATACATTTGATGCAAAAGTTCAATCAATGCTCTTAGAATAAAAAAAACAAAAACAAAAAAAAACCCCAGACAGACAAACAAGCCAGAAAGAAAGAAACAAAATTATTGTTAGTAGTATCTGGAATGTTACGTAAAACAGATGGGTAGTTTACGGATTGGTAGTTTTAAGGGTGAAGACGCATCATGTTAAGGATTTCTTGAGCAGGCTACCAAGAGATTCCAGTTCCACTGTACCACGACTGAAATGATGGATCCACATGAAGCAGCTCATGACAATGAACCAGGATTTCCCATCTCTCATACCCAATGAGGACATACCACGCCATGAGCTCAGGAGATGAAACACTGAAGCATCTAAACAGTCAGTACAGACAGAAGCACAGCCACAGGGTATGAAATCCTACCAACTTTCTCATGTCTGTCTACATAAACTGGTTTCAGTTAAAGGTACACCAACTGATGTTCAGGATGATATTAAAGCTATTACAGCAGTATGAGTAATCGATTCTTTTTTGTTGCGAGTTTTCCATGTCAGGGTGATTCTTTCATCCCTCAAATGTGATACCTGACACACAAACTGTCAATTTTAAAAACACCTTTTGATAAAATATGGCATAGCTGTTAAGTATGTACATCCTCCAAACCTTTGTTCAGGGATGCAACCCTGTCGAAACCCCCTCTTTCTTTACTTTTCACACACACACACACACACAAACACACATACACAATGCACACACAAAACACACCCCAACCACATAATTGTATTTTGATTTGTAGGAGACTGATACGTGACCTGAAATGTTGTTAAATCAATTGAAAAAAAAACCCACACACACACCAAACAACCAACCAATCAACTAAACAAAACACCTTAGAATCTCACTAGTCTTCACAAGATTGAGGCAGACAACTCTAAGCGTACTGGCAAGCCAAAGAGAGACGATTTGGCTAAGCAGCCAGTCAATGCATTTATATGCCGTCACCTCTCCTCGCCCCTGAAGCCTGCCTGGTGTTGACATGCATCCTGCGTGGACTCCCTGTCCAAGATTGGGCCTTCCGGCTACAGTAGAAGGTGGAGTATCGTACCGACAGACAGAACAGGTTCTGGACGGACAACGTGAAGAACTGGACCAGTTGTGATACCTCTTTCCTGTTTCCCGTGATGGAGAGCTGCGGTGAACCCTGATGGTTGCACTCCAGTGTTAGTTACAACTAGTTGTCTCCCTTGCTACCTGTATGTGGAAGCTGGTGGTCAGAGCTTGGGGAAAAAAAAAGGAATGAGAGTTGTCTTAAGCGTCGATACGGACTTGCTGTTCATTGTTCTTAGGGAAAGAAAATCCAATCAGTAGGAAAAAAAAAAAGAGTCTAGCGTTAAGTGTCAATATGGAGTTGCTGTTCCTTGCTCTAAGGGAAAGGAAATGCAATCAGGGAAAGCTTAATGAAAGGTATACAGCTGAAATTCCATACAAACTTGCCGAAATTCCATACAAACTTGCCGAAATTCCATACAAACTTAATAAACACAGGAATGAACTATACAATTACACAGATTGTCCGAGTATCCAGCGTTTTTTTTCAGCATTGCGACCACCTATTGACATAAACATTTTAAAAAGCAAGCATTATTGATGCAATGCAAAATACACTTGTTCTTGTAGCACTTTTGTACTGATAAAAGATCTAGCCAATCGACTGTAAAGTTGACACACGGGAGGCAGAAACAAAATAAGCAATAAAGAACTAAAAAAAGAAAAGAAAAAAAAAATTCAAAATCAATCCCCTCATCTACAGAAATCCATACCCCCAAAACATGGTGTTGACAAAGAAGTGTGCGCATCGACGACTCAGCACTGTTTTCCACAAAACCCTTAAACACACACTGGTACAAGGTGTTTTGTATCATATGAAGAATCAAAATCATTGACGAAGCAGTAAGCGTCCACAAGCTCTGTTGCAAAAAAAAAAAAAAAAAAAGACCCCCCCCCCGCCCCTCCCCCTCCCGTCCCAAACAACATCAGCACACATTGTCACGAGTAAGTACACATTCTTCTCACGCACAACTTTATCACCATGACAATAAAGATTGGGGATACTGGCATTGGAAATATGATTTGAAACTTTCTCTGCACGTCACGTACATCTCTCAACCTCCAGCGGCGACTTTCAAAAAAAGTTTTATTGTACCGTTTCAGTGCACAGATGCTGGTCTCTCATGAAAGCTTTCCATCCCACCTGACTGTTGATTGCTACGCATTACATCCATGCTCCTCCGAACACACCCAAAGAAAAATTCTTCAGCGTATCCTCAAATATCAGTATCCTCAATATCAAACCCAAAGTTAAGCAAAAGTTGTTTGTGAAGAACAAGCAAGCCGCGCAAGTGAAAGTCCTCCAACTTTGTGTGTACACGTGCGCTCCACACCCTGTACAATGCACAGTTCACCAGTGTGGACGAATGACCTGATCATACACCACAGTCAAGCATGCTTATTTCTACAAATTCTACATCCTTTCATGCTTGTTTGAAAAAAAAAGAAAAACAAAAGTCTACACTACAGACATGACAGATTTACCGCTCTTTCTGCTGTCCAAAGTCGCTCTTTTGTGTCCAACACAAATCAAAACACGCACCCCAAACGCCTTTTGTTTTTTACCCCATCCCAACATGGGACAAAAGGTACAAATTCCAATGACCATGTCTGGAAAAAAAAAAACCCCCACAAAACATCCAGCAAACATGGTAAAAAATAAGACGATCTGGAATCATCAAAAGACTCGGGTGTAATCTTCAAAAAAAAAAAAAAAAAAAAAAAAAAAAAAGGCGAGCTCAGCAGACGGCGGCTGCAGAGGTTCGTGCCATGCCATGATCATAGGAGTGAAAGTCACAGGGCAAAGTGCTGACCAACGTCGCTGGTCTACATCAGAACGGCATTGTCAGTCACAGTTATCCCCCTTCATGCACACCAGGACAACTGTACTGCATGCCCAGGTTACACAGCAAACTCCTCTCACAATGCAAGCAAAACTCATTCTTTCTCTCTCCAGCTGTGATGCTAAAACGTTAGCAATTTCTCCAGTGTTTTTTTTTTTGTTTTGATTCTTGTTTTAAGAGAGACTGAACCCACGTTCTTTGTATGAAATCTCTGCAAAGGTGAGAGAGAAAGAGAGAGAGAGAGAGAGAGAGAGAGAGAGAGAGAGAGAGAGAGAGAGAAAGAGAGAGAAAGAGAAAGAGAGTGTGTGTGTGTGTGTGTGTGTGTGTGTGTGTGTGTGTGTGTGTGTGTGTGTGAGTGTGAGTGAGTGAGTGTGAGTGTGTGTGTATGCATGCGCATGCACACACACATAGACCAGTGTACATGTATGTGTATGTGTGTGTGTGTGTACATGCCAGTCCAAGTGTGAATGTGTGTGTATGTGTGTGTGTGTGTGTGTGTGTGTGTGTTTGCGGCGCGCGCGCGTGAGTGTATACACGAGTGTGTGCATGTGCCCTAGCGTTATTGCTTGCAAGCTGTGCATGTACATGTAAGTTTCTGTGTGACTACAACCCTCCAAAAAACACAACACTCCCTCTCCCATAGCCACCAGTCGCACCTCAACTGTTGATGTCAAAAACCACAATCACAACCTCTAGCCAGTTGCTCCTCATAACATGGTACTTGACACAAATCTGATTTGACTTTCGCCAAAATCATGCAACAAAAACTGAAAGGAAGAAGAAGAAAAAGAAGAAGGAGAAGTACAAAAAAAAAGATGAAGAAGAAGCAGGAGAAAAAACAGTTTCTGTAAAAACTAAATATAGACTGAAAATGAACACTTAATAAAAAACAAAACAAAACAAAACAAAACAAAAAGAACCAAACAGAACATACTCTTCTAGGACACAGACAAAAATATACATCATGTTCATACACACTTAAGCTGAAGAACCGATCTCTGAGCAAGCAACACCCCTGTTGTCTGGTTACAGTATAAGCAACTCCTGAGTTACAGCACACTACAAAAAAGCAATTATCACAATGTCTTGTTTCCTTTTATTCAAAAAGACTCTTAGCTCCAAATCAGATGAAGTTATCATGCAGTTAAATCTTCTGCATTTTTACAACACTCCCTCATTCTTCGGATTTGAATCACAAGACACAACCCTCCCCAGCAAGTGTCCCGACATTTTTAATAATCATCCCACAGTTCATGAAATGAACAGGTGAAAGTCTAGTATGGCGTATTGTGATGGTCAGCTTTCAGCAATGTTTTCTGAAGTTCAAAATAGACATAAATGACAGCCTTAAACGATGTCAAGTAAAATCGAATTCTAAAACCATTTTTCAATTATGCCCCCCCCCCTCCCCGAAAAAAAAAATTCTAAACAGGTATTCCAGCTTTAGTTTACACACTGAATGGGGATGCTGAGAAAAAAAAAATTCTAAACAGGTATTCCAGCTTTAGTTTACACACTGAATGGGGATGCTGAGAAAAAAAAGATTCTAAACAGGTATTCCAGCTTTAGTTTACACACTGAATGGGGATGCTGGTTCAAAGTGGTACAGCCACACTCAGTACTGTTCCTATCAAATAAAAACCCATCTGTATCATTCAGCCAAAGAACCAAACCTGTTCAAGTTTGCCTCGAGACATATATCACCAGCACGGAGTTTGTTTCTCAGGATTTGACATGCACACCACTTGTGCGTGCACACTACACTTCGGCACATCCACATATTCACTAACACGCCTACAGGACTCGGCGAAAGATGAATGCTTTCACTGAATTATACATGTATGGTTGTGGCCTATTCAATATTATTTACTTGTTCATCAGGATCTTTTTCTTTTTTTTTTTATTCATTTATCAATAACTTTATTTACAAGCCAAAATGGTGAGGCAGATATGGTTCACCCTTGGGAATTTTATCTTGCACTTTGACATATCATTGAGCAAAACGGAACATTGTTCTGGTATTACTTTACACCCCCACCTCCCCCCCCCCCACCCTTCCTACTGGCCTCTTTCCTCAACCCCCCCCCCCTCCCCCCCGACATTATACATTGTAAAAAGCGTACACATGTTGACTTAAACAGAAAGGGTAAAACCTAGTGTAAAAATCAATGCTGTAACAGTTTTTTCTTAAATACAGTTTCTATAATTTTTTCTAACTAAAAAAAAAAAAAAAAAAAATACCGGGGTATGAGATTTTGTAAACTTTAATACTGAACACTACTGACTGTATCAATACAAGACATTCTAATCCCTGAAAAATGGGGCTTCTTCAGCTTAATCAAAAGAAGTCACAAGAGTTATGCTTTGGTTATTGAAAACTACCAATTTCTGGTCGATTATTACGGAAGATTTTCATGTCCCTATATGTGCCTCCATATATTTTCTATAATTATCATTCTCATCACTATCGTAATTATCATTACTATTGTCATCATCATCATAATTACAAATATTATCATCACTGATCAATCGCACCTTTCATTCAATCATACCGACTGAGGCAGCAACAAATAAATGCTGCTCACCATTCCCACACTAACTGGTTTACAGGCTGGAAATAAATAAAAAAAACTAAGCAGGAATAAATCGAGCATGGCGAACACTTCCACCGCTGACATTGTAGCTCAGCTAGTATCCTCTAGTGAACATCAAAAAGCGAACCTGGAATGGAAAGCTGACTTTCCCCCGAAGATCTCTCGGTTCCCATGGAGACGCCCCCCCAAAGGTCCCGGAGAGCTGAAAAGAGGCACAAAATTCGGGAGACACCCGGGCCTGGAGAAATGCGTTTCTGTTCCTTCAATGCAGCGCCTGCAGCAGCAGATAACCCCTTTCCCCTCCCTCAGAGAGTAGTCACCCTTGCCAGGTGCTGACAATGCTGTCATTCTTTTTTTTGTTTTTTCGAGACATTCCAGCCACGCATCCCAGGCCAAAGTCACACGCCGTGCCACCAGTTGCAGCAGTTCTTTGTTTGGGGAATGCCGTGATGTATGAAGTAATGGAGGCAGCAGTGCCAGACATACCCTCTGACCCAACGACCATCGTCCCGGCTGCAGCAGCCCCCATCCTCAAACCCCATCCCAGAATGACTCATCATCGGTCTGCTGCTGCTGCCCACAAACCCACACAGCAGTTCTTCTCCGCATGGCGCCCGCCCTCTGCATGGTGGTCCTCGTTTCGTGACTGGTGGACTGAGTGTTTTTAAGGGGACTGTTCAGCACACTGTTGATGACCTTACCGCGACCCGCTCACCTCTGGATGACGCTCATAATGTCCTGGTTGGTGGACTGGATGTCGGAGAGCAGGCTGCCGCCAGAGGAGGGGGAGGAGTTGGAGAAGGTCTTGAGGCTCTGACTATGAGCCAGCAAGCGGGACAGGAGTTCTCGAGCATGGAACTTGGCGTGCGGGGGTAAGGCGTCGATGAAGCGACAGCACAGGCTGTGGAAGGCTTGGACCTGACACAGCCATGACCACATCTTTAACCCTTGTTCAACAACTATAAATCACTGTATCACATAACTACCTGACAAGTAAATGATATTAGTTGCAAAGTGTGGTGGCTGCAGCCAGAAATCTACACAAATTTTAAAAGGTATCCATAATGACTCTGCCTAACAACATGGACAAACGAATCACAAGACAAGACACGACGTGTTTCAACCTCTCAGGTCTTCTTCAGGCAATGTAAACAACACTCAGGACAATGAAGATAAGTATTTGCTCATTCATTTTCATTGTCCTGAGTGTTGTTCACTTGCCTGAAGAAGACCTAAGAGGTCGAAACGCATCATGTTTTGTCTTGTGATTCGTTTGTCCACATTGTTCGGCAGAGTCACTATAGATACTTTTTAAAATAAGTAAATGATGTACTTTGTTTTGAATGAGGAACAGGCTCTTTCTCTCTCTTCCTCCCTCCCTCTCTCTTAATTTTCTACCTGAACCTCCCTCCCGTCCTATCCACCTACACAGCAAAATGACCAATGAGAGGAAAAACAGACTGCTGCGTACAATGCCACAGCTTACGCCTATCCAAAACAAGACCAGCCAATTATTTGGGGGGCAGGGTGGGCGATAAGAGGATGGGGAGGGGATACATAGTTTTGTTTGTTGTTGTTTGAAAATCAGGATTGACCAAAAAGCTAACTGGAAACCGATATTTGAATGACTGAAACTAAACACAACCATCTATTATACATAATGTCAGGACAGTATGCAACTCTGTTTTCATGGCAAGCTTTGGTGTCCTTGGTGTAAGCAGTCCACATGTCATGTAGAATGAATGTCAACACTGAAATTTTAGTGTGAAAAAGTTACTCTTTTCCAGTTTGATATTAACCAAAGAGACAACAGAGCATTACTGTACCTGTACACTATACTTGTTTGCAGAAACAAGTGAACAAACGATGGCAACAGCAACAACACAGACAGAGTGAACAAATTAACTATAGATCAAAATTCCAACACTGCTTCAGTTTCAGTTTCATCTACTCTATATACGATTCCCTAATATACATAGCAAACATATGAGTCACCAAATTTTCCCCTCTTCTCAGAGAATTAAGTTCATATGAAAACACAAATGTTGTACGTCAATTTGCTTGCACACACACACACACACACACACACACACACACACACACACACACACACACACACACCCTTATCCTTATGATTTGGCAACATTCCTCACTGACTGGAGATTAAGGCATTTGTTTAGCAGGTAAATATGAGAAAACAACACAGACACACCAACACTCTCACAGACTACACTCGCAACTTCAGAGCGACGCTTCACGTTGGTGCTAAGCGCTGAAAGCTTACAGGCCACCCAACTGTGTATTGTCCATTTACAATTGTCCTAGTTTTGATGCTATTATAAGGGGGAAAGATGTCAAAGTCTTGAGATTAGTTTCTTTCCCACTTCCTTGAGGTGCTGTCGCTGGGATACAAAATGTGCAAAAAGACTTCCCCGCACTTCAATTCTGAAACTTGTCTGGACCTGGACCTTGTTAAGGACCCCTGTACGTTTCGCAGAAAGAAATCCTGACAATGATAGCAATGTACACACACACACACACACACACGCACGCGCACACATGCAGAACAACATACTCACCTCTTCTGAGAGAAGCATAAAGTTGGTGCTAGACTTGTTCCCAACGGCAACCAGCTTGTCAATACAGCTGCGTAATCGTTCTGATGCCTCCAGAATTTTCTCCATGGTTACGGGTGTGGAATCGTCCATTTCACCTATAACTGATGTTACTAGCTTGACCTCTCCGATCATGGACGAGGTCATGGGGTCAGAGGTCCTTTCAGGCGGTGCTGTCACCGACCCTCCTTTCATGAGCGGTAGCACAGGTTTGTAGATACCAACATCGGAGCTACCTGTCGAATTATTCATTTGGTTCGAGTTTGGCTGCGCCTGAGACAGAGTATCGGCACTGACAAGGTCAAGGTTGGTCTCCTTGACCACACTGGGCTTCCCGAAGGTTTTGAACGAAGACAAACTGTTGGGGGAATTGGAAAAGTCCAACTTGCTGCGGTCCGCCCCAAACGTGGAAGGAGGCGGGGGACGGTGGGACCCGTTGGTATCAGCAGTCAATGTCTGCCCCTCCACCCCCGGAGAGGACTTGGGCAATGCCGGCGGCACCGTGTCGGCACGGGAAAACCTCGGGCTGGGTTTGGGTTTGGTGGTGAAACCCTCCCCTGACTGACCTTGCGGACGTTCGTTCGGGTTGTGCGGCCTTGGCCCGAATAAATCTCCCCAAGGTGCTTCGTAGCGGTTGGCGTCGGAGTCCAAGTCGGATTTGTGCCGCTGCAGCATTCCCGAGTACTGAGACTTCAACCCAATCCCTGCTCCTCCTACTCCTGTTCCTCCTCCACTTCCGACGCCAACGCCATTGTCGCCCAGGCCATGCTGCGACTGTGACTTGACAAAAGCAGAAGGTCGCAGGTTGGGTTCCTGTTTGATGCCCGGGTCGGAGTCATCAGTCGTCCCGTCTGCCAGCGTGGTGGAGACCGGCGTGCCCGTCCCATCAGCCATTGCTTCCGACACTGCCGGAGGACAGGAGGCCACGCTGTCGCGATCCGTCCCCGAGTCCTGGTCCTCCACAGGTGTGAGGTCGTTGTCGTGGTTCTTGTTGTCGTAGTCCAGGGACTGCAAGTAGGCTCCGATTCTCTGGCCTTTGGGGATGGTGCCATACCGATGGATCGCCTTGGATACATTGGCCACATCCAGTTTTCCAACTCGAACCTGGAAAGGGATGGAAAACTGAAGATTATCTGGCTTCTGATAACTCACCATTCTTTCCATCCATTTCAGTGCAATATCGGAACAGAACTAAAAAAAAAAGTTCTCAAAATAGCTGACATGAGGATTTGATGATCAATCTTGTCTAGCTTGCTGACAGAAACTCCAAACCTGGAACAATGTTAAAACGAAGAAAAAAAAACAACAAAAAAACCTTGGCTTGTACATGTGTATATAAGTATGCTGGTGCTGGTGTAACTCTTCAGATCATACACCTTGCCAATCTGCACCTGACACAAAAAGATGGCACAGTGCAATATTTTCAAGTGATGTTCAAGCATCTGAAGTCACACCTTGCAGTGTGATGTAATCTGCAGACAGCTTACCTGCCCACTCAAAACCAACATGTCAGTAAAGGCATACTTCACATCCACTGCTGTCGAGCTCAAGTCTTATTCACTGTCATCAGATCAATTTTTCTAACGTTTTATCTAAATTTCCTAACAACTGCCGATAAACAACAACAAAAAATATACTGTACAGAGATGTACAAATTTTCAGCTATTTTCCACATTTCTTTGTATGTAGGAATACAGCAGCTGGCACAATGACAATAGAAATAAAAGTTTCCTCTGGAATTTTTCATCCTCCTCCAGCCTGGCTGACATTCAATCTGAATGCAGTCACTGACTGAAGCCAGCCACAAGTGTCTAGCGTAAAGGATGGAATTTTTCATCCTCCTCCAGCCTGGCTGACATTCAATCTGAATGCAGTCACTGACTGAAGCCAGCCACAAGTGTCTAGCGTAAAGGATGGAATTTTTCATCGCGCACTAAGCCGGGCTTCATACACAAGTCATGAACAACACTTCCTGTAAAACGCCTGCACAAACCAATGCAGTGTTGATACTAAATTTAGACAACATATGGAAATGTCATTCACATGTGAGGCTGGAAATGTAGCGCATGCTTTCCCGCAGATTTCCAGCTGAAAAAAAAAGGCAACTAAGAACAACGGAATAAAATGGACAGAATGTTCTGAAGAGAAAATAAAAGGATTTTCATGGTGAGTAGAACAATCCGAGAGTTAAATGTAGTGTCAGATATTTCAAGTTCATGTTGGTGAATACAATGATAAGATTGAGAAGATTGTGTGTGAAGAATGATCAAAGAGACGACATGGCACTCACAGCATAGTAGGTGAGGTGGCCTGTAGCAGCAGTGGTAAATTTGAACAGCAATTCGCCCTGATCACTTCACCACACAACGCATGACCGCTGAATTTTTTTTTTTAATAATCATAAGTAAACATGCAGCATGTTGAACTGGGATCGTTTCTAAAAAGCGTGATAAAACCTTGATTATGCAACAGAACTAATAGCTGCATACAAAATGCAAGCACGGTGCACCGACTGTCAAACAAAGCAAAATGTGATGACTTGTAAACACTTCTGCCAGAAAATCATTGCTCAGTGACAAGTACTGAACAGGACCATACAAACAGCAAAAACTGTTTTCCTTAAAAAAAAAAAAAAAATTCTGAAGTGAGACAAATACCAGGAATAATTCCCATGTTAGGTGTGTGAATACAGAAGGGCCAAGTTTGTTTAAAATCGTTTTTTTCTTTTTCTTTTCTCCCAGTTTTATGCCCAGTGCTTTACATCCTATCCAGAGGATGAGTTTCATCACTATTACCTCCCTATGATCATTACGGGGGCCGGAATAGCTCAGTGGTAGAGCGCCGGACTCACAATCTTGGTGATCCTGGGGTTGCGGGTTCAAATCTCTGCTGGGATGTTTCGGTACAGAGGGATTTTTCCCTCGGAGTTAACATTGGCTCTGTCTCCAATTTCCATACAGTCCTTCGAATGAGACTATAAACCGAGGTTCCGTGTGTCAATGAACGCATAACATCTTGCGCACATGTAAAATCCCATCACCAACTTTCGAAAGAGAAGGCCAGTTTGGCCGTTGGTATGGATGACACGTTACACATTGCATGCACCTTGCGTGAGAAATGGCAAGAATGAAGAAAGTAAGGAAACTGATTGAACGATATTGACTGGATGACACGGGAAATGACTGAATGAAGCGCCAGCTGGCAGCTCTTCAGTCAGCACTACCCAGGTAGGCACCTGTTGTGTAAATGAGAGTGGATTGTAAAGCGCTTAGAGCTTAGTCTCTAGCCAAGGACAGGTGCTATATTAGTATTCATCATAATAATGACGAAGCTTGCTTCCACTCACCTGCTCACTGTTCTCATCCACAGACTGGGAATGCAGCAGCTCTGTGGGCCGACTGGGCTCTGATATTTTCTTGTAGGGACCGAATGCTGGCCTCTGAGGCAGTGGGATGGCCTTCTTGGGATACTGCCCTCCAGCGCTGGAAACCTCCGCACTGTCCAGAGACTTCCCCAGCCCAGCCGGCGACCCCTGACCCCGTCCGCTGCTCCTCTCCGGCGTCCCGTGCTCAAACGACCGAGCGTTGGCTTCAGAGATCAGGTACTTGGAGCGGTCTATCTGGGCGGCTTTGAGGTTGTCAGCGCTGCTCTTCCCGATGGAATCTTCCCGAGCCACTTTGGTCGAGTTCTCCTGGGTAATTCCCCCTCGCTCATCTTCTTCAGGAAGCGTGGAGTTCTCCATCTTGGCTTTCTGGAGCTTCATGCGCGATTTCAGCTCCATGTCCAGCTCCGAGTGCTCCGCCTGCTGCTCCTTGACGGATGTGGTTCGGCGGGGAGGGACAGGTCCTGGGCGCTTCTTGGACGACTTGCGTGCCAGGATGTCGGACACCTGTTTCATGTCTGCCTCTTCCAGCGGAGCTAATGGCCGGCGACTGGGAGGGGCGTGGGCCCTGCACATAGAAGACGAGCGGTTGAGTCACCACCAATGATGAACAGATGTTCCCAAAGTTTTCTTTCTATGGCTTTGTGATCAAATGCTTGCCACCATTAAACATGTTTGGAGAAGTATATAACCTATTCTCAAGTGCAGCTACAAACCTTCCTATAATTTCATCAGCATAAAGTGTCATACTACTGAGTCAGATTGGTCCTTTATCTTTCCACTGAATGCTTATGTAAATTTATTGGCACAGCTAATGTGAGATGGAACACATTATGACAATTCAGCACAAACCATTTCACAGTATTAGTTTTATCAGAGACACCACCCTGTATGGACAAGTCCATAGCACAGGGTTGAATCACCCTAGAACAGACTGACATCTCAGTATGAGGAAAGCCTATCCATTAGTTATCACAACAATGGCCTCAAACTAGACGGTCCTTCTCAATGAAAATCAACGCCTATAATACCAAACACCTAATTCTTAATCAGAGTAATAACCGCAACACAAGTACACCTGAGAAATTAAATGCATTTGACTAGAACAACAACACTCAAGGCTGAAATGCTGACATATCTCTCATCTTAAAGAAACAGTTTTTATTACTTTCTTTGTCAAGATCTATGAAAAATGTATAAGAATCATATAAATCATGTTCTCTTCTCACTGCCACCTATCTAAAATCCAAATTCTGCACATCCAACACGAAGTAACCATTTCTCTGTTCCATCTTCATTTCACATCGCAAACTTCATTCAATTCAATCCAATTCAATCAACTTTATTGTCCATCGGAAATTTTTCTTCTGCTCCACATCATTTCACAAGTACATGAGACATTACAAAAAGACATTATAAATCATTACATAAAAGCCTGTGTTAGTATATATATTTGTATCTACATCCACACACACACAACCCCCCCCCCCCCCCACACACACACACACACACGCACACACTCACACATACACACACACATGAAATAAACATTAAATACATAAGCCATAGAACATTACATAGATTATAAAAACAATACATAAGAACGCAAACTCACCCGCACCAATGCCCAAACACTAAAACACACACACATGCGTACACACACCCACACCCACACACACACCCACATACACATGCACACACACAGTCATAGTCACAGTAAAAGCATAATATTGCAGACTGAATTGTTCATGTCTGAGAGACAAGGGTCATGGCAGTCAATCACAGGCTTTAGAGTTTAAAATGCTAATGGCACTTGGTATAAAAGACTTCTTGAAGACTTCTTAAAAGTAAAAAACACAGCAGTTCAATAAGTTCAAATTCATGTTGTACAGAAATTCATCCTCTTGTGAACAAATGTAGCTGTAAACCACATATCCTTATATAATGATTTACTTTTCATAAAAATACAGCTTCTTGTCAAGAAACGTCTATCTGAACCATACAATCTTTTTTACAACAATTTAACCTCTCAAGAAATCCAATTTCTTGTCAAGAAGTGTACAGGTAAACTACACATTCTTTAGTAGTAATTCATCCTCTCAAGAATTTCAGCTTCTTGTCAAGGAATTTTTTTCATACCTACCTGTCCCACTGCTTAATATGTAACTGGCGGGAACGACACCCCTGAACATAAGAATGTCTCCTGTAGAACTTCACCTTCAAGAAATGGACAGTGAACATCGTTCTCATACCTGCACTGGCCCTTCCCTCTGGCTGGAACTCGGGGCTGTCCGTGTTGGGTCCCCGACCTTTCTTAGTGGGCAGAGTTGGCACCAGCTTCTTGTCGTTCTTCTCCAGCTCTTTCTCCACCTCTGGGGACGCAAAGCAGAGACTTGGAATGCCAAGACAGCTGAGCCCAGCAACAACCAACAACAGATGCATTTGGTTTTTTTTGTCAAAATCTGAGTACTTACAGGGACCGAGTCTGTCAAAATCTGAGTACTTACAGGGACCGAGTCTGTCAAAATCTGAGTACTAACATGGACTGAGTCTTTTATTGGGAAATAAATCTAGTCTACAGAGATAACAGGGTTTATACCCAATAAATCTAGTCTACAGAGATAACAGGGTTTATACCCAATAAATCTAGTCTACAGAGATAACAGGGTTTTTACCCAATAAATCTAGTCTACAAGAGATAACAGGGTTTATACCCAATAAATCTAGTCTACAAAGATAACAGGGTTTATACCCAATAAATCTAGTCTACAGAGATAACAGGGTTTATACCCAATAAATCTAGTCTACAGAGATAACAGGGTTTATACCCAATAAATCTAGTCTACAGAGATAACAGGGTTTATAAACAGAAAATGTATGGAACAAATGGAGGGACTCTTTCTTCATACTCTACATGTGAAGTTTTCAATGTAGAATGTTTATCTTTGAGACAGAATGTTGATAATGATGAAATGTAGCTTAACTTCAGCTAAGTAAAAAAAAAAGAAAAGAATAAAGTAAACAGAATGGATTGTGCAAATTTACCATCAAGAAAGAAAAAAAAATTACATGAGAATGTGCACAAGTGATGCAAGTAATAGCAATGTTTGGAAACTGACTAATCATCATAAACAGCTCTTACATTTTTGTGGTATTTGTTTATTCCTGTACATAATTTACACACTGCTACATTTTAGGTGTTCCTCAATCATACAATCTATTTCAAACATCTTTCCTCTTTATTCTGGTACACACTGACATCACACGCTTACACAATCTAAGAACTCTTTCTCTCTCTGTGTGGATATTTCCTTGTTCAAACACACACTCACACACACGCATACGCACACACACGCATGCACACACACACACACACCACACACGCACACATATAAATGCACAACACACACTAATGTCAGCTTTCACACCTCACCTTCACTGATGCTGGACTTCTCAAACATGTTCTCCAGCAGGTAGTGGATCTCCTTGAACGTGGGCCTGTCCTTGGGATCCCACTGCCAGCCTGCCATCCACACCCACATCAGTCAATCATTGACAATCCACATCAGTCAATCATTGACAATCCACATCAATCATCCACACCCACATCAGTCAATCATTGACAAGCCACATCAATCATCCACACCCACATCAGTCAATCATTGACAATCCACATCAGTCAATCATTGACACCCACATCAGTCATCATCCACACCCACATCAGTCAATCACTGACCAATCACACATACAATCATCCACACACCCACATCAGTCAATTATTGACAATCCAAATCAGTCAATCATTGACACCCACATCAGTCATCATCCACACCCACATCAGTCAATCATTGACAATCCACTTCAGTCAATCATTGACACTCCACATCAGTCAATCATTCACACCCACATCAGTCAATCACTTCCAATCCACATCAATCATTCACACCCACATCAGTCAATCATTGACAATCCACATCAGTCAATCACTGACAATCCACATTAGCCAATCATTCACACCCACATAAGTCAATCATTGACAATCCACATCATTCAATCATTGACAATTCACATCAGTCACTGACAATCCACATCAGTCAATCATTCACACCCACATCTGTCAATCATTGACAAACCACATCAGTCAATCATTCACACCCATATCCGCAAACCATTTACACCCACATCAATCATTCACACCCATATCCGCAAACCATTTACACCCACATCAGTCAATCATTCACACCCATATCCGCAAATCATTTACACCCACATTAGTCAATCACTGACAATCCACATCAGTCAATCATTCACACCCACATCAGTCAATCATTCACACCCACATCCGTCAATCATTTACACCCACATCAGTCAATCATTCACAATCCACATCAGTCAATTATTCACACCCAAATCTGCCAGTCATTCACACCCTCATCAGTCAATCATTCACACCCATATCCGCAAACCATTTACACCCACATCAGTCAATCACTGACAATCCACATCAGTCAATCATTCACACCCACATCAGTCTATCATTTACACCCACATCAGTCAATCATTCACAATCCACATCAGTCAATTATTCACGCCCAAATCTGCCAATCATTCATACCCTCATCAGTCAATCATTGGCAATCCACATCAGTCAATCATTCACACCCATATCCGCCAATCATTCACATCCATATCAGTCAATCATTGACAATTCACATCAGTCAATCACTGACAATCCACATCAGTCGATCATTCACACCCACATCAGTCAATCATTCACACCCACATCAGTCAATCAAAGTTCAAAGTTTTATTGATATGAAACCAAATTTTCAACTATGATAAACTTCATTTTTGTAACAATTACTACATCCCCACTATCTTCAGAATGGCAAAGTACTCAACACTCAAACAACATTACGGAGTTTCATAAGTTTTTTTCAGGTTTAACTAAACCTTGATACCAAATAACAGATCTGCAAGCTCTGTGAACAAGATTTAACATTCTTCAATATATCTGCCATGACTTCAGCTGGACCTTCAGTCTGAATGTTTGGGAAAAACACACAAACACAACGATGCAAATAAACAAACTGAATGCGCACACACACACACACACACACCAAACAACACATACGCTCTCACAGCACACAATATTACACATATACAATGAACTTACACAACAAACAACACATTGCAACAGACACACACCTCCCCTAAAACACACAGGTAGACAACACACACCTAAAAAATACATACACTGAACACACAAATATACACACACACACAGCACAGCACAGCACACACACACACACAGCACAGCACACACATACACACACACACAGAGTGCAGCACAGCACACACACACATACATACACACACACACACATACACACACACACAGAGCACACAGAGTACAGAACAGCACAGCACACACACACAGCACAGAGCACAGCACAGCACAGCACACACACACACACACCACAGACCACAGCACAGCACAGCACAGCACACACACACACAGCACAGCACACACAACACACACACACAATCAGCACACACACACACACAACAACACACACACACACATACACACACACACAGAGCACACAGAGTACAGAACAGCACGCACACACACACACACAGACACAGCACAGCACAGCACACACACACACACACCACAGACCACAACAGCACAGCACAGCACAACGCACACACACACACACACAACACACAGCACACACAACACACACACACACAACGACACAGCACAGCACATGCGCACACACACACACACAGAGTACAGACAGCACACACACAGCAACACACAGAGCACAGCACAGCACAGCAACACACACACACACACACACACACACACACACACACACACACACCCAGCACAACACACACACACACACAGAGCACAGCACAGCACAGTGCGCGCGCGCACAGCACAGTGCGCCGCACACACACACACACACACACACACACACACACACACACACACACACACACACACAGAGTCCAGCACAGCACACACACACCACACACACACACACCCACAGATCCACACAGCACACACACACACACACACACACACACCACACAGAGTCCAGCACAGCACACACACACACACACACACACACACACACACGACAACACACACACACACACACACACACACACAGTACACACACACACACACACACACACACCACACACACACACACACACACACACACAACACACACCACACAGAGTCCAGCACAGCACACACACACACACACACACACACACACACACATAGGAATGACCACCAACTGTACTGACATTTCAGCATGAGGATGTAGACGTCAGCAGGGGTGCCCTGTGGCCGCTCCATGCGGTAACCTCTCTCCAGCAGGTGGTACACCTCCGTCAGGTCCACCCCGGGTAGGGGGACATTCCGTACGTCGCCAGTTCCCATAGCAACACGCCAAAGGCTGAGAAAAACACATTCACACAAACGTAAAGGGTGTGAATTCATCAGCAACTGCATGGATTCTTAAAGTTGGAAATCAAGCACAAATGTGTTCATTCTTTCATTTAACATCTGTTCTCTGGAAGTAATATCAGACAAAATGATAGAGGAATGTATGTAGTGTGTGTAAGTGTTCTTTGTGTGTGGACGTGCACGTCTGTGTGAAGTTCACGGAGAGAGAGGTAAGAGAGGAACAAGAGCATGTGTGTGCGTTTTGATCAACATTGCTCAACCTAACACAAACAATCAAATTCAACAAAATCTCAAAGATGGTTGAATCACACCCACCCACCCCAGCATGCACCCTCCCCACCCCCACTAACATACCCTCCCTACCCCCACACACACTAACATACAGAGGTATGCAGTGGGAACAAAACAACAGCATATTTTTGGAGAAGAATACTGCCTCTTCCTCTCTTTTCACTTGGATAATTTTGCGTGTGTGTGAGCAAGAGAGAGAGAGAGAGAGAGAGAGAGAGAGAGAGAGAGAGAGGAGTGTGTGTGTGTGTGTGTGTGTGTGTGTGTGTGTGTGTGTGTGTGTGTCATGGAAAATAGCAGATTCATTTAAGCCTTAGATTAAGCACGTAATCATTAGTATGCCTGCATGCAGGCGTGCGTGCATGTGTGCGTGCATGCATGGGTGTGTATACATGTATGCTTGTTTATGTGTGTGTGTGTGTGTGTGTGTGGGGGTGTGTGTGTGTGTGTGTTGTGTGTGTGTGTGTGTGTGTGTGTGTGTGTGAGTATATGTGTATACTTAAGAGACAGAGAGAGAGCAAAAGAGAGAGAAACAGTAATACATGCGTATCTTGTGTCCACATTTCAGAAAAAATCAAATGTAGGATTCCAATAGGCTATGTTCCCTCTTTGTGCCCTAAAAATTACTGACACTCTGATCAACCTTCAACAGAGAAAAAAAAAGGAGAACATTTTGTGAGTATCATTACCCCAGACATCAGAACGGGTGGAAAACCGGTTGAAAGCCAGACCCTCCGGCGCTGTCCACTTGATGGGGAACTTGGCTCCGGCATGCGCGGTGTAGGTGTCATCCTTCATCAGCCGTGCCAGGCCAAAGTCAGCCACCTTGACCACATTGGTGTCGGCCACCAAACAGTTCCTAGCTGCTAGATCCCTGTCATAAAACCAAGGCGATGTGTTCATCAGGAGTTTATTAACTCTGGTAGCATGTCATCACGTTCCTGGCTGCTAGATCCCTGTCATAAAACCATGGGGGATGTGTTCATCAGGAGTTTATTAACTCTGGTAGCATGTCATCATGTTCCTGGCTGCTAGATCCCTGTCACAAAACCATGGGGGATGTGTTCATCGGGAGTTTATTAACTCTGGTAGCATGTCATCATGTTCCTGGCTGGCAGATCCCTGTCATAAACCATGGGGGATGTGTTCATCGGGAGTTTATTAACTCTGGTCACATTTCATCCTATAGCATGACACCATATGATACTATTCAGATCCATTCATTAGACTGAAGGCCTGTATCTGATATTTTGACGAGTGGAACAAAGCTATCTTACACTTTAAAAAGTTTACTTTGAGAATAATTCTTAGCGAGTCCACCAAAAACAAGGACAAACAGGTCACAAGACAAAACATGACGTGTTTCGACCTCTTAGGTCTTCTTCAGGCAAGATAAACAACATTCAGAACAACAAAAACGAAGAACAAGCTCATACTCGGCACAAGATGGGTGTTGAAACTAACTTTAGAAGTTCAGCCTTCACAATCATTCAATCATGACCCAAACTGTTGTAGTCTCCCTTAGATGATGAGGATGGGAGTGGTACACAGTGGGAGACCGATGTCTGCACAATTGATACATTGCAGGGCCGGAATAGCTCAGTGGTAGAGCGCCGGACTTGTAATCCAAGGGTTGCGGGTTCGAATCTCCGCCAGACCGTTTCGGTACAGGGGGATTTTTCCCTTGGAGTTAACATTAGTTCTGACTCCATTTCCCATGCAGTCCTTCGAATGAGACTATAAACTGAGGTTCAGTCTTGCACACACGTAAAATCCCATCACCAACTTTTGGAAGAGAAGGCCAGTTTGGCCGTTGGTATGGATGACACGTTACACACAGCATACACCTTCCCCGAAGATGGAGTATGGCTGCCTTAAAGATGGTATAAAAAACGGTCATACACACAAAACTCCGCTGCCTGTCCATACAGGGAGTATCTGCAGGAGTGTCAGCCTGCCTATGCAGAAAGAAAGAAAGAAAAAAAGATACATCGCTTCAAAGCTGTGCTTCATTTGCTCTGGGAAATGTTCAGTGTTGGTGCCTACACAACGGTGCTGTCAAAGGACTTCCAGAGGTCCATCACCCTCAGAGAGTCGAAGCACTGTTGGAGGATTGTTTTGCAGTCCTGCATCTTATTAACTCTTTCATTCCTACAACCCGGTTTTCCGGTTTGCAGAAATCCTACCCTTCCTTCCTGCAGCCCAGAAAATCGGTTCAAGCGTTAAGTGCTTTGAACTTCGCGCGAGTCGCGTCATCGGCACACGTCATGACCGGGTCGCTCGCGCGGCAGTGTTTATGAATGGAATGGATGCCAGACAGCCCCTACAGAGTGGGAAAGTGGTCGCTGCTCTATTCTGGCCAGTTTGCTACTGCATATGTGGCAGTTCTCACTTTACACTTCTTTTTTTTTTCTCTAAATCCAGGAATGAAGGGAATACTCGTATTATAAGAAACTAGGAACAAGAGGAAGTAATGGTTCATAGAAAAGTAGGAATGAAAGAGTTAATGAAAACCTGCTGTGGAACCTCCCCAACATGAAATCCTTCAAAACAAAGCATCTCTGGAGAGAATCTGTAGACTTTGTTGACAGGAAAGTCTAGTAGAAACAGAGGGGAAAAAAGTGACCCAGAAAAAGAAAAGATTCAATTGGCAGGATCTTCACTAGTATGTTTCACTGTGTCTCAAAAAACTACTCAACTTTTTCTTTTTCTATCCCCCGCCCATCTCTCCACTCAACATGTTTCGTAAGCACAAACCATGAGCCACTAACAGTCCTGATGAGCTCTCTGCAGAGCCAGTGAAACAGCTGTTGCTTGCTGGACAACAGATTCTCTACCTGGAGGCACAACTGACAACAGCTGGAGGAGGTACCTTTGTCTCCCTCCCTCTCCCCCTCCCCCAAACGCATTTCTCTCATGTAAGTCAATAACTAGTGTCATGGCAGGTTTTTTTTTTTTTTGTAATATTTTTTTTTCATCTTTTGTTTTTGTTTCCTCTCTGGACACCAAAAACATCAGGGTCTGGATTTATGAACATTCCATTTCTTAAAATTCTCTGAAGACACTTTGAAAAAAACAAATGAATTTGTGATCACATGTGGTGAAGGTGTCTGGCCCAAACAGATGATGTGCTGACAGGTCAACCCAGGCTGTGCAGCAGGGTATCTTGCTCAAAGACATTTGCTTTCAGTCAATCAAGGCATCACCGTGTTGGGTTCAAGGGAGGGGAATTGAATGGGGAAAGAGAACACATCACTGCCATGACCTGTTGGTGATGCCTGAGCCAAGGTTTTCCACGTAATCAAACATCAGTACTTTGGGCAGAGTGTTAAATCATATTCTGCGGTTTACTGAAATTGGCAAAACATTGAAAAAAAAAAAAAAATTATAAAATGCACCGACATTTTCAGAAATCAGACCAAAAAATGGTCACGTAATTTCTGGGCTCAGCCTCCTTCTTTCCTTTTTTTCTTTCTTTATTTTCCCCCCTCAAGAAAGATTTCTGAATTTTCCTAAAAAGGGGATGGCGGCTTTAAGTTGTAAGTAGGCTGGGGCAGAAACGACAGTAAGATTTCTCACCTGTGGATGAAATTGTAGGCCTCCAGGTAAGCCATGCCTGAAGCGATCTGAGTGGCCATATACATTAGTGCTGTGGGTCCTATCTCCTCCCGGTTGCAGCCTCGCAGGTAGTCCAGCAGGTTGCCGTTGGGCATGAACTCCGTAACGATGTAAAATGGAGGTTCCCGGGTACACACACCTGCCCCACACATCACAGTGAGTCACTGAAGTGGAACGGGCAAAATGAGCTTTAGGGGGAAAAGGCTGGGATGGGCTTTTGCGAGAGGCGGAAAATTGGAGGACTAACATGTTTGGAAAAAAACTGAGAATGTTTATATCTGTTTTATCTACAGATGGGTTCAGGCGGCATGCTGGGGAGTGCGTGGCTATTATGTGTGCTTATGGGTGGTGAAAGAAAGAGGGAAGGAAGGAGGGGTGGGGGGACACAGAGCGCATGTGTCCATGAGTGTTTGTGTGTGTGCATGTGTATATGTGAGTGTGTGTGGAGGAATGGAGAGAGAGAGAGAGAGAGGAGGAGGAATGAGAGAGAGAGAGAGAGGAGGAGGAAGAGAGAGAGAGAGAGAGAGAGAGAGAGAGAGAGAGAGAGAGAGAGAGAGAGAGAGAGATCGAGCGCCCATGTGAGAGTGAGGTAGAGAGAGAGATTGTCAAAACACACTTTTATGCAAGTTTGTGTCTACGTCTGACACTGCGCGAAGTGCTTGTCTGTATGTGTTACATCTGATCTATGTTCCCGCACAGTTTTTGTGCTTCTTAACCCGTAGACTGCCTTTAAGCCGTCAGCTGACGCCGCATTAAAAATGCTTTCCCAGTGCCTATGGGCCGTCCACTGACGTCATGCATTTTTCTTGAATTTTCATTCGTTACTATTTCTATCAACGGACTTAAATAGAGTGTGCGTAGTAAGCCTTATATGTCTGTAGTATTAAAATGATATGTAAATGACCACACGTGAGGGGAAAGCCCATTTATTCTCATCACTGACTGGATGACCAGCCAGCACTTCGTCTCGCTTGCAAAGATGGCGGCGCAACCTTCGACAAGCGCAGCGACCAAATCAACGTATTTACACAGCTGAGCAGGCTCTGCTAATGATTTTTGACAAAGACAATAATCTTTTATTCAACGACTCACTCGAGCATGAAGGTGAGATGATGATAGTGATGGAATTGCCAACCGTATTCGTCAGTTATTGTGTCGGGCTGTGTGACCTCAATGTGTGTTCAGCTGACTGGTTTGCCAGCGTCGAATGAGCTCGCCTAGTGTGTACTCTGCACTGCGTGCCAGTGGTCAGTGACGTGGTAGTCAGCGTGAGAGGGGAGCGCGGCCTGCTCGCGGCGCGGCACAGGGCAGAGGGAAAGGTAGGGGAAGAGGAGCAGTGAAAGAGAGGGTTGAAGTCCAGCAAGGGGGCGTGGTGGGGAGAGGGGGGCGTGGTCGTGGACTGACCTGTCTGCATAGAGTGTGAGCGTCTTGATAGACTTCTAAACTGTTTTACTTTCATTTACAGGTGTAGTGTGACAATACAAACTTTATTTTCAACTTTTTTGCTTTGTGTTCTTGTTTGGATGTGAAGATGTAGTGGTAAATACATATGCTTTTGATCGTGCAAAAAAATCTATCCAAATCTAATTGTCTAAATACTTTTTTATTATCAAAATTAAAACAAAAGAAGCCCAGATTCAAAATCTTCATTCAATTTCCTTCAAAAATCATATATATTTCATTGTTATATCTTTTGTAGTTTCTGAGCTAGAATTTTTTGTTAATTATTACCCCCAAATCATTAGATTTCCCTGGCACTGGGAAAGCCTTTGTTTGTAACATTTTCAAGCAGCTTCAAGCAGCGAATGGGTTAAACTTTCACCCCCATGTAAACTTGGCGAAGACAGAGTTCCTAACACCCTTCATCAACATTCATGTCAGATGAAGTGGATTTTAAATGGAAAGAATCTGATTAAACAACTATGCAGCTTAACGCAGGGTCGCCATCAAGCTCACGTATCAAGCAAAACTGGGGGCAGCACATGGATTACAAGTACATGCATATAACCATCAACACCACCACCACCATCCTCACTCCCCTCCCCCTCCTAAAAATAGAAACAGATGACAATTTCGCCACACGCTGATGGATACACATGTACCTGAGGGTAGTAGACAAACAGCTACACCATAGACCTCTCACCTAATAGCTGCACCAAGTTGGGGTGCTTCATCTCCTTCATGATGGCCGCCTCCTCCAGGAAGTCCTTCAGCTCCATCGTGTCCTCCTGCCACAAGGTCACCACACAAGGTCACCACACAAGGTCACCATCTGCACCTTTTCCCAGACACTCAGAACGAAGGATTTTTTTTTTCAACAAAAATCAAATAGGAGGCACAGGAAGATGTGAACACTGCAGAAGCAAAAAAAAAAAAAAAAAGCAGTTCTTAAAGGGAAGGGGGTATTCAGACAGTCTTCACTGGGGAGTTCTACAACTATAATACAAAATGATGTTGATGTGTTGGCGTTGCAATATCATATACGGTACTTAAGCTCGTGCACACACGCATGCATGTGCACTCACTCACTCACACACACACACATGCACACGCACGCACGCACACACACACACCCACGCACGGACATGCATGCGTGCGTGCTGTGCACGCACACACACACACACACACACACACACACACACACACACACACACACACACTCCCTCCCTCGCACTCACACACACATGCACACACACACACACACACACACACACACACACACACCACACACACTCACTCACCTCACTCACTCACTCACTCACACACACACACACACACACACACACACACACACACACACACACACACACACACACACACACACAGCATTGTAAGCAATCAACCACAAATGTGTCCCAGTCAATATGTATCCAACTTCCCATGCTCTTATTTGACTTCTACGTTTCTTAACACAAAATGTGACATTAACTTGCTTTTATTTTGAAAGGAAAGGACAGAAAAAAAAAAAGGCCAGAGGCCACTGACCTTCAAGGTTTTCACAGCCACCGTTTTGTTGTAGCGTTTCCACACAGCTTCGTACACATCGCCGTACTGGCCGCCGCCTGCACACAGCACGACAGTCAGTTCAGACACCATCTGTCATTTCCATGTCAGTAACGATAAAATGTATATCACTATATTGACCATCTCCTGTATAAAGGACAACAGTTAATAATTCAAACACCGTCTGTCATTCTCCAGTCACCAAAGTGAAGTACACATCATTATTCTGATCATCTGTTGTACACAGGTCAACAGTTATGTCAAACACCGTCTACCTTTCCTATGTGGTAAACTACACATCACCATACTGACCGCCCCCTGTACACATGAGTCATCACACACAGACCTCATGTTCCTAGTTCATCAAAGGTCAAGTGATGATTTAATGTTGCTGAATTTGCTTCTTTCTACCTTCATCTTTTGCCATCTCATCCTCTATATCCTCTCGGTGGCAGCACACTAAAGCTACTACTCCAGCCCAGACGCACAAACACACCTGGACTCAAGAGTCGCAAACAGTGTGCCGGCAGCCTACAAGGAGCTTTCACTTTCATTCTGTTATGGGGCCACTGCATTGCTGTTTGTTTACTTCGGTGCAGTTCCGTGGTGCATGTTCTGATCCAACATATGCAAGACACCGCTGTCAGAGCCTGTCCTGATGACAACAACTGCTCGATTTACATCCACTAATATTCAACCCTATTCCACTTTTAAAACAACGCCAACCCAGACTTGTTTACCTTAAAACTGCTGTTGGTGTAAACTTCAACTAAAACGAGTGTACTTCCTGTAGACATATTCAAAATTGTTTTTAAAAGCAGGAGGGGGAGGGGATTCCTTTTCACCCAGCATGACATGACAGAGCGCAGGGATACCTGATCTCCTGCACCTGCCATGTGAACAGTCTCTCCCACTACATCCGGCAGATACCGATCTCCTGCACTGCCCAAAGTATCCACTACCAATCACTTTCAAGTCTGATCTCAGCATACTTTGGCACAAATTAAAGATCTCTCATCCGTTCTTCAATATTTCAGGCCCTATGGTCCCCGCTATTGTTCCAACATACAGGCACATCATCGTACACACAGACGCGGGCAGATCTGAGTTAGCGCGAGTAGTTGCTCTTTGGTCACAGCATACTGACACAATGGTGACATACTACAAGAGCAATTATCGCTCCAAAATTTTATCTTCAGATTTTTTTCAATGTGTTTCTTTCCACAATTCAGAATTTTTGCCAAACAAAACTCGGAACAAAATACAGTGAAGTCGTATTGGTCAACAGGTCTGCTAACCTAATTCACCACGGCAGCTGATCGTAGAAAATCGAAGACAATTTTAAGAGTTCACAGTCACCCTTACCCAAGCGATGCTTCATGGCAATCTCCGTGCGCTCGATCTCCCAGCGGTCAGGCTCGGGGCTGACCCCAAACACGGTGGGCTTCTGTCTCTTGGGAGCCGGGTACAGCAGGGTGGTGACCAGCCCATCGGCATGCAGCGAGTGGTGGTGGACCAGCTCCGCCAGCGTGTTGAAGCGGTGCTCTTGGGTCACAAACACCTGCAGACCACAGAGAGACTGCCGCTGTCACAGGTGTGTGTTGCAGTGACATGTTCATGGTGATGGTGATGGACACACATGTAGACACTCAGACACAGACACATAAATTTGTGTGTGTGTGTGTGTGTGTGTGTGTGTGTGTGTGTGTGTGTGTGTGTGTGTGTGTGTGTGTGTGTGTGCATGCATGTATGCCTGGGTACGTGTGTGCATGCATGTGTATATAAGTATGCATGCCTGTCAGTGTATGAAATTCAAAAGTAAACAGCTCAGCTTTTGATAAAACACAAACGCATACCTTATGAACACATGAAGAAACTAGTTTCCATGCGTTGCATGTGTCTTGGGTCTTTAGCCTCTCTTTATTTCTTCCACTCCTTTGACTTCTTTTCAATTTCAATACACACCGTAAACAAAAGGATCCTGCCTTTTCCGTTTTCATTTTCAAGGGTCACACATAACATAATGAAATCAAATTACTTTCCTCATCTTCCCATTTTGTTTTTTTTTTTTTTTAAAGCAAAAGCGCTATATCCTGGCTTGTCATTTAGAGCAAACAGAATCTTAATGCTGTGTCATTCAAGGTATTTCATGCAATAAAATACAGTCGCACTGCACTGCTGACAACCCTACTGATGCACAAAATAATCAGTAAGATCTTTCTGCCTGGTCCTTAACGCCTTTTTTTCTGTTCAGCTTTTAATACTGCCCCAACAGTCCAATGGCTCTGGAATAAATCTGCTCTGAAACGAACCCTCTACCATGCTAACAATTTGAAGCAAGAGGTTCAATTCTCATCAAGCAAGTTGTTCAATTCTCGTCCATTGTTTGGTTTTTGAACAAGGTGTGTTGTCAAGTGTCTACCAGTAGAACTATGGACCGGGTCAAAATGCCAAATCTAAGAAACATGTTTAGCCTAACCTGAACACCTCATGGAATGAGAACACAGAGAAATATCTTTGAAATGTTCTGTTCCCTTTATAAAATTATGCCTTCTAAACTTTCTTTTTCCTTCACAAAAGAAAGACTGCACGAAACACCATGCTGAAAGCTTACTTCTGCATGAAATGTTACATAACTCCTACCATGTCACAGGCTGTAAAATTATTTCAATGTTTCATTTTCACTACAGTATACCTCACTGTCATTATTTCTCAAACTGGAATTCTACACGTTATCTCCTTTCAAAGCTGTCCAATATCAAACAACTCCACAGATTTTTACCACACAACATTTTCACAATTTTTTTCCCCTGCTGTTTCATTTTTACATATCCAAACATGACAGACAGAAAAAAAAACAACAAAAAAAACTGAAACTTACCTTCCCATCATCCTCGGTGATGCGGTAGTGGTACACCCGGCCCTCGAAGCGCACGGAGATGGAGCGCTGGCCGGGGCTGCTCTCGCTCTCACGCACCAGGAAGCTGCCGTTGATGCCGCTGCTCAGCAGATACTCGGAGGCATTGCGGGAGATAAGGCCGTGGTACCAGGAGAACTTGTCCAGGCTGTTGACGGGGGCGATGTAGTTGCTAGGCACCCAGCCCACCTCCCCCGTCCGGTTCTTCACTTCGCACCATTCCCCGCCCTTGTTGTAGCCAATGATGGTCACCTGTTCCCCTGGGGACAGACAGACTTTTTGTGGCGGGGTGTAACATTGTAACTAGCTACTCAATCACATGAACATTGGGACAAAAGTATTTTGGGAGGGGGTGGGGGTGTAACATTGTAACCAGCTAAACAATCACATAAACATGGGGACAGAAGTATTTTAGGAGGTGGTGGGGGGTGTATCACTTTAACTAGCTACACAATCACATAAACATGGGGACAGAAATATTTTGGGAGGAGGTGAGGATGCATCATTTTAACTAGCTAAACAATCACATAAACATAAGGACAGAGATATTGGGGGGTGGGGGGATTTACATTTTAACTAGCTAAAAGATCACATAAACATAAGGACAGAGATATTGGGGGGTGGGGGGGGGGGGGGATTTACATTTTAACTGGCTAAAAGATCACATAAACATATCAATGACAGGAACAAGACAATCCTCCAGCCCGTCCCTGCTCCCCCCTCCCCCGACCCCCCCCCTCCCACACACACACACAAACAAACATATAAGACTTGATAAATGAAAACACACACACAAACACACTTAAACACACACACACACACACACACACACACGTACACTTACATAACACACACACACGCACACAAAACCATCAACAGCTAACTTCAACTGTAAACAAAATTCTTTCTGGGATAAAAATCACTTCTAAACCTCTACACACACGTAGTTCAGAAGTCGAATACCTCCCCCTCCCTCACCAACCCTGTCCAATTTTGGGGAATCCTGAGAGAATTTTCTTAATAAGGAAATCCCTGGAAAATCTGGAGATGCTGGCTACTTCTCCATGTCCTATTAAAGAAAAGGAGAAAAAATAACAGCTGTAGCTCAGTTAGCAGAGTGCTAGACTATTGCTGATCCTGATGATCATGGGTTGTAGGTTCGAATCTCTGCCACGCTATTTTGGTACAGTGGGATTTTCCCCTTGGAGTTACCACTGGCTCTGACTCCATTCCCTGAAAAGTGTGTGTGTGAATGCATGCATAACACCTTGAACACACATGATATCCCATCACCAACTTTTCGAAGACAAAGTCAGTTTGGCTGTTGGTGTGAATGACATATACACCCACAGCGTGCATCCTTCATGGAAAGTCAAAGGAAAGATAAACTGATATTCTACTGAATGACAAAGGAATGGAAAATTGACGCCAGCAGGCTGCTCTTCATTCAGCTCTGTCCAGACAGGCAGCTGGGTGAATAGATGAGAGTATGGATTGTCAAGCGCTTCAAACTTGGGTCTCTTGCCGAGGACCAGCACTGTACAAGTACTGTCGATAAAATAACAACTCCAAAGCCATCAATAAACTTACAATTCGTAATAATACATAAAATAACAACAATATTCAAATAATAACAGACTCCAAGGTTTACACATGAGCATAACACCACACACACACACGCACATGCACACACACACACACACACGCACACACACACACACACACATACACATCTTCCTCATAAATTACCTTTGACGATGCTGAGCTGGTTGTCTCCCCCTGACTGGAAGTCGTAGAGGGCAACGAAGAGGTTGGGGTCGTCGTCCTGCTGGCCAGCCAGCAGGTTCTCCTTGGACATCCATTTGATGCCCAGGATGTCGTGGACCGGGGCATCAGGCAGGGGGCGTGCTTGGAGTAAGGCCTCTGGGGACACCACAGCCACGCATATGTGAAGGAAGGAGGAGGGGAGGATGACGACACACAGGGCAGTTGGACAGACACAGGGACAGAATTAGTTGCAAAGTGAAGCGACTGCAGGCGGAGATCTAAACAAATTTTTTAAAGTAATTATTATGACTCCACCAAACAACGTGGACAAGTGAATCACTTGTGATTCGTTTGAGCACATTTTTCCAGTGTCATAATAATTACTTTTAAAATTTTATGACCGAAAGAAAGGCAGGCGGGTGTGTGACAGATAGAAGCAAGAAATGGAAGAAGGAAGGGAGAGATAGACAGAAGAAGGACAGAAGACAGAGTGGAAGAAAGAAAGAAAGAAAAACCACAGAAAGGTAAAAGAACAAAAGTAAATAATAAGAACACAAACACAAAAAGAATGGACAGAGAGAGAGAGAGAGAGAGAGAGAGAGAGAGAGAGAGAGAGAGAGAGAGAGACTGATATATTCGAAACTTTTCTTTCGAGAAGCACATCTTTGTCTTTAAAAAAAAAAAAAATGATATATATATATATAGTGTGTGTGTGTGTGTGTGTGTGTGTGTGTGTGTGTGTGTGTGTGTGTGTGTGTGTGTAATACCACTTACAAAAATACTGCTTACAAAAATAAAAGTAGCATGTTAAAAAAAAAAAAAAAACCACTCAGAAGGCTCATAAAATACTCAGAACTTTACAATCAGGTCTAGCTTTAAGCAGCCATGCCCTGCACAACAAAGAACTTTCCAGAGATGGAAAAGAGGAACTGGATGACAAGGAATGGTAAATGATCAGGACAGACTACTAAAAAAAAAAAATGGGGAGGGGGGGGGGGGGGAGGGAGGGGAGAACTGTCAACTGTGTAGAGGTGAGCTGGACACATATGCAAAACAGGTTCTCCACATTCTTTAGACAGACACTTGATGTCCACACTCTGACTTGTTCTAATACACCTGCTGTCCACACTCTGACTTGTTCTTATACTTACCTGTCCCACCAAATGCCTTAATCTCATTCAGGGTGAAAAACACTCTCAATATGAGGATTAGAAGAAACACACACACACACACACACACACACACACACACACACAACAAACCTTTACACATACATGGTTCAGTTTTAACGACACTGTGTGTGTGTGTGTGTGTGTGTGTGTGTGTGTGTGTGTGTGTGTGTGTGTCCCTAATCAATGTCTGTCTATCCTCAACCTATCTGCAACACTACAAACATGATATTAAAAGGAAGTTTCTCTTTTTTTTTTTTTTTTGTAGGAAACATGATCATCACAAACCTACTGAAAAAAAAAGAAAGAAAATAAACAGTAATTTTCTAAACATAACTTTACCTCCGTCCCCCTTTCTATCACACAATCAAACCAATTCATTCCATCAGGTGTAAGAACTGAGAAAAGTGACAAACTCTCAATCCATTGCTATTTTGAACCCCAGATCAGAACCTATGTTACATTCTGCTGACCTGTTGAAAGAGTTTCTTTTAAAGAACTACAAAAAAAAAAAAAAAGTACAAACAACAGAGACAACATACACGCTCACACACGCTTCTCTAATCCCATCCCACACAACCCTTCTCAACACAGAAACAAATCATGTCTACTCTGCATGGACTGTCCGCAACTTGATCCCAAAGCACCCTGGTGACCCCTGACCTGCCCTACCCATGGGGACAGTAACGATCCATGACTAAATGGATGTCAAGACTGTTAAAAAGAGCAGGTAATGCACGCTCGTTTGCCCCCCACTTGACAGGTAAGGGAAGCGAGACATACCATCATTCCAGTCATGTCACCCCCACCCCCCCCCACCCCACCCCTACCACCCCCCCCCCCCCCAGGCCTTTTGCCTCGGTCTGACCCTCTTCCACACCAATCTATTTCACAAATTCTGTCCATAACAGGGATCCATCTTTCTTATTTTGCATTTTTCCTTTCCTTCTATTCCTTATTTGTTGGGTTTGTTTTTGTTTGTTTGTTCAGACTTGAGTGTGTAACACACCGACTTCTTTTTGTTGTTGTTGGGATTAGCGGTGGTGTGTGTGTGTGTGTGTGTGTGTGTGTGTGTGTGTGTGTGTGTGTGTGTGTGTGTGTGTGTGTGTGCGTGCGCACTTGCATGAGTGTGTGAACAAACTTGTGAGTGTGTGTATGTGTTTGTGTATGCACGCACATATGTACATGGGTATTTGTGTGCATGCCTGGGTGCCTGCATATGTGTGTGTTTCATGTGTCTCTATCTTTCTATACTACGCAGGGCCTCCCATACTTACAGTACATTTCAAATGCCCCCTCCACCTCCACAGACCGCATTTTGACAGAATTCCATTTTACATGCATCATGAGGACAAGCCATGTCATAGCAATGCACTCTTACACACACACTAGCAATGGTGCCATCACCAAACCACCGTCTGTCAAGATGTCAGAAGGAAAAAAGTACATTACGACGAACCCTGATGAAATTCGCTTGGCTGGAAAAAACCCAGCAAGATCTGTCAACATTATGCAGCAGCTGATGCAAGGTCAGCCGCCCAGTCCACAGCAGGAAGAGGCTTTCATCACCGGGACTTCCACCTTTCAACGTTCGGCAGAGGCAAAAAAAGATTGGTAACCTCTATATTGCTAAAAAGTTAAAATTGAAATAAAGTAAACATACCCTTAAAAACACACACACACACACACACACACACACACACACACACACACACACACACACACACACACAAACCTTCAGGCAGATAGCTACTCCCTTAAAACGGAAGTGTGGGGAGCATTGTTTTTTTTTATTTTTTTTTTATTTTTTTAATGTAATATCTTTTTACACTGTCTGGTGAACTCCATTCATGCACAGTATCCAAGTGGTGAATAATGTATCTTCAAGATTCTTAAAAATGCTCTTAACTAACTCTGTAACTGTGTTTCTTCACTCAGTTACACAATTCCTTCTTTCTGTGTCACCTTTTCGTACTAAGTCACTGAATGTCTGTGTGGGTAAAGATTTCTAACGAAACAGTGCCAAAATAAAATAAATAATTCTTTCTGAAAAAAAACAACCCAATTCTCTTTTGTGTTTGTCTTACATACACAGTATGTATGTTGAGCAATATGCTTCTTTCTAAATAAATACACAAATGAATAAAAAAAACCATCGCTACACACTTCCTGATCCCTTTAATGAAAAGTAAAATAAGAAGAAAAAAACCCACACACACATCTTAAAAAAAAAAAAAAAAGAAGAAGAAAGGATGCAGGTCTGAAAAAGAGCTAATAAACTAACGCAAACAGTGAAATATACAGTTAACAATATTAGTAGGAAAACCAATTATGATACAAATAATATCAATCAATTATGTGATACGTTAAAGACAAAATTAGAGTGATACTAATCGTTATGATCCTAAATTTCATCCATATCATGTTGACTACAGCTAGAGGGACACATCAAATGTGTTCTCATCAAAAACAAAAAAAACCAACAACAAAAATGTTTTGTTGTGCCCAGCCTGACTGTTATGTTACATTTTTGAGTGATGTCAAAGGTCACAGCCATGTACATCAGATCGCTTACATCTAAAGTCACATTCTGTGTGTTCCCCGTTATCTGGTGGGGGAGGCAGGAAGGAGGGGAGTAGGAGTGGGAAAGAATTTTCCTTGTCACAGGAGGAACCAGCGCAGTTTCTACATGCCACCAGATCAGGGTGAATGAGATAGGATAGAAAATTACATACATATCAAAACAATCACTCCAATATCTAAAAAAAATATTTTAAAAAAAAAGAAAGAAGAAATTAAGCAGCGTCCAAGCATCTGAGGAATACAAGGAGGAATAAATGGATAAATAAAATGATACACCCATCGCAATCGTACATGATGCAAACACTGAAGGCAGTCGGTTCAATGCCCTGTCTGCTCCTCCACACACACACACACACACCATAAAAAAAAAGAATAAATAAATGAATGAATCAGCTTTTCAATACAAATTAAACATGTTCCAGCAGTGGTCATGTAACGTTACACAGGTTCTTCCCTCCACACTCCTGGACTAGTTATATTCCCACCCCATCCCTAATCCACCCCTCCTCCTCCTCCTCCTCCCTCCCACCCACCCCCTTTACCCCACCAGCCTAGACAGATGTTGACATTCAACCTGAACAGAATGTAACCTAAGGCAAGCCAAGTGAGCCAATGCTCTCAGACAAGCAGATGTATGAGCAGAGTATAGATAATCCCTTCTGAACTGTAGGGGAGACAATCCCTCTTATTGATCTGAGGATTATATTCAGCGATTGTGAAGAGGGAGAATACCAGGCGAGCCGTCCATTCGTTCCTGTGAAGAGATGGGTTACTCAGACCCTGTCGGTGCCTGTCTGTTTAGTGTGCACATTGGGTGGTATGGTTTGCATATATGTTTAGTGATTGATTGGCTGTAAGAGAGAGAGAGAGAGAGAGAGAGAGAGGAGAGAAGAGAAGAGAGGAGAGAGAGAGAGAGAGAGAGAGAGAGTGTGTGTGTGTGTGTGTGTGCGCGCGTTTGTGTGTGCTCTTAAGTGTGTGTGCGCGTTTGTGTGTGCTCTTAAGTGTGTGTGTGTGTGTGTGTGTGTCTGTGTGTGCGCACATGCATGTGCATGCAACAAAACAAAACAGGATTCTATTATTGTAGGAGATTATAACATCAACTGAGAACCCTTTCTTGTAGCTTTGTATGAAATAGAGTTAATTCTAGAAAGTGTTACTTAAAACCTTTTCTTCTGTTAATTTTCTTCCTTCATCACATGGCATGCTAATGGCGTTTTAGTACTTGAACACTGTGTTATGTAAAGTGCTTTGAATTTTAGGTAGGGTGCCATACATTATTAGTAGTATCATATTCACCTTTGTTGTCAAAACAACATCATCATCAACAACAACAACAACATACACATATTCAACATTACGATACCATAACAATAATAAAATACCTACCAGAGAAGGGAAAAATGTGAAAGTTGGGCTCTGAATGAGCTACTCCAAAAGTTGAGAATTTAACATCAACATCATAATGAAAAACCATGACAAAAAAAACTGTATAAACAAAAACATTGGCCATAATTCAATCTACTGCTTACCATGTCATTTTCTAACCCGTGGAAACACACCAGAAATGTGACACTCTGGGAATCACCTTGATGACAGCATCATCAGTGAACATGAAGTCAGAGTGCACAGTTAACCTCTACTGTTTCAGGGTCAGGCTTTGCCCTATGTTCATTCAATCTGTCGCTCGTTTTCATTCAATCTGTCGCTCGTTTTCGTTCAATCTGTTGCTTGTTTTCAAACATTTCATGGCCATACACACCTTTGTGATTATTGCTTTTACCTTAAAAACAAAACAAAACAAAAGTGATACTTGTCAACAAAACAAAAAGAAAAAAAAAATCCTTTGTCTGCAACCATTCTTTTTCTCAGGTCATCTCTCCCCTGTGACCTCTTTTGACCTCTGAACTGTTTGGTTCAGCTGTATGAGGCTCCTATGTTTGTGACGTGTGAGGGAGAGTGGGGATTCACAATACCACGACCTGTTGTTCACTGCCTACCTGTGTCTCTGCATCACTGACTCCTGGCCATGTAACCTAAGTCAAGGGTGTCTTCTTGTGTGTGGCATGGTATTTGCCAACTCAAAACAGCAGCAAAGTCTTGTGACTTGAACTAAAGACTGGTCTGATTGCAACTATTTGGGAGTGGAAGGTGGGAGGTAGGGGGAATCTGTTCATCCAATGAAGACTGAAATACTGTGGGAACAGGGTTTGGTTACCTGCTGTTTGTGTTGCAGTGCTTACACTAAGTTACAGTACAAAACTTTCAGACTTGTACGGTGCGTTTGATATACTTATGTTTTTCTTCTGCGAGTGTAAGCTGCTTTCATTGTCACACCAAAGTCCTGCATGACAGTTTACACTTCAAAGTAAGCAGCAATGGAGCCAGACTGATAGTTTAAAACAAAAAGTGGTGTGTGTGTGTGTATGTGTGTGTGTGGTGTGTGTGTGTGTGTGTGTGTGTGTGTGTGTGTGTGTGTGTGTGTGTGCACGCGCACGTGCGTGAAAGTGCAGATGTATGTATGGCAATGTGCAAAAACACTAATCAGCGGATATCAGCACAGTCCATTACTATCATTAAACAATTTTCACACTTGCGACAGAGAAGACAGACACATCAGAAAGTGTATGAGCATGTACCTGTACATACATGTGCGCGGTCAGACGCATTTCCAAGTTGCATGCTTACAAACGCGCATGCATGCAAGCGAGTGTATTATACACTTGAACCGAACATAATTTAAGGTACACATTTTGTCACGTGACACAAAAATGTTCACACATACGGGCCAAAGGTGAGCGCACACACACACACACACACAAACACGTGCATGCCCAGACACAGGTCATAACAGGCATGCTGATGGTCTCTGGCACAATCACAAGGCAGGGAATGGCTTAACATGTGTGTGACACAGCAAGCTCAGTATACATCGCAGAATGTTGGTGGCACATGACGCTCCCATCACAAGACTGACGCCATGTGTGGAACACCAGCCTTGTTTCAGAAGCACAACAGTCATTGCCTTCCAGCTTCACACAACACCATGTTTCACAAAGAGCACAGGCAGCTTCATGCGGAATCAGGGGCGGAGGTCAGATGCACACAGCGTTTAAATGCACACAAGAGATAAACCGTCTGACCTGATTCAAAATTTTACCCAAGCACAATAACAAAATCATGTTCCTAAACTTCATTCAAACAAGACCTTACAAACAATCCAAATAACTTTTGCGTGGATTCAAACGTGTCAGAATCCAATAAACTGATTCACATCTGCAAATCTGCACATCATGCAAAACAAACCACTTGAATAACAACTAAATGTTTCGTTCAGTGAACAGAAGTTGTTCCTCGATTCTGTTGTACAGAGATGAAAAAAGTTTTTACCTGCAAAACCCCAAATGACATGCCGTTTCATCCTGTTAGAATCTTCCCCAGGTGGCGCTGTGACACTGGCTCACACCAGGGCTGATCTGTAACCTCTGGCTCACACCAGGGCTGGTCTATAACGTCTGGCTAACACCAGGGCCGGTCTATAACCTTTGGCTCACACAAGGGCTGGTCTATGACCTCTGGCTCACACCAGGGCTGGTCTATAATCTCTGGCTCACACCAGGGCTGGTCTCTAACCTCTGGCTCATACCAGGGCTGGTCTGTAACTTCTGGCTCACACCAGGGCTGATCTCTAACCTCTGGCTCACACCAGGGCTGGTCTATAACCTCTGGCTCACACCAGGGCTGGTCTCTAACTTCTGGCTCACACCAGGGCCGGTCTGTAACCTCTGGCTCACACCAGGGCGGTCTGTAACCTCTGGCTCACACCAGAGCGGTCTGTAACCTCTGGCTCACACCAGGGCGGTCTGTAACCTCTGGCTCACACCAGGGCTGGTCTGTAACCTCTGGCTCAAACCAGGGCTGGTCTGTAACCTCTGGCTCACACCAGGGCTGGTCTGTAACCTCTGGCTCACACCAGGACTGGTCTGTAACCTCTGGCTCACACCAGGGCGGTCTCTGGCTCACACCAGGGCTGGTCTGTAACGTCTGGCTCACACCAGGGCCAGTCTATAACTTCTGGCTCACACCAGGCTGGTCTATGACCTCTGGCTCACACCAGGGCTGGTCTATGATCTCTGGCTCACACCAGGGCTGGTCTTAACCTCTGGCTCACACCAGGGCCAGTCTATAACTTCTGGCTCACACCAGGGCCGGTCTGTAACCTCTGGCTCATACCAGGGCTGGTCTATGACCTCTGGCTCACACCAGGGTTGGTCTATAACCTCTGGCTCACAGCAGGGCTGGTCTGTAACCTCTGGCTAACACCAGGGCTGATCTGTAACGTCTGGCTCAACCAGGGCTGGTCTCTACCTCTGGCTCACACCAGGGCTGGTCTGTAACGTCTGGCTAACACCAGGGCTGGTCTATAACTTCTGGCTCACACCAGGGCTGGTCTCTAACCTCTGGCTCACACCAGGGCTGGTCTCTAACCTCTGGCTCACACCAGGGCTGGTCTGTAACCTCTGACTCACACCAGGGTCCGGTCTGTAACCTCTGGCTCACACCAGGGCCGGTCTGTAACCTCTGGCTCACACCAGGGCCGGTCTGTAACCTCTGGCTCACACCAGGGCTGGTCTGTAACCTCTGGCTCACACCAGGGCTGGTCTGTAACCTCTGGCTCACACCAGGGCTGGTCTGTAACCTCTGGCTCACACCAGGGCTGATCTGTAATCTATGGCTCACACCAGGGCTGGTCTGTAACCTCTGGCTCACACCAGGGCCGGTCTGTAACCTCTGGCTCACACCAGGGCCGATCTCTGGCTCACACCAGGGCTGGTCTGTAACCTCTGGCTAACACCAGGGCCGGTCTATAACCTCTGGCTCACACCAGGGCCGGTCTATAACTTCTGGCTCACACCAGGGCTGGTCTATAACTTCTGGCTCACACCAGGGCTGGTCCATAACTTCTGGCTCACACCAGGGTAGGTCTATAACCTCTGGCTCACAGCAGGGCCGGTCTGTAACCTCTGGCTCACACCAGGGCTGGTCTATAACCTCTGGCTCACACCAGACTGGTCTGTAACGTCTGGCTCACACCAGGGCTGGTGTGTAACGTCTGGCTAACACCAGGGCTGGTCTATAACTTCTGGCTCACACCAGGGCTGATCTATAATCTCTGGCTCGCACCAGGGCTGGTCTCTAACCTCTGGCTCACACCAGGGCTGGTCTGTAACGTCTGGCTCACACCAGGGCTGGCCTATAACTTCTGGCTCACACCAGGGCTGGTCTCTAACCTCTGGCTCACACCAGGCTGGTCTATGACCTCTGGCTCACACCAGGGCTGGTCTGTAACTTCTGGCTCACACCAGAGCTGGTCTCTAACCTCTGGCTCATACCAGGGCCGGTCTGTAACCTCTGGCTCACACCAGGGCCGGTCAGTAACCTCTGGTTCACGCCAGGGCTGGTCTGTAACCTCTGGCTCACACCAGGGCCGGTCTGTAACCTCTGGCTCACACCAGGGCCGGTCTGTAACCTCTGGCTCACACCAGGGCCGGTCTGTAACCTCTGGCTCACACCAGGGCTGGTCTGTAACCTCTGGCTCACACCAGGGCTGGTCTGTAACCTCTGGCTCACACCAGGGCCGGTCTCTGGCTCACACCAGGGCTGGTCTGTAACGTCTGGCTCACACCAGGGCCGGTCTGTAACCTCTGGCTCACACCAGGGCCGGTCTGTAACCTCTGGCTCACACCAGGGCCGGTCTGCAACCTCTGGCTCACACCTGGGCTGGTCTGTAACCTCTGGCTCACACCAGGGCTGGTCTGTAACCTCTGGCTCACACCAGGGCCAGTCTCTGGCTCACATCAGGGCTGGTCTGTAACCTCTGGCTCACACCAGGGCTGGTCTGTAACCTCTGGCTCACACCAGGGCTGGTCTATAACCTCTGGCTCACAGCAGGGCTGGTCTATAACCTCTGGCTCACACCAGGGCTGGTCTATGACCTCTGGCTCACACCAGGGCTGGTCTATAACCTAGTCATCACACAGGGTGAACACTTGGGCATGCTGCTTTCTGATAAAGAGTGACAGGAAGATTCCCAGGGCCTCCCAGCCTGATTTGTCTCCTTGATGCATGGGTTTCTGCAGCCAGCATTCTCACAAGATAGCTTGTGGCCTGAGTTCTGGCAGTGATCTCCCCACAGCTGTTGAAGCCATGCTGTGTGTAACTGCCCGGCTGACCATCGAGGCTGAAAAGCTGTTAGGGGAAATTCAGCACTCAGATGGTATGCTAGTCCAGCGCCTGATGTGCAGTCTGGTCATTGTGAACTCATTTCATCACGTTACATGCGGAATACCACAGGATCCTTTTCTTCTGTTACAACCCCAAGCTTGAAGTCTGGATGAACAAGCCGGAATTTTGGTGTGGTACATGGTGGACTTTTGCCCTCAGCTTGGGGAAATGTTCCTATAAGTCTTTCGGGTAGGCCACGGAGTACTATGGCAGTGGCTGCGAGAAAAGTGTCTTCACATCCTGGGTTTCCGTCTCGGTGTAGAAAGTGGAGGGCTGAAAATCCAGTCTCTTTACAGCCATTTCCAAGAAATGCTTGCTTGATATAGAGATGGTAGCGTTGGCCCTGTGACATCATTCAAATCTCAGCTATTGGTCTATACGGGCGAGGTATGGACAATTAACTCTATACTATCATATTCCAAACCGTTTACCAAAAGGGCTTGGAAAACCAGAAGTCTTGCTTCATCGATCTCCACTGTAAATTTGTTGCACAGATCTTCTGAGCTGAGTTTGTTGGTGAATTAATCCTTTCCATATCCAATCCTTTTTGTTTTCTCCACCACAGGTACTAAATATGAGAAGGGTAAAGGGCACAGAAGTTGGGGGCTTTTGTCTCTTCATCTTCCATGCCTGTGAATTTGTCCTTTTCATAAACATCCTTGTTGTTCCGTGAAGGTTCTCCATGACAGGTACCAAATCTGAGAAGGGTAAAGGGTGCAGGAGTTGGGGCTTTCTTCTTTTAATTCATCTTCCATGTCAAAGCTGGCAGTGACAGGTGACACATCTGGACCCACGGCTATTCCCTGACTATGGGCTTACAGAAAAACATCAATGGTCTCATCAGCTACAGATCTGCCCTCTTTGTACTCTGTAGCATTCACATCATGGATGGAAGTTCATGCGTCTGTACCTTCCATACTATGTGTGCGTGTCACAACTGGCCAATTGAGAAAGTTTCCATTGAAACGTATAGAGACCTGGAATTAAATGCTTTGTTTTTAATCTCATAAATACTTTGTTTTTTACACCCAAATCATCTGAATTTTCACAAATAATCCAAAACATACTTATGTTTCACCACTGTATGAATTTCCGCAAATTATCCAAAACATATAAATATACATTTCACCAAATGTATGAATGAAGATACTCATCTACATGTAAGCATGTAACACTTGTCCATTTGAGTGTGCATATATACTTGTAAATATGCACATCTACTCTCGCGCATGTGCATGGACATGCACATACACACACACACACACGAACACACACACACACAAAATCTGCACATGCACACACACACACACACACACACACACACACACACACACACACACACACACACACAATCTGCGCACACGCACACACACACACACACACACACAATCTGTGCACACGCACACACACACACGCACGCACACACACACACACACACACACACACACACACACACACACACACACACACACACACACACACAGGCACACAACCTTTGTGACAGGTTGTAACACTGAACAGATGCCATATATCTGCTATCACTTTAACTGATAAAACGCATTTTAATTAAACAGGCTTCAAAAATTCAAACTTCCTTTCCACTCATTCAACAATTCCCAGAGGACAACTTACAACGAAAACAAATTCAACATCCTGCAAATCAATTCAACAGCTTTGCTGTCATTTCTTTCACTCTCAAAGAAACAACAAAAGGCAGAAGAAAGTGACCGTAATTTTTCTTTTTAGCATACAAATACTACCAGCTTCTCCTATTATTGAACATACAACAAGCAATAAGTGAGAAATGGGAAACAATACATTATGCTTCAGCACAGACATAAAAAAAAAGCCAACATGTGTTGATTAGTACAGAAAAAAAGAAAGTCATCAATCGATTCCAAGCCAGGCAAGGTCAATCAATACACTGCGGTGCGCCGAAAATGGAAGCAAAAGAACCCAAGAAGGGTGGAAGGGCGGAAGGAAGGAAGGAAGGAAGGAAGGAAGACAACAAAAAAGGAGGAGGAGGAGAAGGGTGGCCGAGGAGGAGGAGGCAAGGAGCGTCACCAACCAATCCGACTGCTGTCCAGGCCATCCGTCTGCGTCACCAGCCAATGCTGGACGGCTGGCGCTGTTCTCAAATTGTCCGGCACTCGCTGCAATGCCGCACCACCGCCCCCGCTCGCACCTTCACAAGGCCATAAAGCAGCGCAACTCTGGTTTAATCATGTGCTAGTGGTGGTGGTGGTCGTGCTGGGTTTTTCTTCTTTTTTTTTTTCTTTTTTTTTTTTTTTCTGCGACTGTGTTGTTGTCGTCGTTACATGGTCGACGTTTCGCTGGCTCCCCCTATGTCCTTTATTCATCTTGTTTTGCAGGGTCCCCTACATCTTTTTTTTTTTTTTTTTTTTTAATACATTTTTACTGGGTGGGAAGAAGAGTGGGCGGGGTGGAGAGGATGGGAGGGGAGGCTCAGGACTGTGGATGAACAAAGCAAAGGGGGAAGGGGATCGGGGAGGTGGGGGTGGGGGGGGGGGGGATTTCTGACTGCTGTTTTTCATAGCCATGATTATAGCGTTGTGGTAGAAATGAAGCAGAGGTATTATATTCTAGAGATTTTAGCTTACCCCCCATCCCACTGCTCTAAAAATAGAACACGGGAGAGAGAGAGAGAGACAGAGAGAGAGGGAGACACAGAGAGAGAGGGGGAGAGAGAGGGGGGGGGAAGAGAGAGGGGGGGAGAGAGAGAGGGTAGGATGGAGGGAGGAGGACAAAGAAAGAGGCAGTGTACAGGAAGGTGTGTGGATGAATTGTGACTGAAGGGGAAGGGGAGATTATATTCATTTCAAACACATAAACACTTTTCTCCTTCCTTCCAGATACAAACTGAACAAGCTGGAGGATGAAGGTGAGAAGGTTATGGGGTGCTGGAGGGAGGGGATCATTCTACCCCATTTCTATTTCAAGAATTTGTGACATGACTGCAGTATTCTACGACATTAAATGGAACCATCCTTTTTCACCCGAGATCACCAAAACAACCAGCCCCCAGTGCATCGTGGGAACTCGGGATGCTCAGCCAGAAAGCGCCAACATTATGTCAAGGGTCACATAAAACAAAGGAGTAGAACTGTTTTGTTGTTTTTTTTCCTGCCAAGGAAACATCTCATCCTCTTCGGATTTTCACACAGCAAGGCAACAATAAAAACAGCATCTTTACGAGCAATAGGGTGTCAGCTGTGTGTTCTCACTAGGTTCCCTGATTCTCGGGCAAGATATCCAAGTTCATCTGCGCATGTTGTTCCCCCCTCCCATCCCCCTCACACCCACTTTAAGTTCTCCTGTGTTATTTTATTTTTTTTCCCTCTCTCCAAAATTCGTGACCTTATGAAGTATTGTGCAACAGACAAGAGCATAAAAGGTGGCACATATTCAGCGCATGAACGTTTACGGTTGCCTTTACAGAAAAAAAAAAAGTTTCAAATTTACTGCATAAAGGTTTAGGGAGACAAATACAGAGAAACTTTTCAACGGAATGGCCTGTGTAAAAATAACTTTGTAGGGGAAAAAGGTGTCAACTCAGCAAAATAGTAACATGACATTTTCATCACCCTTTCAGAGCAAAACGAGGCTCTTTGAGCCACGAAGCAAGGGAAAATACCAAACGTTGTTATTTTCAAAAACAGTGTTTACAACAGAATACATTTTTTCTTACCGACATATTATTTGACTTAGTAGTACTCAAAGGCAGGAAGGACAAAGTTTTTTCTTTTCTCTCTCTCTCTCTCTCTCTTTCTCTCCCTCTCTCTCTGTTTTGTTTTTGATTTTTTTTTTTTTTTTTTTTTTTTGCTGTTAGAGTGATCCTGCATTATTTGGGACATCTGTGCCTTACACTTCTTGTTAGTTTTTTTTTTTCTTCTTTTCATCCCTTAAGCCATTATACAGGAATCAACAGTCACTATCATTGAAAATTTTTTAAAAGTTTAAATTCCCATAGACTACTGGCAGTTGGGACAGTGAACTGTTAGAGGTTCACCATGTGTAGGGCATGGCAATGGCATGATGCAAGGTGTAGCCCATCCCTCTCCTTCTGCCACCTTTAACCTCCCCTGAACTGGATCAGGTATTGCTGCTAACTGCTGAGTGGGAATAAAGGGTTTCAAGCTGAAATAAAATCTTGACCACACAAATGGTTCGAATCTACAATCATCAGCTCCATGGGCAATCACTTTAGCTATTGGACCACAGGCCCCTCTATCACTACTGAGTTTAAAAAGAAAACAAACAAACAAACAAAAACACTATACTGTGAAAATAAACTGACGAAGCAGTAATGCGCAACTTGAGAACAAAGAAATCTACATTCTGACATGACATTAAAGTACAACAGAAGAAAAGAAAGGCAATGCAGAAAGAAGAGAGGCAAGGGTTTAAAAGAGAAAAAAAAATGAGGATAGAAAAACAAAACTGCACACCTACAAACCAAAAATTAAGGGGAAAATGATGCTATCAGCAAGCTTAAAATCTTTCTTCTACTTAACATCTACTTCTTGTTAACGTCCACACTTTCATATAATGAATTCAAGATGCACAAAAGGAAACAATTATGACACTAACGTTTTCATTAAAACAAAACAAAACAAAACAAAATCATCAATAAAGGTTTCTCCATGACAAAAAG
>CM065735.1:11121720-11131720 GCA_033310375.1 Conus canariensis
AAACCAGGTTAGTGTCAGATGAATGTTTAGCAGCCATTTTTTTTTCCTTTTTAATCATGTCAACATTTTGTGTGTGGGGGGGAGGGGGGTGGGGGGGAGGAACAAGTTCAAAGATTGGTAAAAACATAACTTTAACACATCGAGATCTGATAAAGCCACCAAACACACAACACACACACACACACACACACACACACACACACACACACACACACACACACACACACAGAGATGAAGGAAACTTAACCAAAAAAACCCACATGAAAATGGGTCAAAAACAAACAAACAAATTAAGGACAGCGGAAAGGGGCAAAGGTAAAAATTGCAAACAAATTAAAGGCGAGAGACGATCTAGGATTGATGACCTGTTGGGATCGCTACCAGTGGCAAAGCCACTGCTGCTCATAAATCACCCAGCTGAAATCTGCCTAGGGGCAAGAGGATATACTCATACAGTTACTTCACTGGCCCCTTAGCTAACTTACCACTCCCCTCAAGAGTCAATGTGACACAGATTTATAGGTTACTAGGCAAAGTGCACCACGCTGTGAATAGGAAGTACGCAAAAAACAAACAATACATGATACATCACACCATGTACACATGATAAAGTGGGCAGCAGAGATACTGTCAAGAGCGGCTTCCGATCTGGTTGGTGTACTGTGCAAAGTACAACGTTGGACATTCTGGCAACACTCGACTCATTGCTCGTGAAATGTTTTAAACACATTTTGTACTGGTTAATAATCTGAATTAAAATCCTGAAATATATGCACTTTGTACCTGTTAATGATCTGAACTAAAATCCTACTCATTACAAAGCACAATTTTGTCAATGAATATAAGCACTAGAGTACCCGTCTTGATTTCTCCAATGCCTTATTAGTGTCATTTTTCATCAGTTTTAATGCGCAAAGAAATTAATCTAAAAACCTGTCAGAGTACACTGAACAGTAAAAAACAGCAAACTTCTGCTGATCAAACACTTACTCACCCTCCTAAATCTCTTTCTCTCTCTCTCTCTCTGTCTCTTATTCACTAATGCACACACATATTTGTTCATAAAGGTGACACACTCTCTTTCTCGAGTGTCTGTGCCACACACACACACACATACACACACAACACACATACATGCATGCATGCATACATACTCATTCATACACACACACACACAAACAACAACAACAATAACAACAAGAAACAACACAACAACAACGGTCCAGTACAGCCTTCTGATATGCAGATATGGAAAGATTACTGACGCTTATCTGATCACACACTTTTCTTCTTCTTCTTCTTCTTTTAAACAGACTGGGTATGACAGTTTACTGATCATGAAATAAAGATTATGCATGAAAATATGACATAATAATATGTATCAAAATAGAAGTAAATGTCTTCAGGGCTTGAATCTGATCACAGGAGACACATTTGTGATTGTTGAAACAGTAAGAATAGGAAAAATGCTGCGGGCTTGGCATCAAATGTAAGATACATTCAAAACCAAGGGAAAAGAAAGCGTAAGATAAGGAAGATAATGTTAACTTATAGCCCACCGACCAAAGGGCCACATCAGGGCTGTCAAAGAAACAGTGAGAGTTAACTAAAGACAACATATAACACACACAACACACACACACATACACACACACACAACACACACACACACACACAACACACACACACATACACACACACACACATTACACACACCAACCTACACCACAACAACAACACCTACACACACACAACTAACCACACACACAACACACACACATACACACACACACACACAACACACACATCACACATCACACATCACACACACACACACACACAACACACACAACACACATCACACACACAACACAATACACACACTCACACATCACACACACACACATACACACACACACACACACACACACACACACACATACACACATCAACACACACACACACATACATCAACACCACTCACACTCACACACTCCACATACACACACACACACATACACACACTACACACACACACACTCACACATTCTCCTCTTCTCTCCCCCCCTCCCCCCCCCCCCCCCCCCCCCCCCCCCCCCCCCCCCCCCCCCCCCCCCTTAGAAACTTTAGGAAATCAAACATGATTTATACATGTGAACTACACTGGAGGTAAGTATCTCTCCCATGCACACTCACATGTATGCAAGTATGGAAACAGGAAAGCTTTTGATGCTTTGCATCCTTCTGAGCACAGGAGTTAGCCGCATTTGCCGCTTTCTTTATTTCTTGTTCTCTTTCATCAGTCTTACCTCTACTTCATTCTTAGCCCTACTCTCCTTTATCCCACTTCTCCCCTCCACACTCCCTCTGCACTGCACTCCCCTAACCTTCCCCCTCTCTCTCTTTTAGAGCTTGCAGAAGAAGGATGACATCATTCTCTTATCTGCTTAACTGGTAAACTGCTCTTTGGACTTTCCGGCACCTGTGGAGTGTTCCTGCCATTTTGAGTGACTGACAGCAATGACCGCAACATTTTTAAATTGTTGTGAATCTATACCACACTGCATCTAGGCAAACCATGACATGAGCTGTACCTGCTATCTCATAAATCATTGTGTTTTTCGATTGTACCCAACAAACCAAATGGATTAGGCTTGTACATTTTTTTTTTTTCATTTCAACTTTACAAGAATTTCCCCTAAAACATAGAAAATTGCCTTCTTCCTCTATTCCCCCCCCCCCTTTCTCTGCCATCCCCCTTCCCTCTCACTCTCCCTCTTTTTCTTTTGACTTCCCCCTCCCCTTTCCTCTCTCTCTGCCACTCCCTCTCCGCCCTCCTCTCTCTCATCCATCTACCCCATCTGTGCCCACCTCCAACCCCCTTCTGCCCCCCCCCCCCCCCACTCCTCTCTACACTGAACAACTAGGAAGTACTCATGATGAACAGATTGTCAGCCATTTATCAGTAATAATAACAATTAGATGAGTATTGCAAAGTGGCTGCGGAGACAGATCCACTTCTAGTTGTATTAGTCCTATTACAAAGTCTAACCTGTCATTATTGCAAGCTGACGCCATTCAGTGGACACCCAGGCTAAACCTGTTCAGAATGCTGCTAGCGCAGTCTGCTGTGGGGGGGGGGGGGTGGGGGTGGGGGGATGTAAGTTATACACTGCGTTACAGCTGAGAACATCCAGTCTGATGAGGCCTTGGTGGCTGGTGACTGTAAAGTTCATCAATTAATACACCTCATTGCACAGTTGTGCTGTTTTGAAATCATTACAACAGCCGAAAACTCCTTCTCTCCCCCACCCCTCCTCTCTCTCTCACACACACACATACACACACACAGTCACAGACACACACACACACACACACACACACACACACACACACACACACACACACACAATAAATGTATGCAAAGGAAAGTATTATACATCCGAACAAACTTCGGAGTTCCTGTGTGGACAGAATAATGGGCCTGAAATGTTGGGACACACACTTCTATGCAATATGATTAACATTTCACAATCTAACAGTACCATGCCTGCACATACACATGTGCGCGCACACTCAAAAACAGAGCCATGCTCCAAAAGCTAAGATTTCAAAGCAGAAATCAAGTCAGGTTCTGTAAAATCCACCAAAGGAATTAGAAGCAGAATTCAATCTAACTCAGACTAATTTTCAAACATGAAGTGTTCCACTGTATGTATATCACAGCATGAACTGAATACTAAGTGCAGTTTCAGTACTTTTATTCTTTGGGATCCCTGAACCATTTAACAATTTTTACAGACATGTGAATCTTTTTTAAAGCATACTTGCTACGTTAAATTGCCTCAAATATTTTGCAAATATTTCACAGTAAAAGTCAATAATGTGTGATGCATGAATCAAATGACATTCCTGATTCAGGGGTGAGCTGTTTGCAAAATAATTCAACATTTACAATCGCTTACCTTTTCAAACTTTTTACTGATATCCCCTTTTTTGAATCATTAATTCAATCAAAACACATGTGAATGAGATCTTGAGGGGAAGGAGTGTAGAGGTGTTGACAGCATGTTGCTTTTACCTGTGTTTTGTTCAGAGCTATGGACAACATCTTACTAACACTATGTGACTGGGAGGTGAGGGAGTGGCCAGCAGGCAAATACTCATGAATCTTTATGTAAGACCACAAACACACACTCTCTCTCTCTCTCTCTCTCATCACACACACACACATACACACATGCGCGCGCCCAAGTGTGCACACAGACACGAGCGAGCGCACACACACACACTCTCTATCTCACGCGCGCGCGCACACACATACACACACACACACACACACGCATGCAAACACACACACACACATATGCATACACACACACACACACATGCACACACACACATACACAATTAGTTTACACACACACACACACACACACACACACACACACACACACACACACACACACACACACAAATCCACACAACATACTAAAATGGTCCGAACAAAAATCAATCTCCTTCTTGCAAAGTGAGCTGAACATGCATGACGTGGGAACGAAACAGGAACGTGGGAACGAACACAGGAACGAAGGGCCCAGGCCCACCAGTGCAGTCAACCTGAAAAGGCACAGGTCCCTGCCACCCAGTGCCCTTAGCTAGAGACACACTACAGCAGGAACTCACACCCAAGTGTCAGGTGATCGAAGTACACTACTTAGACTGGGGTGACCACAAGGTCAAGCCTCTTTCTCCCACCCCCTCTACACACACAGTCTGTGATTTGGTGTGTGGGTGGGTGGACAGTCATTGAGGAAGTATTTGTATGTACTTAGACTCTGGACAATTAAGATATACATTTGTGAGAGCATGAGATGTGTGTGCAAGCATATGAGTGTGTGTGTGTGTGTGTGTGTGTGTGTGTGTGTGTGTGTGTGTGTGTGTGTGTGTGAGTGAGTGAGTGAGTGAGTGCGTGTGCGCGCGTGCGTGCATGCGTGTGTGCGTGCGTGCGTGTTTGTGTGTGTGATACGTGTGTGTGTGTGTATGTGTGTGTGTGTGTGTGTGTGTGCATGCGTGCGCATGCGTGCGTGTGTTGTATGTGCATCCATGGGTGTAGATGCATGCATACATGTATGTATATATTATGTTGTATGAAATGTGATGAGACACTCACAAATCCAGTCACTACATAGCATTCCAGACACTCCACTTTTTTTATTTCTTTTATGCTGACTAGGAAGAATTCTATTTCTACAGAGTAAAAACACATTTCTTTTTATTCATTTTCATATTTCTTCTTATACGCTTCACTCCAGCAGTCCTAAGTCTGCTGAGCACAGATGTGCTCATGTGTGTGTGTTACTGTTACCAGTGGCCATAAAGAAGAAATACTTTCATGGTAACTATGCACAGGCCATAGAGTTGAACTGTAGTCGAATGGTTTGAGTGTTTGCCTGCACAGCTGACCGTCTTGAGTTTGAACCTTATGCAGGGTTGGATTTTTTCAGCTTGAAAGCCCTCTGTGTCCACCCAGTCCTAAATGGGTCCCTGCTTCAGTTCAGGGAAGACTACAGGCGGCAGAAGGTGAGGGATGGGCTCCACCTGCCATGCCATGCCCTAGACACTGTGAACCTCTTGACAGTCCACTGCCCATACGGCCAACAGGACATGTGAACTATACGCTGGCCTACCTCATGACAGGCCACTCACTTCAAAGCACCTTCTTATATATAGAATTGGGATTTACCTGAGGTTAGACATCAATATGTTAAGGCAGACGCCAAGGAGACGTTGTTCAAAGATGTTCCACCAGACCTTACTGAAGTTACTTTTTACACGAGTCTCTAAAAGAGGTAAATAATTCTAATTTGATCTAAGAAAGTAAGAATTTCTGGAGGAAAAAAATATCTGAATTCTTTTAACACACATGTATACAGAATTCTTTTAACACACATACAGAATCAATTTTCATAACTAAAGTCCTGACAACGCCCCCTGCAGTCCACCGGACCATCAACAACATGAAAATGAAAGTGCATGTTGGTGTGTATTATATCATCTCAAACTAGTCAAAGACACCCAGTCCCTCCCACGTCCTCCCCACAACTCCCTCCCACCCCCTCCCCCTCTTGACTGGTCAGCCACACCCTCTCTCACAATCTACATCGCCATTTTTAAGGATTTCCAGGTTCCCACTTAAGTTACAGGCCATCCTGACAGAATCAGAGACCAGAGTTAATGTTCTGGCCAGCCTATCAGATGGCCTGGAAACAGAACATAATGAGTTCCCCTGTGGCAAGGCTGGGCACCACAAGCTGGGGAACACTGGCACTAGTCAACACCCGATACTCCATCAGTACAGGACTGCAGATAGAGGGGGAGGTGGGGGTCACTGCTGTCTCTGTGCTGAAACATGGGGTTAGTATGGAGAGGGGCCCTGGCAGCCTTTAGTTGCTTGTCTGAGCAGGTTAGATTGGTCTCCTGGGACCTTGGCACATCCACCATGTAATTCATCAACATGATCGAGGCTTTCAGAAACACCGTACACAGAGACCCAGACAAATGTTTAAACACACAGATGCTTCTACCAAAGATACACACACAGACACACAAACACAAACATAACACAAAAACTTTGAGAACACACACACACACACACACACCACACACAACACACACACAACACAAAAACTTTGAGAAACATGCTTGAGTACACACACACACACACACACACACAACACACACACACACACACACACACACACACACACACCCTTGACAGCAAGAAGTCTGAAGTAAGACGAGCTCCAAATCCCCCCCAGACACAAACATTCACACAGGGGCACATGTGTGCACTGTTCAAATTACCCAGCTTCCCTATTTTAGTATACTTTCTCTGCTCAACATAATAAAACCAACAAAAGCAAAAACATGAAACTGAACTTGACAGTGCCACAAATGACACACCAAATTAAATTCAACTTCATCACCATATGAGTTAAATGACTTGAAAAATGTATAGTTATTTAAAGTTGTCTTTATAATGGTCTGATCGTTTCTTTCAGCTTCTTGTCTTTTTTTTTTTTTTTTTGTAACATGATATACTCAATCAAAATAATACATCGCACGAATATTGTAAAGCCAGTTAGTTTTCATTGTGAAACTGTGCATTCATTTCCCCCTCATTTGTTCTGCTTATTTGCCAACACTTTTCTTGCCATCAACTTTTATTATACTATCAAACCCATTACATGAAACTGAAAATTAAATTTTACTAAATTGTCACATTCAAACTATCAAAGGACTTTTTACAGACAACCCTACACCATCCAAAAAGCAGATTTCCAAACTCACTTCGTTATGAAATAAATAAGACAAGTTTAACTAATCTTGCAATATTACACAAACTGAAACATACTATATAACTACAATACTAGAGATAACATGAGCTAGGAAAAAAAAAACAAACAAAAAAACAAAAACAAAGCAAAAACATGCATCTTCGTCCAACACAATCATTGCCTAATAAACAGTAAGCAGAATGTATGGCTGATGTCTTGAAAAGGGCAAATTCCTCATTACATTTTTGTCAGTTCTAATGCACTTCCGGACTGTCCATAACTCATTATCATCATCATAAACATTAAGTCTGCTGCCAGCCAACAACACTAACACTAGTAGTAACAGTTGATACTGCATTCTACCTGACAAGAATGTTGCATTGCTTGAACTGTACTTGCTTAAGTCTACAATTTCATAGACTCAAGACATGAATGTCTACATTGCTACATGTTCCACTTGAATCTGTTGGTTTTAGGTCTTCTTGTTTTCAGGTTCTAAGTTGGTGACCAAGTTGAAGACAGTAACCATGAAAAAAAAAACTGATCAGGATTTTTTTAGCTTCTTTCCCTTCCCATATTCCCTCCCTCATTTAAGAAATTTCAGTTATGCTTAGGGTGTCAATGGCATTCCACGCTACTTGTTCATTTGGACTTCAATTCATCTCCAATAAAATCGGAGGGCTGGTTGGTCTAGTTCTGTAGCAGGTCTAGCACCAGAATCTTGTCCCATGGTTGGGGGTTCAGTTTGTATTCTGGAGGTTGGAAGAGAGGTTCACACAGATCTACAGATGCAGACTTCAGTCCCCTCCAAGTCCTTCATACAAGACTTAAAACCAAGGTTCCATGCATGAACCTATTCATATACTGTTCAGTACCGTTCCACCTCTCAAAAGAGTAGGCCATCAGCTGCAGGTGGAAATGGAAGACAAAAACATAACAAATGCACACTGACACAGCAAAACATTTTGAAGTTATGAGGTTGGCAGCTGTAACTAGTAGACCATAGAAAAAAAACTTGATTGAAAAAATTGCAATGTGTACACTTGTGTTGTTGCAGTAGACACTGTAACAAACACCGCTCCCTGCCATTCTTTTTTTTGTTTGTTTGTTTAAATCAAAGACTACCTCAGCCACCATTTCACGATTTTAAAAGGTAAGGGTAGCCCCACTACACAGTTTTTGAGGACAGAATCACTGATCAACCCCAAAATTTGCCAACTTGGACATGGTGGGGGGGAGGGGTGGGTGGGGGGGAGAGTGTTACCAACCGATATGAAACATGCATTCTAATAGTTCAATTTCAAAAGACAGCACTAAATCAGAGATTTCACAATGTTGTACAACACATATATAAGGAAGAATTTAACTCCCGTGACTACACCACCTGTTTCCACTTGGACCTTTCACCATGTCCTCTTTGAGGCTTTACTACTTTCTTTGTGTTTCACGACAAAGTGTCCTCCACATGAGTGAAGTGATCACACGACAGATTTTGCCAGCCAGTCTTGCACATAAGTGTGAAAGTGAAAGAGAGGAGAGAGAGAGAGAGAGAGAGAGGAGAGAGAGAGAGAGAGAGAGAGAGTGAGAGAGAGAGAGAACTCCGAAATTCAGAGGAGAGAGAAAGACAGAGAGAAACAGACAGACAGACAGAGAGAGAGAGAGAGACAGACAGTGACACAGAGACAAACATACATGTCCCATACAGAAAAACAGACAGTGCGCGCATGAGAGAGAGAGAGAGAGAGAGAGAGAGAGAGAGAGAGAGAGAGACAGACAGACAGACAGACAGACAGACAGACAGACAGAAGAGACAAAGAAAGAGACGGAGAATAATTCAACTGGTGAGAGAAAGAGAATTAACAGCCACAATGTCGATGGCAGCTATCTCATTCCAGGATTTCACATCTTGGAAAAATTAGAGGTTTTCAAACCCCAAGTTGAACTGGGATAGGGTATGGAAGGATGGAGACAGACGAAGGATGGAATGGGGGGGGGGGGGGGGGGGGGGCAGAAAGGTTCACACCCTTTGCAAAAAAATCTGGAGGTTTTTACCACACACAGAATGACAAACATCAATCAGAATTTCACTCCAGAAAAACAAGAGATAAGGCCTTTGCTGCTTGGATGACTGATAAACAAAGATGTAATGGGATGCACTCTCCACAGAATAATGTGCAATCTAGTAACACTTTATTACTAATACCAGCCCTGACTTCAGTTTCAGTTCTTTGATTTAGTCATCATTTAACATGACCCCCAAGTTGTGGAATCAGAACATTTTCATTAACTTTAATAAATTCTGTTTAGATACGTAAAATACAACCTTTTGCTTGATTTTACAAGCATGATTTTAAATTTGATAGAATATTATTTATTCCTGTTTTTATGCAGAATGATCTGGTACTGATAGACAATATTCATGCTTATATTTTAACTTTCATCAAATATTCATCCAAACAGACCACAACATTGCACTAGTTCGACTCTCTGTCACTTTCACTTCAGGAGTAGAACCTGGACAGACAACGATGCAGTACAGCTTTTAAACATATTGGGAAGAGGGGGGATAGGGATTGGGGGGGGGGGGGGGGGGGGAAGTGATGTGGGAATGGCAAAGGAGAAGTGATTAAGTACTGCTGTCTGTTGGCCTCTAACAACTG
>CM065735.1:11136720-11139220 GCA_033310375.1 Conus canariensis
TGCGTGCATGTGTGAGTGCGCGCGTATCCTTGCGCGCTCATGTGTTGTTCGTGTGTATGTGTGTGTGAAAGAGAGAGAGAGAGAGAGAGAGAGAGAGAGAGAGAGAGAGAGAGAGAGAGAGAGACAGACAGACAGACAGACAGAGAGACAGACAGACAGACAGACAGACAGACAGACATCATCACCTTTGGGCAAAGACTCAAGACTCAAGATAATTTATTCATGATTAGGCCATTGCCCCTCATGAAGGGGTGCTAGCAAATCAAACACAAAAGCACCCTAAGGACTGCACACAGACATAACCAATATATGTTCATACACTATTCTAAGATAACATAGAAGACCGCAGTTTGTACGCTTTATATAGATAAATCGACAAATTTCTGACTGTTTGTTCATACGCCAGAAGAAGTGCTAATCTGAAGTGACTTGGGACTTTATAATACTTCAAAGGTACATACTGAGCTCATAATTTTTGCAGGACATGACAACATAACGCAAAATGAACTTCACTTTCTATCTCCTCTCTGCAGAGTTGGCATAATATATCTGCATTGCTATGGAGTCGGTAACGATAACAGTGCACTGCAATTTCAGAAATACCGAGTCTGAATCTAGAAGTTACGTATTTTAAATTCCTATCCAGATTCAACAATAGATAGGTTTTAACATTAGGCACAGTGCAAAAGAATCTATAAACGTTAAATCTTTCGCTATTACTCACATGATAATTCCATTCTTGCCATCTGCATGCAATCAATCTATCTTTAAAAATCCGAAGAAAACCATCAATTGCATCAACACCTTGGTTCAGCCAGACATAACCAAACCCATACATATATAATTTACAACGAACATTAGAGGCCCAATTTCTTTTGTCACGTTCGTCCAAATCAAACAACATACGATATGTCTTATATGGTAATCAATGCTCATCCATTCTAGTTAATTCAACCAAAACTTAAAATATTTTAAAGCAGAATTTATGTATATACGATATCTGTTTGTTTCTCCATATTTCAGATCGTTTGGTGTACGTATGTCGACGCCTAAGAATCGTTTGAGTCCAAACAAATGTACTTTTTCGCAGTGTAATGCTGCATTGTCCAGTCCCCATATTTCCGCACCGGAGAGTCAAATAATTTTAGAGATGTGTTTAGAGAGTTATTTTTCAACTTACACAATTTTTGCAATATATACAACAAAGCATTCTTGGCTCGACTAGAAAGATTATTGCACGCTGCTACAAAACTAATTCTTGTAGAAAAGTAAATTCCCAGATATTTGTACACATTGACAAGATGCATGATTATTCCATTGTAAGTCCATTTCTCACTAGCAGATAAATAACCCTCTTTCTTAAATACAACATCACTTTATTCATATTCACCTTGAAGTCTAACGCTGACGCTGCACGACGCAGACTATAGATCTGTGTTTGCAGGCCAATAACTGTTTCGGCCAATAATGCCACATCATCAGCCAGTAATAATATAAACAGCTCAAAGTAATCATGTGTAAAGGCTGCACCATGTCTGCCTCCTCTTATCACTTCTAATGCTAATTCATTGATAAATAAAGAAAACAGTATAGGGCTGCAAACATCACCTTGTTTTACCCCACGGGTACATTTGATATATTCAGTCAATTTAGCTCCACATCTGACCCTAGCTTTTACATTCATGTACATACTACGAATAGATTTATGCAGTTTGCCTTTAATTCCATTTTTCAAAAGTATCGGCCATAACAAATTCCTTTCTATAGAATCAAATGCCTTTTCAAAATCAATGAAGGCAACGTATAGTTTACGGTTAAAACAAAACTGTTTTGTATTAATGCCAATAAAGCAAACATATGGTCGACTGTAGAATACCCTCTTTTAAATCCCGCTTGGTGTTTGCCCGTCAAATTATATTCTTCTATCCATTCTTGAAGTCTGTTATTTATAACTGCACTATACATTTCACTGCTAATGTCACACAAAGATATGCCTCTATAATTGCTAGGGTTATTCACATCACCATTTTTAAATGGAGGAAGTACGATAGAGTCTGTCCAGTTGTCTGGAAAACACCCTTGTCAAACAATGCATTAAAAAAAAAAAAAAAAAATCAACTGATCGAGCCCCTGCATATTTTAGCATTTCCCCTATAACCCCATCTGGTCCTGCAGCTTTACCATTTTTCATTTTTCTTATTGCAAGCATTACTTCTTCTCTTGATATGGGGCGATTCATTGCTCTCATTTCTTCTTAATTCTCATACACGGGTGCAGGTCACTACCGCGAGCGTCACTACCGCGTGTAACACAACCGCGTGTAACACTATCACGAGTGTAACACTACCGCGAGTAACACTACCGCGTGTAATACTTCCGCGTGTGTGACACCATCGCGTGTGTAAAACTACCGCGAGTAATACTACCGCGTGTAACACTTCCGCGTGTGTAACACTATCGCGTGTGTAATACTACCGCGAGTAGCACTACCGCGTGTAAC
>CM065735.1:11149220-11184220 GCA_033310375.1 Conus canariensis
AGTTTACTGAGGGTCATTCATAATATTTTTCATTTGCAAACAAGCTGCCTTGCAAAGAAACAATGTAACACATTTACCATTATCTGTATCTGCGAACCACCATTACTTTTTTTAAAATAATGGACTGTTACTATAGACGTTAGTTTTATTCTGTACACACTTCCGACTGGTATCTGGGATTTCATTTAGCCTCTCCCTGTCTGTCTGTCTGTCTGTCTGTCTGTTTGTCTGTCTGTCTGTCTGTCTGTCTGTCTGTCTGTCTGTCTGTCTGTCTCTCTCTCTCTCTCTCTCTCTCTCTCTCTCTCTCTCTCTCTCTCTCTCTGTTACCTGCTTAACTGTCTTCTTACAATCTTTTTGTCATTCAGTATTTGTTATATAGTCGTACTTCTTTTTACAGTTCCCCTTGCTTTACCATTGCATCTATTTTAGTTTCAAACATCCAGTACTATGATTTTTTTGGTCTTTGAAGTGTTTCGGTATATCACTCAATGAAGACTGGTTTTTTATTTTTATTTATTTTTTGTTGTTGTTAAGATTAAGAACATTCCAGTGAAGATGATTTGTTTACATCATATTTCATATTTAGTTTGAAGTGGACTTGTGCAGATCGTTTGGTAAACCAGTCTTAAAAACTTCATATTAACATACAGTTTGGAACCAGCATGTCGTGGTCACTTTTCCTCAGATGACAAACATTCACTGTGCCTATAGGCATAATTGTTCATCATTGATCAGTATTCTGTTCATCTGACCAAGGTAGTTACGTCACTGTCTTTATCTTTCTTCTTGTTGTTACGTATTATGACAACTTTTGTTTTAAGAAGCCATTTCCAGGGCACTTACCAAGGTCTCCTTAAATTGTGCCCAGCTGCTCTTCTAGCACACAGTTAGATAATTAAATCGGCTATCTGGCAGTTGTACAGATTTTCAGAGTATTTCACGTAGTCATTTATTTATTTGTTTCATGTTCATTTCTCATTTTTTTTAATATTTTATTTTTATGTTATGGTTTACAAGCATATTTTCATCAGACGAACTCTAGGAATTACCGAAACTTGCAATCACAAATCATGATGTTGTCACAAAAAGTGAGTTTCACGGCAAAAATTTTAAGTCGTGCAAATAAAGAAATAGGTCGCAACACAAGCGCGTTTTAGACTGTTGCAATGTCACTGTGCTTTCATTGCACATTGATTTGAATCCATGCGAGAGACATTTTTAGTTTTTTACTTGTTTTTAAACGAATTACATGTGCACATTAATTGCTGTTATTGTTATTATTAAACATCGTTCATTGCGAATGGCATTTTTCATTTTCTGTTTCCGCTTTAAAAAAAAAAAAAGAAAAAAAAGAAAAAAGAAAAAAGGCGCCATTGTTTAGGGACCTCCATATTTGTGGTGTTTGGCCAGGAGTAGCTGACAGTTACCTCCCAGTAATCATCATGGATGCGTGGGATACATCTGAGGTCCAAAATGGACAGTAATATTTAATTGTGCTTTGTATTTTTTTCCACGAGCAATATTACTATCAAAGATGAGGAACATGCGTCTCTGTCAGATAATTCCGTTTCTTTCAGTCAAAAGTTAGCCACTTGAAGTATAAAAATTGAGCGTATTCTTCCATAAAGACAGGATGAAAGATGATCTGCTTTGGAGACGTGTCGAGATAAGCGGCTTGTCGTCTGCTAAATAATTATTACCCCAGTTACAGCAGTAGACTGTGCTATGAAATGTGCCAGTCACATGAAATGCTATAATTCAAGTGAATTTGTTGGGGACAAATCTTTAAGAAGTGATTGAATTGAGCGTTGATCTAAGATCAGAGAATAGACCACCGATAAAATCAACAATTAGCATTGCTTGTTTTTATCGTTGATAACATTAGGAGAAGCAGAAGAAAAAATGACTTGTCAAAGGTGTGAATGTCGCTGTGGAGCCAAGCTGTGCATTCGTATGGCACACACGGCATTGTGTGTTGGCGTGCCCGTTTCCCTTCTGTTCAAAAACACAGGTAAAGTAGATGGTTGTGGATCTATGATTTAAAAAAAAGAAGAAATCATGCCATTCGCATTTTCACTAATTGTTACAATTTGTGTGTCACCATATCATGTATATCTGTGGTGGAAGCAATTAATGTGGGTAAATGGATGGAAGGAATAGTCTCTGTGTGTGTGTGTGTGTGTGTGTGTGTGTGTGTGTGTGTGTAAAGTTAAATGACTTGTCTTTAGATTACTGTTAATGTTAGAATACAAAGTTTATGCCATAGATTAGAAGTTACGACTCATGTATGTATATATACTTATTGTGACCTTATCATAATATGATCTCGCTGTGCAGGGTGTATGTGTAGAACTAGAAGACTATGTCAGTATGTGACATTTTGATGTGTGTTATTAAGCAAAGGCAAAAAGAGGGGATAATTTACACTGGGACAAATATTTCTGTGAATGATGTGCATATGCTTTCATCCAAATCAAGATTTCCATCAAATAATATTTAATGGAGGTTTCATATCCCAAGAACAAAGATCTTGGGAGATTTTCAGATGTCTGGCTGATTTTTTTTTTTTTTTATAGTTTGTTTTTAATGTTTGTGATAAAGTGTGACAAGAAAAAAGTAAAATGTGATAAAAACTCACAATCAGAATGTGGGGGGACATGAAAGATAAGAGAGCCCCCCCCCCCCCCCTCTCCATCCCTTTTTGCTTCCCATAGAACATCAGCGAGTATGTGAAGTGAAACTCGGCATTAAGAACTCACAGTGGACTACAATGAATTACATACTGGGTCAAGAGGCCATTTTTAGGATAATTTCTCAACTGGTGAGTTGTTAGAGCTGTAAAGTTTATATTTGTGTGCTTGTTTGTATTTTTTATCTTCATTTTCCTGCTTTAGACTTGAGTGTGCATTTGTTATGACAACACTGACAGTCAGTCAAACACTGTGTGATTGGATGTGTGTGTGTTTGGTTTCAGTCTTAGCAGCAGCACTGTTCCATGGTCAGCACTTGATAGTGGCCATCCTGTATGTCCTGCTGTTGTCATTCTCTCTCACCATGTACTTCCTGGCCTGCTGCACTGACCCGGGCTATCTGCGTATACGCAAGCACTGGAAAGCGGTTAGTTTACAGAAAACTTGTGCTGACATGATATATTCGTAAGTTCATGTCCTCGTGAAACATGTCGAAATGTTCCTGTGCGTCAGGTTTGTATTGTAGAGCCCTGTTGACGTTGAAGATGCTGGGGGCTCATTCAGTACAGTTGTATCCTTGTCTTCTGGAATTTGAACCTAATAACTTCCTGTTTTGGGTCACTGTCGTTGGCTCTGCCTCTTTACTTTTGTCTTTGTTTATTTGTTCATTTTTTAAATAATCTTTGTGCCCCTTTCTCTTATGTTTTTTTTGTACTTTTTGACATGCCTGCTGTTTTATTGTAATCTGGTTACTTGATCGTGAAAATGTGCTCAGTATTCAGAGTAGATACTGGCTATTCAGTCTACTGTCTACTGTGCTCATTTTGCCCATATGGCTTTTATATCTCTATCTGTCTGTCTGTCTGTCTGTCTGTCTAATCATTTTTTGTGTGTTACAGTTATTTTTAGTACTTTTTTTTAGAAACTGAGAATGTTAAATTAAGTGAAATGGCAGTGCTGTCAGCACAGCCTTCTACGATGTCATGTCAAGTGTAGGACTGAAAGTGAGATAACTTGAAAACATTTTGGTGGATCTTCAGCTCAGAAGCTTACATTTCATGGGTAGTTTGTAGCTCAGTTAAAATTCTGCAAGGTTTTATTTGTTTATTTTTTGTAAAATTTCGTAGATAGTTCAGGTGCAACACTGACAAAATACCATTGAACTGAAATGTTCAGGTGGTTTATGCACATGTAGTGTGTACATGGTTTGTGTCCCTCTCATATGTTCTGTTTTTATTCATTGTGAGTACAAAATTTTACAATTATATCAGGGACTGGTGTTGCCATACATAATTATTCCTGTTGGTCTGTAGTGCGTCAGCATCTGAAAATAGCCAACAATTGGCTCTCAGATGGAGGTCAGCTGATCGATCATTACTTGAATTGTTAAATCAGCCTTGTTTGGATAAAACTTTTGAGCATGCTGTTGAATTATTAAGAGCCTTTTATATAGAGAAAAAAAAAGCTTAAACACACACACTGACATAGCAACATAACTGTTGTGTATCATGCATGCTCACTCATGCATAAGCACACATAACATGTAAAATTTACACACACGTCGACATGCAGGCTTGCCTATGTGAGAAAGAAAGTAGTAATATGCATCCATGAGTCAGCTGATTTTGAGAGAAGGTTGCTAATGTGTGTGAGTCATGTTTTGAAAGCCAGGGCGTTATGGGCCCAAATATGTTATTAGTTTAAAAAAAAAAAAAAATTACATGTTAATCTGTGTCACTGTGGTTCATATTTTGAATAAATACATAATAAATACTCTGAATGCATGAATGGCATAATAATCATATTCAGTGGTAGGCTCAAGTGTTCTCTTTTTGTTTTAATCTTTTTTTTCCCAATGATTTAGTTCATACACATGCACACACACACACACACACACACACACACACACACACACACACACACACACACACACACACACGCATGCACGCACCCACCCACACACACACACACACACACACACACACACACACACACACACACACACACACACACATACACATGTGCGCACGCACACATGCAGGCATGTATGCTCAGTCTCTTAGTCTCAACGCTCTCTTTCTAGCACATATACCTACCTACCCTCTGAACCTGTCTCTTTAAAACAGTTGCTTGGCTGGGTCCGCATGTGCACACATGCGCCCACTCACTCACACACACACACACACACACACACACACACACACACACACACACACACACACATGTCATGTGCAGACATTCTCTCTCGCATGCAAGCAGTGAATTTGAATCAAATGCATCCAGTCCATTTGGCCAGTTAGTGAGCTGTTTATAACATTGTTATTTGTAAGAGATTGTCAGTTTCACAGGCAGGCAGAAAAAATTCTGGAATAACAACACTATGAACTGGACTGGTGTCAGCATCTCGATGCCACTGTGCATGACTAAGATCAAAGGGCTAGCTTTCATGGCATTCCTGTTGCCATTATTTAGCAGTGTCTGGTTGCCCATGTGGCATTTTATGTGTGTGTGTGTGTGTGTGTGTGTGTGTGTGTGTGTGTGTGTGTGTGTGTGTATGAGTGTGGTTTGTGTGTGTGTGTGTGTGTGTGTGTGTGTGTGTGTGTGTGTGTGTGTGTGCATGCACATATGTGTTTGTGTGTGTGTGTGTGTGTGCCTGTGTGTGTGAGTGTGTGTGTGTGTGTGTTAGGACCATTATTTCAGTATTTTCTGTGCACTCATTTGAGTAAATCAGGGGTGATAACTTTAGGTGAATACTGATGCTCTGCGCATGGCATAGTTTGCTCTACTGTAAGATTAGTTCAGCTTTCATGATACATATTGTGTACATGCTGAAAAAATCTACGGTTTTGTCATTTGTTTCTTTTACTGGATGGAACTGTCTAGGTTGATGACAATCCTGAAAAAGTTCTGCTCAATTAACTACAACAATAAGCGACGTACTGTCAAGGGACAGTAGTTATAATGGTGAAGCGTGTTGTTTCAGAGAGTGAAAAAGAGCAAGAACAACAACGCAGAGGACTCCTGCGGGTCAGAGGATTCGGACGAAGGCTCCACCATGTTGAAATTTAACACAGAGGATGGAGATTTCAAGTACCGTGTGTGTGATTATTGTGAAATACAGGTCAGTTGGATCACTTTCTTTCTCTCTTTCAGTCTCTCTCAGGCAGCTCCAGATCTAAAATTCTCTGTCTGTCTTGTCTGTCTGTCTGTCTCTCTCTTTCTCACGCTCTCTCTCTCTCTCTCTCTCTCTCTCTCTCTCTCTCTCTCTGTGTCTCCCCTCCCTCTGTCTCTGTCTGTCTGTGTGTCTGTCTTTGTTTCTGTATCCATGTCTGTCTGTCTGTCTGTCTGTCTCTCACTCTCTCTCTCTCACTCTCTCTCTCTCTCGCTCTAGCGAACTAGGAACTTCTTAACTCTTTCATTCCTACTTTTATATGAACCATTACTTCCTCTTGTTCCTAGATTCTTATAATACGAGTATTCCCTTCATTCCTGGATTTAGAGAAAAGAAAAAGAAGTGTAAAGTGAGAACTGCCATGTGTGCAGTAGCAAACCGGCCAGAATAGAGCGGCAACAACTTTCCCACTCTGTAGGGGCCATCTGGCATCCATTCCATTCATAAACACTGCCGCGCGAGCGACCCAGTCATGATGTGTACCAATGATGCGACTCGCGCGAAGTTCAAAGCGCTTACCGCGAGAACCGATTTTCCGGGCTGCAGGAAGGAAAGGAGGGATTTTGTGCTGCCCGGTTTTCCGGACTGCAGGAAGGAAGGGTAGGATTTCTGCAAACCGGAAAACTGGGTTGTAGGGATGAAAGAGTTAAGTTTCACTGTTAACTCCTACAGATTTGAGGAACAGGCTATGCATAAATCTCTTTTTCTGTGTGTTATGAAGGTTGTTTTTTTTTCATCTTATCTTGTGAATGATCTTTGTCTGTCTATCTATATGTATGTGTGTGAATGTTTGTGTTTAAAAAGTGGTGGAAAGGGGGGTTAGGGGAGTGGGATGCTTGGTTAGGGAGGAGTGATGTTTGTTGAAGAATACAGTGCTACAGAATTTTGTATGAGAGACTGTATGTGAGTGCGAGTGTGGATATGCATGTGTGTATACATGTTTAATGTGGATGCGCACATAATGTGTATGTATGGATAACGTGTGCGTGTGTGTGTGTGTGTGTGTGTGTGTGTGTGTGTGTGTGTGTGTGTGTGTGTGTGCTTATGCATATGAAATTCCTGAAGTGAGCACGTGGAACTTTCATGTAACAGAATGCTGTGTAATGAACAGAGAGGTGTGAAAGATATAGGGTAGGCGTCCACACAAGCTCTAGTCTAAAAGGTGGAAAACTCAGCTGTAAAGCTGTACTCAAGGCAAACAGAAATAGAGAGATCATGTCATACCCCTGTTACTAACCCTGTTTTGGTTACCTGTTGAAGCATGCTGTCCGTCCATTGCCAAAATATTTTCTATGAGTCTTCTCCAGCTTACATCTCCAACCAGCTGTCTGCCTGCTCACAATCTCAGACTCTGGTAATGCAAGTAGATAAGGGTAATGATGCCAGAGTGTGAAGGAGTATGTAATTGTACATGTACACGCATGTGCATCATCATGTTTATAGATTCAATGTGTGTCGAGGAACCTATAAATGTAAAATGGTTTTGAAGTTCTACAGCCTTTTGTTACAAATATAGTCTGGGCTTCTACTTTATGTATATATGTATTTGGGCATGTTTGCATGTGTGTGTGTTTTGTGTTTTGTGTGTGTTGTGTGTGTGTGTGTGTGTGTGTGTGTGTGTGTGTGTGTAATCTCTATATGTTGTGTGTGTGTGTGTGTGTGTGTGTGTGTGTGTGTGTGTGTGTGTGTGTTGTGTGATCTCTGTTGTTGTGTGTGTGTGTGTGTGTGTGTGTATGTGTGTGTGTGTGTGTGTGTGTGTGTGTGTGTGTGTGTGAGAATCTTTATATGTCATGTGTGTGTGTATGTGTGTGTATGATCTCTATATGTTTTGTGCGTGTGTGTGTGTGTGTGTGTGTGTGTGTGTGTGTGTGTGTGTGTGTGTGTGATCTCTATATGTGTTGTGTGTGTGTGTGTGTGTGTGTGTGTGTGTGTGTGTGTGTGATATCTCTGTAATGTTGTGTGTGTGTATGTGTGTGGTGTGTGTGTGTGTGTGTGTGTGTGTGTGTGTGTGTGTGTGATATCTCTATTATGTTGTGTGTGTGCTGTATGCAAAGTGCTTGTATGGCCCATGGTAACAGTGTGTGTCTGTCCAGTCATGACATTCACTGAGTAATCCCATGAACACAATACTTTGCTGTGGCATGATCACAATTGATGTGCAGTCTGTGAATGTTTTGAGATGTAATTCCTCCCTTGTGTACTTGTGTGTTTGTGCAGTTTCATCTCGAGTGGTTGTAAAATAGCACGTAATGAGAGATCTGTAAATTGATGGAGCAGTTTGGATATAAACATGTTAACTGTTTTTTTTTAATGTTGTATGCTGAAGTGGTAGGTCAAAATGGTCATCCGCTCTTTCTTCCTTCCTGCTGTCTGCCATTTGCTAGCAGCTAACCACCATTTACTGTCCCTGCCTTGTCCTCTTCTCCACCATCATCCCCCTTCCCTTATTTGCTCTTACATCCCCCCCCCCCCTTTCCTTACACCCTCCCCCCTTCCCTTCCCATACATGAACACATGCGTATGCATACACAAGCACACATAGTCACACACACACACACACACACACACACACACACACACACACACATGCACACAAGTGCACTTGATGCATACAGATGCACACACACACATGCACACACACACACACACACACACACACACACACACACATGCACACACACACACCCATACACACACACACACATGCACACAAGTGCATTTGCACGCATGCAGATGCACAGACACACACACACTCACTCACATGCACACAAGTGCACTTGCACGCATACAGATGCACACACACTTGCACACACACACACACATGCACACACACACACACACTCATATACGCACACACACATGCACACAAGTGCATTTGCACGCATACAGATGCACAGACACGCACACACTCACTCACATGCACACAAGTGCACTTGCACGCATACAGATGCACACACACACTTGCACACACACACACACTTGCACACACACACACACACACACACACACACACACACACACACTCATATACACACACACACATGCACACAAGTGCATTTGCACGTATACAGGTGCACAGACACACACACACTCACTCACATGCACACAAGTGCACTTGCACACATTACAGATGCACACACACACTTGCACACACACACACACACACACACACACACACACACACACACACACAACATACATACACGTGCACACAAGTGCACTTGCACGCATACAGATGCACACACACACACACACACACACACACACACACACACACACACACACAACACACACACACACTCGCACTCACTCTTCCCCCAGTCCATCTTGCTCCTTTCTCATGCACTCCACTCACCATGTCCTTTTTTGTCTTTCTTCCCTTTCACTCTCTTTTCCTATGACTGAAGCACACACTCAGAACTGACAAAAACAGTACAGTAGTATATGAAAGTAAATAAGTATTACTGAAATGTATATACATTTGAATGAATTTAGTGAAATGATAAGGCTGGAGTGATCAGGGCGTGTTGTACTGAAATAGATATGTTTTTTAATGCTTTCTGAAGTGCAGCTTTTGGTTTGAGGTAGCCAACAGTTTTTGGTTGTGAGTTCCATTGTCATGGGGCAGTGTATGAAAAGGCATGTCCTCCAAATGTCTCTGAACCTGTCTTTGGAAGTGAGGTGATCTGAAAAGAGTACCACTTGTGACCCTAATGTCCACAGCAACCGATGCGTACGAAGCACTGCGAGGACTGCGGGCGATGCGTGCGCAAGTACGACCACCACTGTCCCTGGCTGGAGGCCTGTGTTGGGGAGCGGAACCACAAGTTCTTCTGGCTGTTCCTGCTGTCTACAGCCGTCCTCATCCCTTGCACTTTCTTCATTGCCTGGTGAGTTACGTGCAGGTCTATACAATACATGGTGTAATTCAGGGTATCAGGACTACCAACCACCGTTTACTTCTGAAGTTTATGGAGCTATGAATTGTCAAAATTGTCACAGGAATAGATTTCTTCAGAGTTATTTCCACAGCAATACAGGTGAACATTGCACAAAGCAGTCAGCAGTTATAGGTTTTGAATATCTGGATTGCTGACCTGGAAGCAAGAGTTAAGCTCACAATTGATGATAGTAATTGCTTGGTTGTCATGCCTGTGCTGGCTTTGAAAGAGCACCACCACATCCATCAAACAACAGTACCTGTGAACATGACATACTGATGGACATGGAATTCAGAACTTAGGTCATCACTAGAGCTGGAATTGAAGAGTCAAAAGAATTTCAGACTTTTCGTTCTGATGATGATGATGCTGTGGAATTCCGTTCTAGTTTGAGACTACTTGACGGCGCTATAATTTGTGCTTCTTTTTGTACTCCCAGTTCTTATAGAACAGGGAGTACTTTTCAATGGGAACGAAGAAATGCTGTCTGTGTGTCTATCTGTCTGTCTGTCCGTGGTCAAAATGTGTTCCACTCGCTGCAGACAAAACTTCTGGGCCGATCTTTCTGAAAATTTGTAGGTATGTTCATTGTGGATCATGGATGATGCCCGATGTTTTACTTTACCAGAATAGCCGTTACTAACGTCTGTAATGGCCCAAAACGGTTTTTCTTCTTTATGGAATATCTCTTTATGACGCATGTTTGATTGTGACATCAGATACATTATGACGCATGTTTGATTGTGACGTTTTTCAGGAAGATAAACTGGGAGTACGTTTATATGCTTTGCATCTTGTTAAAATGTATTCTGCCATCAGTCAGGTCTGAGAGATAACAGACACCTGCAGTATTGGTCAGGAAATATGACGGACACTGTCGGAGACATGTCAAGTGAATGACATGACTGCATGGGGCCGGTTTTCCTATTTTAGCCCATAGTCCCAACTTCGCTCAGCTTGAACAGAAAATTTCAGTCTCTTGAAATGTACATTGAAAGTACTTGACTGTGTGCTCATTTGTAAAGTAGCTATCTTTTATTCTCTCGCAGAAAGGATTGCGATCGATTCATCATTGGTGAGATGTTTGCATATACAGCTGTTTTTAAGCCCTCCAAGCTGTATGTTCTGTGTTCATCTAAACACAACACCAGTGTGGTTATGTTGTTATTCATATGTGAGGTGCTTCTTCATTTTTCTTGAAGGGTGTGTATATAGTGTCATTCATCTGACCAACCCTCGATGCTCTGCTTTTCTGTGAAAGATTGAATGGGAGTTAATCAGATGAAAATTAACGCACGTGCTCACACATGGAACTTGGTGTACAGTCTCATCCCAAGGACTTATAGTCTGCACTGATGCCATCTCCAAAGAGAAAACCTCCCTAGCCTTTCGATCAGTGAGTGCTTCCCCTTTGCCTTTCACACTGCTGTATTCAGTAAGGTTCATTAATGAGTCAAATGATGAGAGTCCTTTTCTAGATCTAGCTTTTCAGTAACAAAATGCTTCAAGGATCCACACATACAGCTACTTAAGTGGTTGGATATAATTTATCTACAAGTGTGTCAAGCCACTCAAAATGCATTATGTCTGAAACCTGTCCACAGTGTTTAGAGCAGGGTATTGAAAGACTGCTGTAATTGTCTGCTTGGGTTATTTTCTCCTGGACATATATCTTGTATGGTTGCTTCCCTTTCAATCATTGAAACATGATGGCACATAATTTCACAAGTTAATTTTAGAATTTGATTTCACAGAGTGTATGAATTAGAAACACAAGGAGTGATGGACCCTATGAAACTGCAGGTATGTGAGCTATAAGCTGAAGTACAATGAATTATACAACATCAGTTAATGGAAGGAACATGGTGAAGAAATTTTCATTGAGCGTGTGTGTGTGTGTGTGTGCGCGCGCGCGTGCGCGCGCGCACACGCATGTGTGTGTGTGTGTGTGTGTGTGTGTGTGTGTGTGTGACAATGAGTGAGTGACAAGCTGACCCAGTTAGGGCCTGTGTATGTGCAGGATGGTGGAGTTCAAGTTTTGTGGACAGGGTCTGGTATCTTCATGTGATTTTGAAGAACAAGGTTTCCATGTTGACAATTAAGTCTTATTTATAATGTGTATCGAGAGCACCTTACTTGCGCTAAATGACACACATTGCCCATACAACGTATCATATTTTTAAGTAATGAAACATTTAATCCTACAAATTCAATTGGGACATGACCCCCCCACCCCCCTCAAGAAATTTACATCGGATATTGGAGAATCTCCTTCGCGTAAAGTGTCCACCCATCCTCATTTACAAGAGAAAAGTCTTTAGCAGCTCTGTTTGATTAAAGATAAAGGTCACAGGAACATGCTTTCACACCTGATGGTGTGTTCTCTCCCTTCATCTGCCTTCAACACAATTACAGCCCTGACATAGCGGTTGGCTGGGCTGTAAGCATCCTTACCTGACCTTACCCCCCCCCCCCCCTCCCCTGCTCTTCTGTCTCCAGGAATGGAATCACCCACCAGCTGCTGTGGGGGGACTGGTTCAAGGCCAACGTGCTGCTGTTCATTGACCTCCTGGTCCTGCTTATTGGCGGCTTCGTCGTCTTTGGCCTGCTGGGCTTCCACACCTTCCTCATGGTGCGCGGGATGACCACCTGGGAGGCGGTGTCGCGGGAGCGCATCACCTACCTGAGGTACCTGGACGAGGGCTACAACCCCTTCAACGAGGGCATGTGCAGCAACATGTACCACTTCCTGTGCTCCTGCCGCAGCCGCAAGTGGGAGGGGGTGTACGCTACGCAGGCGGAGATGAACGGGTCTCTGGCCTAGTAGGAGGACGGGGGATCGGCTCTGTGCATGGTGGGAGACTGATTTCTGGAAGGACGGAAAAAAAAGAAAGAAATGAAATAGAAGAAAGGAGGACAGCAGACATGATAGTGATGCATGTTTGCTGGTGCATGTGTACGCATGTGTGAAATACGCGCACTCTCTCGTTCACTCTCCCATAGGTTCAAAACCCTTTTCAGTTTCATTGGACTTGAAGAAAATTTGAGAGACTGGAAGACAAAGGGGACTGTAATACAGTAACATATTGTGAATTGATATGTAAACATACCAACATCCAGGCAGACAGATATATGTAAAGACGTGCATGTACACACACACACACACACACATGCACACAAACACACAAACGCACGCGCGCACGCACACACACACACACACACACACACACACACACACACACACACACACACACACACACTCACACTCAGTCAGTCTCTCTCTTTGCTGGCAATGTGACACAGTTAGACACAGAATTATGGATATTGGGTGCGTACCTGCTGACAAATGTGCTGTTGTGTTTGTACATTTGCACATTCTCAGAGTGTGCAAACACAAATTTACATAAGTAAATATATGCCTCACAGGAGGGCAAAACATGCATGAATAGTGACTTGAACATACTCACACATGCACACACTTGTGTATTTTCGATTGGTCGACAGAAGCAAAATGATAAACAAGATTTATGGAAATTCCAAGCTATTGCCAGTGTTCAATTTGAACAGACACTGAAATGAAAAGAAAAGGAGAAAGAAAAAAAAAAGAAATACGGTCGTTATAATTCATGCGAAAATTCATATTCTGAAACTTTGATTGGGTAGACTGATTTGTTCATACAGCGTTGTTCGGCTAACCTGAAACTGGGGTAACCCCAATTTTGGATAACCAAAAAGAAAGTGCCAGTTTATTCAGTTTTGGACTAAGGGGGCTCTGCTGAACATGTATATGGAGCAATGAACCAAACAGAAGGCTACGGTGCCGGTCCAAGAAGTCTGCAGCAGTGGCAGTCTGTTCCATGGGCCCCGTGGTTGGTCCACACAAACAGCGTGAAGCTAATGATAGAAAAGCCATAGTGTGCTGAAACACAAACATATGTCGAAGTGTTCAGTATGGTATTAAGTGAAAGTGGTTGTGTATTTTGAGGCGTATGGCTCCTGTGCGAGTGATAGTGATCGTAGATATGGTTCTGAGAACTTCTGACTGAGTGAACGTAACTGCGATTTTGATGCCGCTGGTTTGATTAAGAGATGGGGGTCATGATTTTTTTTTTCCTGCTGGTTCTGGCTGAATGAAGGGGGCCCTGATTTAGATGCAACTAACTGGGACAGAGAGAAGAGTGTCATGATTTTGATGCAGTGGGGTTTGACCGAGTGAAGCTGAGGGCCATGATTTTGATGCAACCAGGTTCTGATTGAGAGAAGAAGGGTTGGGGGGGGGGGGAGGGGGAGGGGGGGGTCATGATTTTGATGAAGTTAGGGTCTAACTGAGGGAGAGGGTAGTGGGTGGTTGGTCCTGAGTTAGATGCAGCTGGGCTGAAGGGGAAAAAACGATCATGATTTTGATGTAGCATGGAGGAATGAGAGACGATGGTCATTATTGTGATCAGCTGGATTCTGTGCAAATCTGACTGTTACTGTAATCCATAAGAGTCCTGATTGAACGAAAGCCAGTGTGAGTTCCAGTAGAGGGGTGGGGAGGTGAGTGAGGGAAAGCGATTCTGGTGGAGAAGTCTGAATTGAGCAGACGCACATAAATGGTGACAGTGTTGAGGGATTCTGAATGGAGTTACTTGAATTACTTCAGTGTGGAGGTGTTCCAAATTGAATATAATGGATTATTTTCAGTGTTGAAGGATTCTGAAATGAGTGTTCAGGTTTATGTGTTCAGTGCAGGAGGGTTTTCAATTGCAGTGATATTTGTTTCAATAAAGAATGGTTCTGAATTGAGTGAACACAAATATGGATTTCAATAAAGGAGATTCAGAATTAAGTGACAGTGATTGTGGTCTCAGTAAGAAGGGGTTCTGAATTAAGAAACAGTTGTCGTGGTTTGAACGCCAGAGGGGTCAGAATGATTTATTGACACTGAATGTGGTTTCAACAAAGGAAATTTTTAGTTGAGCGAATGTGATTATCCTTCCAATACAGAGGAGTTGTAAATTCAGTGAACACAAACATGGTTTGAATGGTGAGGGGGAGCATTGAATGACAGTGACTGTGGTTTAAATGTTGACAGCTCTAGAATGGAATGACAATGAACATGGTTTTAATGCAGAGCAGTCTACAATTGAATGACAGGGGTAATGGTTTTAATGCTGAGGAGTACAGAATTGAATGACTGTGGTTATGGTTTCAATGTTGAGGGGTCCAGAATTGAAAGACAGTGATAATGGTTTTAATGCTGAGGAGTACAGAACTGAATGACTGTGGTTATGGTTTTAATGTTGAGGGGTTCAGAATTGAAAGACAATGATAATGGTTTTAATGCTGAGGAGTACAGAATTGAATGACTGTGGTTATGGTTTCAATGTTGAGGGGATCAGACTTGAATGAATGTGATAATGGTTTTTGATAGTGAAGGATCAGAATCAAATGACCGTGAATATGGTTTTTAATGCTGAGGAGTACAGTAGAACTGAATGACTGTAATTATGGTTTTAAAGTTGAGGGGTCCAGATTTGAAAGACAGTGATAATGGTTTTAATATTGAAGGATTCTGAACTGAAGGATTCTGAATCAAAGGACAGTGAGCATGTTTTTTAATGCTGAGGAGTACAGCAGAACTGAGTGAATGTGGTTATGGGAGTAAAGTTGAGGGGTCCAATTTGAAAGACAGTGATAACGGCTTTTAATATTGAAAGATCCTGAATCAAGTGACCGTGAATATGGTTTTAATGGCGAGGGGCGCTGAAGTTGGTGAATGTGACGGTAGTCTTTATGAAACATGAACAGTTTCAGTGCAGGGGGACTGACATGAGCGAACATTATCAAGGTTTTGGTGCTGAGGAATTCTGAAGTCAGTGACAGTGATTGTTGGTTTCTAACGCTGAGGGGTTTTGGATTGAACGAATGTGACAATGGTGTCACTGAAGATGGGCTGTGAATGGTTTCAGTGTTGGAAGGTTCTGGATTGAGTGAAGATGATCATGCTTTCAGTGCTGATGAGTTCCGAATTGAGTGACATTGATGATTGTTTCAGTGCTTAGGGACTGTGAAGTGAGTGAACATGATTGTGGTTTCAGTGCTTGAGGGATTCTGAATTGAGTGCATGTGGCTATGGCTTCTTTGCTGACAGGTTCCGGAGTGATTTTATTGCTAGAGGTTCTGAATTGTTTACGTCCTGTTTCCTGCAGAGTTCAGTGTATAAGAACTTCAAACCTCTTTGTTCCTTGTTCCTTAAACAACATGTCGTTAAGTCTTAATAGTTTTAAATCTGTTTTTTCATTCTTCTCCCAAATCTACTGAAAAACAAGAATTAATGAAACAATGGACAACAATTTCATGAAAATGGCACAGAAACGCCTTGAAGAGAATGAACGGAATAGTCTCCATCATTGACCAGTCCGCAAAAAAAAAGGGCAAGGATCATGAAATCTGAATGCTTGGTTGTTCCAGCTGAAGCACTCCTGTCCCTTTGAAGACTTTTCAATGCGTGTTGACTGACATGCATACTGGACAAGGAGCTGAGCTGTTTTTGAATCACACCTAGACAGAGCAGAGGCTGTTTCTTGTTAGCAAGGTTTACGTCTTTGCTTCCAGCAGGATACTCGGAATTTCAGTCAACTTCCACACATGGTTAAAGTGCGGGCATGAAATGGAGACAGACTGTACAATGCCAAGTTTCATCCACTTAATGGATGAGTCTCAGAGAGTGTTGCTCATTTCCTGACCAACACTCCAGGTGTCTGTATATCTCAGGCCTGGCTGACACCAGGATATATCATGAAAGTAAGAAGTTGAGTGCAGCCCAGTCATGAAGTTTCAGACCTGAATGGAAATCCTTAGCATCCTCTTCGTCGTCCTCATTCTCGTTGATCAGCATGAAAAGTCTCTGACTCTTCAGCCCTTCTTGCCATGTTCCCATGGAGACCTCTGTTCTGATCAACTCTCCACATTCATGCCTTTGGTTTGTTTGGAGCCACTGGTGTCGGTGAACTCATGGGGATTGCTGTTGGACGGATAAGGCGGCTCCCGTCAGAGGGCGAGCTCATTCACGCTGGCTCTGCGACTAAGCAGTTATTGTCTTCAGTAGGGGGCTTAGTGGGTGGTGTCCTGCCTATGTTGGATCAGAACAGGCACCACTGAACACCTCCGAAATGACTCGGCAGCAGTGCAGTGTCTCCTCTGGTGGGTTGCCTCTTGACGACTTGACATTGACTGCTCCCTGTGAGTTGCTGGTGCTGGGACTGTGATGGACGGACCAGTCTGTGGCTTCTGACGGGGGAGGGGAATGAGTGCCATGGGTGCATTGCCACTAAAGTAAGATCAGACAACTTGCATCTGGCCAATTTATGTGCCTCGAAATCAAATGTTGAAAAACCATGATGTAGTTTAGCCAGTCGCATCGCATGGAATATTTCAGAACCAGAGTTATATAAAGAGCAAATAGATGATGTGAGTTTTGGAACTTGTTTGGTCATCAGTTTAAAATCAGTATGATATGGAATAAACTCATGGAACTTTTAAAGCAATGTATAAACATGCCCTGTGAACCAACCAATAAAATGTTGTACAAAGAATACTTAATTTATTCATGATAATAGTGACAGTGGCTACAGTTGTATTCTGTTTCTTTGTTTGTTTTTCTTCATTGTTGTTAATGTGTAAACTAATGGCTATTCAAACTGCATGGTGACCTTTAGCAAACCATATGATGCTGTGTTGTTGATTTAAAAAAAAATCTCCATAGCAGTAATCATTAGAATTTTGCATGATTTTGAAATTTCTGCCACATCTGGTATGGATTTTTGTGCAGTTGTGTGAATTATGTTATGGTGAAGTTTAGAAATAGTTTCCATGTGTAAGACTGTGTGTTGTATGGGGAAAAAAAAGTACATTGTGCTGTTTTATGTGGAAAAAAAATATTTGTCATCTTAGAAGAATGTTCATTGATTTAACTCAAAGGGCTGTTGTGGTCGTGTTGGTGTTGATGATTACATACTGTGTACATTTCAACCGAAGTCTTCCCAAGATGTGTATGAACTGTAATGCAGCCCTCAATGTGAGTGTATCACTTGCACATGTGACTTGATCCTGACAGTGGCGGCTAATTTGAGTTCAGTTACATGCCAGTAGCAAGTGAAAACTATGGAGGCTACTAGCCAGCCAAAACAAATTGCACATATATCATCACATATGTCATCACACATATATCATCAGTTTGGTGCACTCTTGACACCTGCTTTTCCTTTCAGTTGACCAACTTCTGTTTGAATGACTCAGAGTAGTGGACACTTGTACACAATTAAAAGTGTGCATATGTATATCTGAGAGTCACATTACATCATAGTTATGGAGCTACATGAACTGCAAGTGAACCCAAAGTGTTTTTTTTGTGCAGGAGTAAGCCTGAGGTTGAAAGTCAGGAGTGTAAATGACTAAGTCTTCCATTTTCCCAAGCTGACACAAAGTGGAATGCCCGAGGATTGAATCAGAACCATAATGTGAGAACGGTCCAGGAGTCAGAAGAACGCGAAGCAGAACTGGGCAGAGGGTGAAGAACACACATTTCAGAACAGTATTTTGACGTCTCAGTGACGTGAAGAACACACATTTCAGAACAGTATTTTGACGTCTCAGTGACTCTTTAACTTCACATGATCACCCTTGTTTTACAGCTCCCTTTACCCCTACATAATTTGACGTACCAACAGTTTGTGCAGTTACATAGTGTAGTCTTGATTGACACTTTGTTTACTTTACATCATATTGAAGATCGAAATCATTGTCAGTTGTTGCTGAGAAATTAAATTTAAAAAAAGAAAAAAAAAAACAACTTTGTTTACAATTTATTTTTGGTTTTTGCATTTCTTTTTACTGCAGTAGTGTGAACATGTTGCTGGTGAGTTCGAAAAACAAAAACAAAATTCTGGCCAATGACCACTACAAAAAAGGTTATCTTTGAGAGTTGTAATGTATCACGAACAGCATTTTGCACAGGACGTTGTGTAGCTGAGAATATGTCCACAATGAATACAATCCCTTTGTCTTCTCAACAAACTCTATATTGTCTTCTTTGCGAGTAAATATTCATGATGGGAACTTTTCTTCCCAGTGTAGGGAACAGCCCAGTAAAAGCTGTGTGTAGTCAGCTGAGCTGTAGTGACAAAACCAAACCTTAGGCATATGTATATATCTCCATCAGCATTTCAGGTACTCGTGAACAAGAGATACACCTTCATCCTGTTTTCTCACCACATATCAATGGATGCATGCCGCATGTAGCACAGAAGTTCTGTTTGCAACAACTTGTTTTTTAATTGTTTGTTTGTTATTTTATGAGTTTGTGGACGGAAGCTTTTAGGGTCTAGCTCTGTGTTGTTTCTGCCAGTATTCGTTAGCATACAGTGTGCTTAATGTTAGAACAGCCCAGTGTTCTCTTATGAATAGTTGAGCAGTGTGTGTACCTATATACTATAGTGTACTTTGTTCACCATTTACAAAAACAAACAACTGAACAAACTTTTGATTTGTCTAGCTACCTGTAACTACATCAAATAACGAGTGTCATGGTGTGTGTTCGTAGTTAATATGAAAGCTAGTGTCTGCTGTGATTCTGGTTGTCTCTTGGTATTACATGATGAGATTCGTCTGCCACTGTAAGTTGAAAAATAGTCACATGCTGAAAGGCTGATGGAAATCAGGCGCAGATCTCAGAGGTCATGGGGAAAGGGAGGACGAGGGAAGGTCAAGAGGTTCAGGACTTGCCCCCCCCCTCCCCCCCCCCCCCCCGTTCTACTCCACCTTCCACCCAGTCCATTGCTGAATGAGAGTAGGTTCTGCGCCTACCTCCCCTTTCTGCTCATCATCGTTTTTTGCAAGTGTACTTCTGCTGAACAAAGAGAGTTCTGCTGCTGCCCCTGCTGTCTTACTCCTTCTTCCGCCACTCCCCCCCCACCCCCACCCTCGTGTCTCTCTCTCTCTCTCTCCAAATTTTTCCAGTGTGTATCATTCAAAAAGAAACTGGACCCCCACCCCGACCCTGCTTCTCCTGTTCCCTTCTTTGTAGAAGGAAACAGGCCCAGGACAGTTTTTTTTTGACTTTTTAGTAAGGAAAAACTGCTGAGAGTGAGGAAGTTTAAAAATGCAGTCAGCGAGAAGTAATCCCAACAGTCGACATTGAGCGCACAGGTCTAGCAGACTCGGCATCAGTGCTGATTCACATCACCTTGTTCGGGAAAGCAGTGAAGGAAAACAGCTTAAGGAAGCAAAAAAAAAAAAAAAAAAAAAAAAGAAGAAGAAAAGTGTTGTACAATTAAGTATTGATACCTGAAGATTCTGGGGATAAGTGACTTTGCTTGTCTGCAGATTTATACTTTCAAAGTAGAATTTTTATTGTTATTTAGCCTTTGAAAAGTGGACTAGCGGTAACTGAAGCACCCAGGTGGGCAGAAAATCCTTAGTCAGTGGTCCCAAACTCAGATGAGGCAGTTTCAAAATGGAGTGACAGAGTGGAAAATGAAGCAAAATTTAGAAAGAGAGGGGGTTAGTTACCGCCACCTGTTTCCTCTCCCATAATCCCCACTGTTGGATGCCGAATACATGGGAAGATAAATGACTTTACGTTCTTTGTTCGTACTGTCCTAAATGTTATTTGTTTTTGCCTGAAGAAGACCCAAGAGGTCGAAATGCATTGTGTCTTGTCCTGTGCTTTGTTTGTCTATGTTCTTGGTGGTAACTAACCCCCTCTCTTTCTAAATTTTTCAGATGAGGTTTAATGTTCCAAAATCTGCAAGGGGGAGTAACCTGTGTTAGAGCTCGTGTTCAGTGAGAGTGACTGCGCTGTTCTCATGGGGCAGAAGCCACTGGAGGGCACGCCCAAAGCAATTGGTCTCAGCCAGTCAGCTTACCTGTTCAATCAGCTTACCTGTTCAATCAGAGGAAATGCCAGAAATATGGGAGTGAAACGTTGCACCTTGTCATGCACTGTCGATGTCCCGATTATTATCCTGACGTCTCCGATATTTGACTCTTTAGAGCTATTTGCTTGACCCATAAACCAAGAAAAGGTAACAGTTTGCAATGGAGAAAGGGTTACCTTCCCTGATTTTTTAGATTTTGTTTTTCAGATGTTTTGTTTTGCACACTTAACATGTGTAAAAAAAAAAAGTCAACAGCAAGGGAGTTAATTGTCTTTGGCAAAGTTCTGAGAAAAATAATGCCCAGGCATGGAAGAACACCAAAACAAAGAAATTCATGGCACTGTACAGTGATGATGTGCTCTCCCTTGGAAAAAACACTTAAATTGCACTCATGCAATACAGTACTATTGTGAAGATCTTCAGTCATAAATCTATAGGTGCTTCCCCCCCACTCTTATTTTTTGACAACAGACTTGCAGAAGTTGTGTATGATTTGATTTTGAAGGGATAAACACCATGTGTAATAATGATTTCATCAAACAGTAATTTTTCCCTCAAAAGAGCTAGCAACATTATGGATTCTGCTTGGACATAACATCTCACTCTGGAAGTGATCATGTCTTGTCGCAGAAGTGTAGACAGTGATGTTTTCCACTACATTCCTGCACTGTTACTGAGCACATTCCCACAGTGTCCCACACAGTATGTAACTGAGGTGTCTAATGACTAGGAATTTGTCTTCAAATACTTAACTCAAAAACATTCTTTTCCTTCAAATGTTCATGAATTAAACTGGATCCCAGCTTAAAGTCCAGTGTTTGGTTTTCATTCCTTTACCTACGGACAGCTAAATGTTTTTAGTAGGGCTCTGCAGACTGTTAAAGATGCAAAACTTACTTCCCAATCAGTTTTGGTGCTGAGCTCTTGTGTCTTTCCGCTGACTGGTCCGACCATCGTCTCGTTTTGTTGAGTATGGTTTGTTTGTCATGCTGTGTGTTTTTTTTCTCGAAAAATTCTGTTTGCTCTGCTGTTTTTCCCATCTTTTTGACGATTACTTCACCATTTTCTCACCCTGTGCTGTGCCACGTGCTTATTGGTAAAGTCTCTCTTTCTCTTGCTGTCTCCCTGTACCTGTCTCTTGTTATTTCTCCCTTTCCTCTCTTCCTCCTCTCTTGCTTCATCTCTCTCTCTTTTCTCTTCACCATTCTCTCTCTCTCTCTCTCTTCTCTCTCTCTGTCTTTTTTAATTTCTTTTATTTTTTGTTTTTTTTCCAGTGTCCAGATTTTTCTTCAATGTCTCTGACAACTTTCCTTTACAAATTATCACAAAAGAAATGGTCTGAGTTTCCTTATTGAAGCCAGACATTCCGTAACTGCTCAAAACCCTTCACTGCATAGTTTTGTCAAGGTCATTTTCCGTTGAGAGGTAGAATGCCAAAAGCTCTTCCGACCAGTCAGAAGACGTTACTATCTTTGGTGGTTATGGACAAAAATGATGCTGAAAGTAGCGCTAAAACATTTCTTTTTTGCCTTCCAGCTCTTTGAAAAAACATTTATCTTGTTTGTATAAAAGGTGAAGTGGATTTTAAACACCTTGTTTATGTAAAAGATTTAGTGGAATTTAAACATCTTGTTTATGTAAAAATTTAGTGGAATTTAAACATCTTGTTTATATAAAAGATGAAGTGGAATTGAAACGAAAGGAAGCTAAATCAGACTCTAGATTGGTTAACTTTGTTTTTCACCTCTGTCTCCTATATCCGAAGATGGAGTATGGCTGCCTTAATGGCGGGATAAAAACGGTCATACACACAAAACTCCACTCCCTTTGTTGGGTAGATGGGATTAATACTTGTCTGTCCATATAGGGAGTGTTTGCAGGAGTATCAGCCCGCATACGCAGAAGAAGAAGAAGTCTCCTATATTCATAAACATTTATATGTTGGGCTACATGACTGGTTCAGTTCTGATAACTTTCTTGTGATTGGGAGGAAGAGACTTTGGTATTCAAACGTCTGATTGTTTCTTAAAATTTTGCTCTAATTTAGTTTGTGTTTTAACTTCATTTTGTTGTTGTTGTTGTTGATGTGTGCATAGTTGTGTTTTTTACCTTGGTTGAAGTCCTCTGTTGTTAGCTGGACTACACGCAATGTAAATAGGTGAATGAAACTTTTGGTTCAGCCTTGTCAGGGCACTTGTGAGGGGGACTACTTTTTGCTGTGATGTCATAGTTTTATTCTCTTTAGGCTCTGTCGAAGAGAGAGAGAGAGAGAGAGAGAGGGAGAGAGAGAGCAAAGAAAAAGGTTGTCCCCCTTTATATTTTGCTGTTTTGTAGAATGCTTGTCTCTCTCTTTTTGGGTGTCTCTTGTCTCCCTGTCCGAGTCTTTACCACTCTCTCACTTTTCTCTTAAGATTTTTTTTTTTCTTGTTTGCTCGTCTTGTCGTTTACTTCATGTGTGTTTCCATTCCTTTTATTAGTATAAAAAAGTTTTGTATGCACACTTGTATCAGCACAGAAGATAATGTGATTTGTAAACTTTTGCTCACGTGGACTTTATCAACACAGAGACGTGTATATCTACCTTTTGCAGATGCAAACCAGGCTTTTTTTTTAACACACGCACATGCGCACACACACACACACACACACACTCGCACACATGCTCACCTGCACACACAATCACTCGCACATACACACACACTTCTGTACATATTTCTTTTGATGGGAGGGTGGGTATGATTTTATCTTGAATGAAAGATCAGAATGATTTGGACTAGCTAGCACTTACTGAGTTTTCGGTCTGCAACTGCTTGTGTCATTTTCCTTGACCATCTGTATAGAGAATGTACACTGAGAGTGAGAACAAAAGCCTCTAGAATTTGTATGAACTGTTTTTGTATTGAGCATGTGATCCACCTGTTTTATCAGTGTCATCTCAAGGCAGTGAGATAGACACTTGAACCATCTTTGCTGGTTACCTTTGTTTGCCTCCACTGAATGTATAGAAATTGCAATTTTTCCTGATGTGGCAAGACAACAGGAAAACGGAAGATTGCATGATGATATAGAACTTTGTATACAGAACTTTAAGATTGTTGGTGTGCCCACGCATGCCATTCGCCTCAAAGTTTTGGAAACGATGCATGGAACTTTGACGAGATGGGTGTAGATCAATTAGCTGATGTCAGACTTTTGTGGTGAATCACTGTTGGTGATTAATTCAGGTGGAGATCGCGGTTACAAAATGAATATAAGCCTTTCGAGCAGAAGTGCAATGCGTAATGTTTCAATTGATTGTTGTAAATTCTTAGAGCCAATCACCAGGGATTTTTTTGTTTGTTTGTTTTTCTTTTATTCAGCATGTTACAGTTACTTGCATCTTGACAAACTTCCCATCCTCCCCCTATTTTTCACAGTTACGCCAGTGTGTGAGATAATTTGAACTGGCCCTGTTGTTTTCAAAGTTTACCCGTCAGGTTCACCTGCAGTTTGCCGTTTGACCTCTGATCCCTCAAAAAACCTGAAGTTCTGTGTGTAGTGATGAGTAGATTGTCACAAATATGGACATTATTCAGTGAATGGAAATGCTCTCCTCACTCTGCTATGAGTAGGATTTTCTTTTTTTTTTTTTAACCAGCAGAAATCCATGGGCTGCTGTTCTGTAATTCTCTTCTTCCCTCCCTTTCTCTCTCTCTCTCTCTCTCTCTCTCTCTCTCTCTAACAAATCATTATGTATTGCTTGACCTCTTTGCTTCACCCACAAAATCTTTACTAAGAATAATTGATTTTCTTTTCCACTTTTGATTATGCTTAATTTTGCAACTATTTGAAAAAACACATTATGTTGACATATGCCCATAGTAACACTTTAGGACAGCTGAGTACATTTTATCTGAAAACAGATATCTTGGAAGAATTTGAGTAAACACAATCATGTAATGTGTTCAGTTAGCATCATTTGGCAAACCTAAAATTTGGATAGCCTAATAGAACATTTCAGTCTGTTGAAGTTTCAGTTAAATGTGCTCAACTGTATGTTGATTCTCTGCTTCTGTTTAATTTTTCTTTAATTACCTGAGTTAGACGAGTTTTGAGACATGAATCCATTATTCACGATTAAAACTCGCCGGAAACAAAAAATAAGATACTTTGATGTTTGCGGGAGAGTATCAGAAAAGAACAAATGTCTTCCTTAATCAAGGGGAATGAATTTATGGATGACATTCAGTGTACTGAATTGGAATTTCCCTAAGGTGTTCTTTCATGCAGCATTTTTGATTGTGTTTTGTGGGCGTTGGCATTGTTTGTATTATACTCTTCTTGCTATGACCACCAAGGAAATGATGTGTTCACCAGCACCTGTTTGTTGGTTGGTTTTTCTCAAATGACACAAAAATTACAGTATGGGTTCTAATGTAGCTGGATTGAAAGATTGATTGTGCCCCTCCCCCCACACCCCCACTCCCTCTTACCTTCCAAAATACCCTGTAAATTTTAGTATGGATCTTTAGTGTGGATCCGAACTCTGGATTTTTTTTTTTTTTTGTGGGAGGGTCTTCGTTATTATTTTTAACATGCCTCACAAGAAAGGTCAAAACACAGTCTCTCCAGATGATGTAACCAGCGAGGTAAAATGTTTCACATTCTTTTGAAATACCATCATTTGTTGTTGTCCATGGAACAGAAGGTTGATTAAACCAGACACTTTTGGTCTTACCATGCAGGTGTTTGTGTTGCAGTCTTTAATCAGATCCATTCATGAGAAACTTTTTTTTTTTTAAATTCATCACATGGTGTGAATCTTCTTTTCCCTTGACATGAACTGACCCAAAGGGTGGACCTAAGAGTTTATCGACCTTGCAGAGGACTGCATTCTCCTTATCGCCATTCTAGTTGTCATTGATGTTGCTGAGGTCGAGTTTTTATCATCATTGTTGTATATTACATAATAACTAATCAAATAATGATCCACATAGACTCCACAATGTTGTATTGGAAAATGTGTGTCTTCTTCGCGAGTCCATACAGGTTGATAAGTTCAAAATGTCAAAGAATTTTCTTTAACTTTTGCATGCCATTTTGAAAAATTTCCGTAACAAAGAAGTAGCTATTCTCATGCACTAAATGTACGCCTACATTATCAACATGGCCGTATCAACTTTTTTGCATACCGACACTCATTGGATGAAAGGGACAAGCAAATTACGAGACTAAACATGACATGTTTTGACTTCTTTGATTTAATGTCCATTTTGCGCTCAATTTGAGGAGATAAGTGATTGCTATTTCTTCATTGTTGTTTATTCTGCCTGAAAAAGACTAAAAAGGTTGAAACGCGTTGTGTTTTGTTTTGTGATTTTTTTGTCCCTTTCGTCTGGCACAGGACAGCCATTGAGTGGCACAGAAGTCATGTCACAGGACAGGGTCATTGAGTGGCACAGAAGTCATGCCACAGGACAGGGTCATTGAGTGGCACACAAGTCATGTCACAGACAGGTCATTGATGGCACACAAGTCATTCACAGACAGTCATTGAGTGGCACACAAGTCATGTCACAGGACAGTCATTGAGTGGCACAAAAGTCATGTCACAGGACAGTCATTGAGTGGCACACAAGTCATGTCACAGGACAGGGTCATTGAGTGTCACAGAAGTCATGCCACAGGACAGGGTCATTGAGTGGCACAGAAGTCATGCCACAGGACAGGGTCATTGAGTGGCACACAAGTCATGTCACAGGACAGTCACTGAGTGGCACAGAAGTCATGTCACAGGACAGGGTCATTGAGTGGCACACAAGTCATGTCACAGGACAGTCATTGAGTGGCACACAAGTCATGTCACAGGACAGTCATTGAGTGGCACAGAAGTCATGTCACAGGACAGTCATTGAGTGGCACAGAAGTCATGCCTTAAGACAGTCATTGAGTGGCACAGAACTCGTGCCACAGGACAGTCATTGAGTGGCACAGAAGTCATGCCACAGGACAGGGTCATTGAGTGGCACACAAGTTATGTCAAATGGACAGTCATTAAGTGGCACAGAAGTCATGCCACAGGACAGTCATTGAGTGGCACAGAACTTGTGCCAGAGGACAGTCATTGAGTGGCACAGAAGTCATGTCACAGGACAGTCATTGAGTGGCACAGAAGTCATGTGACAGGACAGTCATTGAGTGGCACACAAGTCATGTCACAGACAGTCACTGAGTGGCACACAAGTCATGTCACAGGACAGTCATTGAGTGCCACACAAGTCATGTCACAGGACAGTCATTGAGTGGCACACAAGTCATGTCACAGGACAGGGTCATTGAGTGGCACACAAGTCATGTCACAGGACAGCCATTGAGTGGCACACAAGTCATGTCACAGGACAGGGTCATTGAGTGGCACACAAGTCATGCCACAGGACAGGGTCATTGAGTGGCACACAAGTCATGCCACAGGACAGTCATTGAGTGGCACACAAGTCATGTCACAGGACAGGGTCATTGAGTGGCACACAAGTCATGCCACAGGACAGTCATTGAGTGGCACACAAGTCATGCCACAGGACAGGGTCATTGAGTGGCACACAAGTCATGCCACAGGACAGTCATTGAGTGGCACACAAGTCATGCCACAGGACAGGGTCATTGAGTGGCACACAAGTCATGCCACAGGACAGTCATTGAGTGGCACACAAGTCATGCCACAGGACAGGGTCATTGAGTGGCACACAAGTCATGCCACAGGACAGTCATTGAGTGGCACACAAGTCAGTCCACAGGACAGGTCATTGAGTGGCACACAACTCATGTCCACAGGACAGTCATTGAGTGGCACACAAGTCATGCCACAGGACAGGTCATTGAGTGGCACAGAAGTCATGCCACAGACAATCATTGAGTGGCACACAAGTCTGTCCATGACAGTCATTGAGTGGCACACAAGTCATGCCACAGGACAGTCATTGAGTGGCACAGAAGTCATGCCACAGGACAGTCATTGAGTGGCACAGAAGTCATGCACATGGACTGTCATTGAGTGGCACACAAGTCCATGTCACAGGACAGTCACTGAGTGGCACAAAGTCATGCCACAGGACAGTCATTGAGTGGCACACAAGTCATGTCACAGGACAGGGTCATTGAGTGGCACACAAGTCATGTCACAGGACAGTCATTGAGTGGCACACAAGTCATGTCACAGGACAGGGTCATTGAGTGGCACACAAGTCATGCCACAGGACAGGGTCATTGAGTGGCACACAAGTCATGTCACAGGACAGGTCATTGAGTGGCACACAAGTCATGCCACAGTGACAGGTCATTGAGTGGCACAGAAGTCATGCCACAGGACAGGTCATTGAGTGGCACAGCAAGTCATACCCAAGGACAGGTCATTGAGTGGCACACAAGTCATGCCACAGGACAGTCTTGAGTGGCACACAAGTATGTCCCATGACAGTCATTGAGTGCACAAGTAGCAGACAGTCATTGAGTGGCACAGAAGTCATGCCATAGACATCATTGAGTGGCACACAAGTCATGCACAGGATAGTCTTTGAGTGCACAGAAGTCATGTCACAGACAGGGCATTGAGTGCACACAAGTCATGCCACAGGACAGTCATGAGTGGCACACGGTCATGCCAAGACAGGGTGTCAGTGGAGTGAGGAGCTGTGTGTGGTGGAGGGTGTTTCACAGAAGATCAGACAGGGCAAAAAGTACGTCAGTTCACCAGCCATGTGTAAAGGTAGCCGTGTTCCAGACGAGCAAATGCTGTATAGCACAAATAAAGCTACACCGTCACAAATTTCAGACCATTAAGCAAGTTCGTGGGAAAAAAACGATTACCATCTTGAAAAAAGCAATTCATCAAGTTTGGGAATTGTATGGGAAAATCTTGGACCATTTTCATCTTAAACAAACAACAAACAAACAACAAATCTTGTCAGCTGGCTAAACCTGTGCATTGATTCCAACAAAGTTTGAAAATGCAATGTTTGCCCGTTCTGATTTCTCAGGCAAACTTTGAAGAGTTATATTTCACGATCAGTGTTTGAAACATTGAATTTCTCCCGAAACATTTGGAAGTGTTGCCTTCTTACAGCAATTTTTGAAAAAGTTACACTTTTCCTGAAGTGTTTTGCAAGTGGTACCTTTCTCCAGCAATGTTTGGCAGTGTTGCATTTCTCCAGCAATGTTTGGCAGTGTTACATTTCGCCAGGATTGTTTGGCAGTGTTACATTTCTCCAGCAATGTTTGGCAGTGTTACATTTCTCCAGCAATATTTGTAAGTGTTAGATTTCTCCAGCAAAGTTTGGAAGATATTTCTTCAGCAATGTTTGGCAGTGTTATATTTCTCCAGTAATGTGTGGCAGTGTTACATTTCACCAGCAATGTTTGAAGGTGTTACATTTCTCCAGCAATGTTTGGCAGTGTTACATTTCTCCAGCAGTGTTCAGAGGTGTTACATTTCTCGACCAGTGTTTGGCAATGTCAGTCTCTCCAGCAATGTTTAGCAGTGTTACATTTCTCCATCAATGTTTGGAGGTGAAACACATCTCCAACAAAGTTTGGCAGTGTTACAGTTCTCTAGCAGTGTTTAGCAGTGTTACATTTCTCCAGCAATGTTTGGAGGTGTTACATTTCTCCAGCAAAATTTGGCAGTTTTACAGTTCTCTAGCAATGTTTTCTAGCAAAGTTTCGTTGTGTTACATTTCTCAAGCAATGTTTGGATATGTTACATTTTTCCAGCAATGTTTGAAAGTGTTACACTTTTCCAGAAATGTTTGCAAGTGTTACCTTTCTTCAGCAATGTTTAGAAGTGCTACATTTCTCCAGCAATGTTTGGAATATTACATTTCATCAGCAACATTTGCAGGTGTTACAATTTTTCAGCAATATTTGAAAGTGTTACACTTTTCCAGAAATGTTTACAAGGGTTACCTTTCTTCAGCAATGTTTTGAAGTGCTACATTTCTCCAGCAATATTTGGCAGTGTCACATTTCTCCAGCAATGTTTGGAGGTGTTACATTTCTCTAGCAATGTTTGACGATGTTAAATTTCTTCAGCAGTGCTTGGAGGTGTTACATTTCTCAAACAAAGTTTGGCAGTGTTGCAGTTCTCTAGCAATGTTTGGCGGTGTTACATTTCTCCAGCAGTGTTTGGAGGTGTTATGTTTCTCCAGCAAAGTTTGGCAGTGTTGCAATTCTCTAGCAATGTTTGGCAGTGTTACATTTCTCCAGCAATGTTTGGCAGTGTCAATCGCTCCAGCAATGCCCGAGTCGACATCACAATGTCAATCTCTCCAGCAATATTTAGCAGTGTTACATTTCTCCAGCAATGTTTGGTAGAGTAACATTTCTCAGCCAACGCCAAGGTTCCAGAGCGGACAGGCAAGGTGACAGTGATATCGATGGACAGACAGACAATCCCAGTGACACAGTTAGATAGAGAGACAGACACAGCCACCCTGCACCCTGCACGTGTTGTTTTTAGTCAGTGATGGACGTTATGGAGAAAGAGCGAGCTGAGCTTACTCACAGGGCCTTGTAGTCGTAGCCTTGTAGTTGGACTGGGTGCATCGTCCCCGCAAACACTTTCACGTGGGCACATACTTTTGTCATTCTACAAACAGACACATGCACAGTTAACACACACACGCACGCACGTACGTACGCACGCACAGACACACAGAGAAAGGAAAACGTGTTAATGTGAATACTGACATAAATGAGCAGGTGGTGTTAATCTCACTTTCACAAGTTTAATTAAAGAAATTCCTTACCCTTGCGGTACACACACACACACACACACAAGCACACGCACACGCGCGCGCGCGGGAGTCAAGACACAAACTGAAACAACAGAAATGTATGGCAGCAGTAGCAAAGCTATGTATTGCTCGAGACTGAAAATCCAGACTTACCATTCCTGTTCAATAGGGAGAGTTGCAGGACAGCGATGGCCCACCAGAAGACTGTATGCAAAGTCCTCCACGTTTTCAGTCAGAGAGTAGTGTCCCCTTGTTCTATCAGCTTTACTTGGGTCGAGCATCTTGCACAACAAATCTTTTGCAGCGTCTACCACTTCGGTAGGCAATCTCTTGACATTTCAGATTTTGTCTTCAGTCTGTTCATCCTAAGTAAAACACGCCAGTTCCCATAAACCAAATTACTGTCAGATGATAAAAGTGAATTTCGAATTTACTGTTGAAAATCATCATCAAGTTTTCTTTCTTGAGCAGACAGTTGTAAAATACAAGAAGATAACAAGCACACAGATTATATCCCAAACCAAAAGGACAGTTCTCCCATTGTTGATAAAAACTTAAGAGGGAAAACTCACCCAAACCAAAACATTAGGTTTGAGGCATACGTTCTGCAAGCTGATGATGAGCTCTCAGACAGTAACAATTCACTATTAACGGCACATCTGAGGCAGCAACCCCAGTATCTGTTGCATTAGCAGGACAGGAAGATATACATGTATTACGCTTACTCTCTTTTTGTTTCCCACCTTACTGAAACATTGACCATGTCTTCAGTCAGCTTCACTTCATTCTTTGTCAGAGCTCCTGTGCCTGATCACCAAATCATCCAAGGTCCTGCAGAATCAACAGCTTTCTGTTATCACCTGGTCTGCGTTTCTCTCTGTCTTTCTCTCAAATCTGCCAGGACCATATGCATCAAAATTACTTATTTTGGGACATAATGAATATAAGATTATTTTCCACTTATGGTTGTACATGTACGCTTTCCTTATCCAGGCTATTATTCTTAAGGAGCTGATATATATTTTCAGGTTGGGTATACCTATCCCTCCCTTTTGTATATTATGTATTGTGTATTTTCTTTTAATTTTATCATTTTTGTTGTTCCAAACAAATTTGAAACAGTCTGTAGTAAAGCAATCTGAGAATCAGGGGGATTCGGTAAAAGGATCCACAAGTACACCAATTTTGATAGCACTAATGATTTGAGCACAGCTACTCTACCTAATGGTGTTATAATAATTCTTTTTGTCCATATTTTGAACAGGTTTTGGACTTCCCGAGAATTTATCTTTCATATTAATTTCCGTCATATCCGATAGACTATCGTAAACCACATCCCTAGAATTTTGAATTTTGTGGGGTTCCATTCCATTTTATGATGGGGTAAATACGTGTTCGTGGAATTTTTCTCTGTACCTAGCCAAACATTAAACGTTTTTTCATAGTTCAATTTGAGTCCAGATATTTGCTCAAGTTCATAAAGGTTCGTGAATTTGAGTCCAGATATTTGCACAAATTCATAAAGGTTTGCGAATAACTTTTCATATGATTTCTTATCGCCCTCTAACGTAAAGGTAGTGTCGTCTGCAAACTGATTTATCTTAAATTCTGTGTTTTCTATCTTTATGCCTTTGATATAACGATCTTGCCTTATTTTGGTCGCTAGTGCTTAAAACACACAAAACAAATAGATATGAAGATAAAGGGTCCCCTTGACGGCAACCTCTTCCAATTGAAAAACTTGAAGACACTTTCCCGTTCACTATTACGTAAGACTTTATCTTATCGTAAAAAGATGATATCCATCGTTGTATTCCTTTTCCGAATCCGAATGCACCCAGAATTTTATTCATTTATGACCAGTTAACTGAATCGAAAGCTTTCTCGAAATCGACAGAATTTAATAAACCTCGTAAGCGATTTTACTTCTACATAATGAATTAAATCGTATATTGTTCGTAAACTATCTCCTATATATCTATCTGGAACGAATCCTGTCTGATCTTCGTTTATGAGTTTTGGTAAAACAATTTTTATTCTGTTTGCAATACAGGCTGAGGCAAATTTGTATGTTACATTTAAAAGTGAGATAGGTCTCCAGTTCTTAAAGTATTCTTGCGGTTTCTCTCCTTTTGGAAGACCAATTATTATTCCTTCTTTTTGTGTTATAGACATTCCTCCATTACTGTATCCCTCATTTAGAGAACGGACAACAAAATCTCCTAATTGTCTCCCGAAGAATTTAAAGAAGTTTACTGTCATACCGTCTGTTACAGGACTCTTATCATTTTCCATATTTTTAGGAATTTGGTAGCTTCTTCTAAAGTAATTATTCCCTCCAATTGTTCGGATTCTAACTGGTTTAGTTTTGGCAGGTTTTCTACATATTTCCCAATCTCAATATTAATTACTTCCTTTTACGCGTATAAGTTTTCATAATAGTTTTTTGTCTCTGTTAACATATCATCCGTTTCAGTCAGAGTTGTTCCATGGTCTGTGACAAGGTTAAGCATTCTTTTGCTTACGAAATTCCTTTTCTCCAGTGCACAGAAATATTTGCTTATTTTTTCTCCGTAGGATGCCCATTTAGCTCTGGATCGAATCATTATTTCGTCAATTTTTGTTTTCCTTAGCTCACTCAGCTCTTCCTTTTTGTTTCTCAAGATCTCCAATTCTGTTTCCAGTAAGCCATTTTTGCTTTCCAAGTCTTGTATTGCTTTTTCAATTTGTTTTTCTTTTTCACTTCTTTTTCTATTTTTGCGAATACTGAATACTGAATGTTATTGTTTCTGCTCTTATTTCCATGATTAGAGTTTTTAGAAATAATTGGTCAGAAATTGAAAACTGAATTTGATCATTCGGATTTTACTGACAGAGTTTTTATTGTAAGGCAGTAATGCATATTGTCCTTTGATTCTTTCAATCGTTTCATTAACCAGATTTACAAATTGCTTGTCTCTTAAAAGAGAAGAATTAAATTTCCAGAACCCTTCATGCCTCTCTTCTTAAAAAAAAAAAAATTATGTATATCAAAGAGTGATCTGTTCTATATCCGAACAAAATATCAGCATCTTTTATGTAAGTGATTAACGTGTCGGACAATAAAAAGAAATAAAGCCTGCTTTGTTGAAACGGTTTTGGTCTTCTCCAAGCATATCGTCTCGTGTCTTGGTTCAGCTCTCTCCATATATCAACTAGCTCTACTCTGGACATAATTTCCGCAACTTCTTCCTGTGCGCGAGCGTTATTAACATATTTATAATTGTGATAATCCTTACTAGGATTAAGGACCAGGTTCCAGTCCCCTGCCATTATGATGTTGGGGACATTTAAATCTTCTATTTTTGATTTTATATTTTCAAAGAAAGACGGTTCGCATCATTTGGCCCATAGATATTCGCTAATACTAAATCTTTTCCCATTGTATTAATAGTTACTTTTATGTAATTACCATGAGCATCTTTAATAGTTTTCTTTATTTTTAATTCAAAGTTGTTATTAGAGTATTGAAACACCTCTTGATCGAGATTTGTTGGAGGCAAATACACATTCATAACCCCATTCACTTCTTATCTGGCGTTCTAATTTACTAGTGAAATGAGTGTCTTGTAGAAAATAAATAGAGTATTGTTTTTGTCTTAAAAATTGAAACACATCCTTTCTTTTGGGGTATCCCCCGAGACCTTGGCAGTTCAAAGATGATATCGCTATAGAGTCCATTCCTCTTTAAATATCCTCATTTTCTATGTTCTTTCTCCTCAGCCATAAAAGTGTGCCCTTTGTTGCTGTGCTACATACAGCCTTTGACATAACAACTATAATGAAAAATACAAACAAAAACGTATGCATATACACAAACATACACAAATGCATACTGAAAAAAGAAAATCTACCAGACTACCAACGCGTACAATTTAAAGCCAAAAATAATTCAAAATTTGCTTGACCAAGGCAGGCAAGCGGCAGGCGCAGAGAGGAAGACTAAGAAGAGAGGAAGAAGAAGAAGAAGAAGAAGAAGACGAACAACAAGAAGAAAAACAACAAGAAGAAAAACAACAAGAAGAAAAACAAAAAGAAGAAAAAGGACGCAATATAGCAATAAAGGCAATGAAACATTTGGATAAAGCAAAGTCAAACTAAAACAAGCCTGACTTTCGAAAAAGGTGAAACGTATGCTTCCTCTTCAGTTAATATTTGAGCAAGCTCTCTCTCTCTCTCTCTCTCTCTCTCTCTCTCTCACACACACACACACACACACACACACACACACACACCACACACACACACACCACACACACACACTCCTGTCCATGGCTGTTAGCCCAGAGATCATCAAATGGATCTTCAGCTTCCTGACTAAAAGACCGCAGCATGTCGTAGTTGGCCGGGTTGTCTCCGATGTTCTGGTGACCAATACAGGAGCCCCACAGGGATGTGTTCTGTCGCCTGCCCTGTTCACCATCTACACAGCTGACAGCCGCAACAGGGAGGCATGCAATCTGCAGATC
>CM065735.1:11189220-11204220 GCA_033310375.1 Conus canariensis
TGATTTATTGATGTTTCCCACAGTTCAAGCAGCTAAGCTAGCCGGAAAGTGGTTGGTTGTTGTTGATTGATTGATTGATCGTTAGTTGATTGGCTAATCGATTGACAGATCAACAGATCAGTTGACTGCTTATCTGCTTACTTGATTGATTGACTCATTAATCGCATGTTAACGGTAGTTAACACGTAAGCTACAAAAGTGCTGATTGACTGACTTACCAACTGGTGGTTTGATGCTGGCAAGATAAATCTAGTGTCGAAAAAGTTTGTTTTACATTTACTGAGAAATTTGTACTTACAAGTGAGTGATCAAGCAATGAGTGAATGAGTATGTGATTGACTGACTAACAATGGGGACATGATTGACAGATTGTTTGATGCTTGTTCACTCCCTTTCCTGCCAGCATGCAGAGAGGATGTACCTGTTTATCATCTGTCGACCATGGGTCTGATAGTTCGGGTTACCGGGTCAGCTGGAAGAAGAAGCATCTCACAAGGTCATCAACCGATTCGTGGAATGGGGAGGGAACTTCATAGACACAGCCAACACCTATGGACGTGGAAAATCTGAGACAATTGTTGGCTCTTGGCTGGCCGGGAGTAGAGTAGAGTAGTGTGTGTGTGTGTGTGTGTGTGTGTGTGTGTGTGTGTGTGTGTGTGTGTGTGTGTAAGAGGAGGGAGGTACAGTGTGCGTGTGTGTATTTGCGTGTGTGGTGTGTGTGGTGTGTGTGTGTGTGTGTGTGTGTGTGTGTAAAGAGGAGGGAGGATACAATGTGCGTGTATGTATGTCTATCTCTATCTCTCTCCCTCTGTGTGTGTGTATGTTGTGTGTGTGTGTGTGTGTGTGTGTGTGTGTGTGTGTGTGTGTGTGTGTGTGTACAACTTGTAAACATCGTAAACATCCATGCCATACAGTAGAAATTGTACCTCCACTTTCAGGAAGTTCTGTAAAGGTAACTGCCCCTGTTCTATTACTGTCTTTGATTTTGCCCTTTTCATTTTTTATCGTGATCTTCTTTCTTTACTGTCATCTCCTGATTTCGAGCCTTTATGGCCCATTCTTCCATCTTTCTTTTTTTTTCTCTCTGATCAGAATTTATGGCATGCCAGTTTTGTGTTGTTGTCACAGAGTGGAGTGAGGGGTGTTTGCAAAAAGATCTGTAATATCTGTCTCCTGGATGTCTGAAGGTGTGTAAGTTGTTTGTGTATATTAGTCAAATCTATCTTTCACTCACTCACACCACCCTACAACATAACAGCCCAAACAGGAATCTAGCGAGGAGTGCACATTTAATAACAATGAAATGGAAATTTTTTTTCTCTTAGCACATGGACAACATCAACATGCAAGTGTAAACTAATTCATCAACATATGTGTGCACCCACACTCCCTGTTAGGCTAGAAAATAATTCACAGTTTCACTCATGACACAATACAGTAACAAGAGGGAGCAGGATTCATATCGTCACTCATGACATGATAAAAAAAAAACCCAACATCAACAACAACAACAAAAAAAGGATTTCTAACTTTCTTAAGGAAAATTATCATTCGAGTCTTTGCGGATATGACTCCAGATATCACGTTGCAGGTCAGGTGTGTTGCTGTCCAAGCTGGGGTTGACTTGCACACACACACACACACACATAGAAAAGAAACCACTCTGACCTCAATTTCGGATGCACCGAAGGCAGTCCACACAATACCACTGCTGCGATTGGGCACAGAAGAGGATAACTGGTCCCACACCTGCGACTGGGTACAGGGGATGAAAACTCGTACTGTTGAGCACTGGTCAGTCGTCCGAAAGGAAGACACCAGAAAGACACGGCAGCTCTGGAGGTAGGCAGGCTTACAGGCTGTCGAGGAGATGAAGGCCACTAGGGGAGAGAAGGCAAGTCCTGGCCTCCAAGAAGGCTACCACACCACAGGAAGGGGAAGAAGGACCGCTTGGACGCTCCCACCAGAGCACACACAGCCATGCCAGCACCCCAGATGAAAAATCCCTACAAAGTGAACAACACCATAAATACCCGATCTACCAACTATTCAACATCAAAAGTAGTGATAGATTAGAAAGAGCAGAATCAAAACGACCAAACCTGTACAACTCAGCAAAAACACATGAATGAGCATACTGACTGTGCACTTTCAAAAGCAATCACAATTTTACCAAATCTGAACATTTTGATCTAAAATGTTTAAAGAAGCAGTTACCTACAATTATGGTACAATGAAATGACATGGTTTGAAAAAAATATTCTTGCCCTCTGGGCACTACCTGGCCAACAAGTGGGGACAGCGAACGTACGGAGTAGACGTGCCTGACTCCGCAGCCAAACTCGATCTGTGCAAGTTTAACAGTCCAATTTTCGAACGTTTGCTGGTGAGTACTATTCACCGGAAACAAGAAAAGAAAGAAAGAAAAAAAATTCTCTCTTGCTATGCACACAGCAGATGCGCATGACTCATCAAGAATCGTGCCTGTGACAGTTGTAATTTGGTCGTCAGGTGGTGAGCATTGCATACTGTTCATTCTGCTGTGTCTGTAGGCAGGCATAATCAGCACAGTCTAGTCTTAGCTGCCCTAAGGATGGTAATTAATATGTTAGCTGTCTTGTTATTGATTAATGTGTTGTTGTAAGTCGTAGTTATATACAAAATTTTGTTTGGAACTATGTTGCAGGATGTGACTGTTTCTGTTTGTTTCTTTTGCATGATGTGTACTTTTTCTGTTTGTTTCTTTTGCATGATGTGTACTTTTTCTGTTTGTTTCTTTTGCATGATGTGTACTTTTTCTATTTGTTTCTTTTGCATGATGGGACTTTTTCTGATTCTTTTTTCTGCAGATCGTGACTTTTTCTGTTTGTGTCTTTGGCAGGGTTTACGTTTTCTGTTTCTTTCTTTGGCTTAATTTTATTTTCACTCTTTTTTGTTTGTAGTTTGCTTTGCTTTGTGACAATTTGTTTGTTTTGTCGTATGATATCTCCCCCCTCTCCCTGTATGTTGACAGCTCTGAAAAGACTTTGTGTGGTCAGCTGAGCTATGAGAGTCCCATGTCCACTAACGTGTACATACGTGCTCACAGATTAACGTGCATCTCCATTGCTGTGTCCACTTTCTTCCTCACCTTTCCCTGCTGTTCTCTCTGTGAGTAGTCAGGAAAGGGACCGGTTTGTCATCGCCACCAAGGTCCGTTTCCAGACGGACGTCAGCAACCCCAACGCCGGTGGACTGGGTCGTCGACACATCATTCAGAGTGTGGAGGACAGTCTGAGGAGACTGAAAACTGACTACATCGACTTGCTGCAGGTAGGATGACGTCATTCGTCCTGTGACGTATTTTTTTTTTTTTTTTTTTTTTTGTCATTTGATCACTAACATTTGCATATTGGCTTGGCATTTTGTGATTTGTTGATCAACACTTCAAATTTGTTTTTACTTTTTTCATATCTTGATTTATTTAAGAATTCTTTGTAGCAGCTGTTGCTGTTTTAAAATGCAACCATTTGTGTGTGATTTCCATTGTACAAATTTAGAAAGCCAACACAGAAATGATAATCATTATATAGTACAGAAAGTGAGGAATAACGGTGAACTTTCGGAGAACTGAGTGGGGTATTCAGTAAGCACAAATCAAAACTAAAACCCCTGTACAAAGAAACTGTGCATGTAGCACATCAAGCTGAATAGTTAGTTTGTTCCATATTGAACCCCAGGTGGGCTGGCATGCAAAAGCAGGCAGTTGACTACCTGTCAACTCTCCATCTGTTGGAGTTGTCTTTAGCTCTCCGAAAGCTGGAGGACAGGCATGTCTGATGTTGGTTTTCTTTTCTTCTTTTCTCCTCTTTATTTTTTTATGTTTGTATGTATTTATTTATCTATTTATTTTTTTTATTTTGTTCATTCATTCATTTATTTATTTATGTTTCTTGTTCATTTTCTTCACCCCAAAGCACTGTACCGAGTCTTTTGATAAACAATGTCATTTTTCTCTCATACAGTGAAAAGAAGATATTGGAATCCCATGGTCATTACCTCCCCCTCTCAGAATTCAATAACTCATGAAAAAATCTGATGGCGAGGGAGTTGTTCCGCGTAATACTTTGGTTTTCTATGGTTTTTTTATTTTATTTTATTTTATTTATTATTTTTTTTACATTATGAACCATCAAGAAGAAAGTTTAGGATTGGCTAAGAACAAAAGTAAGGTTGGTTGGGTGACTGTAACCACAACAATTTTGATGGGAAGAGAGGGTTGAGGAGATGGAAGGGGGAGGGGGTCGGGCTAATAAATGATTAAATCACTACCAAATTAACACTTCACACCTACTTCCTGATGCTGTCTGGCCGTATGACGTCAGACCCACGCGTGGGATGACGCGGTGCCGATAGAGGAGACCCTGATGACGCTGAACGACTTGGTGAGGTGTGGCAAGGTGCGCTACTTGGGTGCCTCCAACGTCACGGGCTGGCAGCTGCAGAAGATCGTGGACATCAGCAAACAGAATGGATACAGTCCCTTCATTTCCCTGCAGGTAAGATAGCAGAATGGATACAGCCCCTTCATTTCCCTGCAGGTATAAGATGAGCAGAATGGATAACAACCCTTCATTTCCCTGCAGGTAAGATAGCAGAATGGATACAGGGCCCCTTCATTTCCCTGCAGGTAAGATAGCAAACAGAATGGATACAGCCCCTTCATTTCCCTGCAGGTAAGATAGCAAACAGAATGGATACAGCCCCTTCATTTGCCTGCAGGTAAGATAGCAGAATGGATACAGCCCCTTCATTTCCCTGCAGGTAAGATAGCAAACAGAATGGATACAGCCCCTTCATTTCCCTGCAGGTAAGATAGCAAACAGAATGGATACAGCCCCTTCATTTCCCTGCAGGTAAGATAGCAAACAGAATGGATACAGCCCCTTCATTTCCCTGCAGGTAAGATAGCAAACAGAATGGATACAGCCCCTTCATTTCCCTGCAGGTAAGATAGCATACCGAATGGATACAGCCCTTTCATTTCCCTGCAGGTAAGATAGCAGAATGGATACAGTCCCTTCATTTCCCTGCAGGTAAGATAGCAAACAGAATGGATACAGCCCCTTCATTTCCCTGCAGGTAAGATAGCAGAATGGATACAGCCCCTTCATTTCCCTGCAGGTAAGATAGCAAACAGAATGGATACAGCCCCTTCATTTCCCTGCAGGTAAGATAACAGAATGGATACAACCCCTTCATTTCCCTGCAGGTAAGATAGCAAACAGAATGGGTACAGCCCCTTCATTTGCCTGCAGGTAAGATAGCAGAATGGATACAGTCCCTTCATTTCCCTGCAGGTAAGATAGCAGAATGGATACAGCCCCTTCATTTCCCTGCAGGTGAGATAGCGAACAGAATGGATACAGTCCCTTCATTTTCCTGCAGGTAAGATAGCAGAATGGATACAGTCCCTTCATTTCCCTGCAGGTAAGATAGCAGAATCGATACAGCCCCTTCATTTCCCTGCAGGTAAGATAGCAAACGGAATGGATACAGTCCCTTTATTTCCCTGCAGGTGAGATAGCAAACAGAATGGATACAGTCCCTTTATTTCCCTGCAGGTAAGATAGCAAACAGAATGGATACAGTCCCTTCATTTCCCTGCAGGTAAGATAGCAAACAGAATGGATACAGTCCCTTTATTTCCCTGCAGGTAAGATAGCAGAATGGACACAGCCCCTTCATTTCCCTGCAGGTAAGATAGCAGAACTGATTCAGTCGCCTCGTATCCCTGTAGATGAGCCAGCCGAGTGGAGTTACAACCCTCATGTTTGTAAATGTGAAATGGCAAAATGGATTCAATGTTCACAATTCTGCAGCAAAGAACCCTCTCACACCCCTGCAGGTTCGCTGGCAGGTATGTATATTCCGCCTCCTCACATTCCCACAGACGGAAGTTAGCAGAAGAGAGTCATGTCTCTCATATTCTTGCTGGTAACTCACTCAGAAGGGAAATTTTAACCTCCGCATATTCCTGCAGGTATAAGTTTGATGAAGGGGTTCACCCCTCTCATATCCCTGGAGATCAGTAGTAGAATGGACTCACCCCCCCCCCCCCCCCCATCCTCCCTCACATCTCTGCAGGTCAGCTGGCTAAATGGATTCTACCACCCCCAGCTCCACCTCACCCTCACCCCTCACCCCAGCATCCCTGCATGTAAGCTAATAGAATGGATTAACTCATCCCAGTATGTAAGCTAATAGAATGGATTAACTCCCCCTCATGTTCCTGCTGAGTACTTTGTAGGTGTGATTCAGTCCCCTCATTCCCAACAGGTTGATGATCAGAACAAATTCACTCCTGATTTCCCTGCAGATTAAAGAGTGGAAGGGATTCCACCCCATCATTCCCTGCAGGTGTGATTCAGTCCCCTCATTCCCAACAGGTTGATGATCAGAACAAATTCACTCCTGATTTCCCTGCAGATTAAAGAGTGGAAGGGATTCCACCCCCATCATTCCCTGCAGGTGTGATTCAGTCCCCTCATTCCCAACAGGTTGATGATCAGAACAAATTCACTCCTGATTTCCCTGCAGATTAAAGAGTGGAAGGGATTCCACCCCCATCATTCCCCTGCAGGTGTGATTCAGTCCCCTCATTCCCAACAGGTTGATGATCAGAACAAATTCACTCCTGATTTCCCTGCAGATTAAAGAGTGGAAGGGATTCCACCCCCATCATTCCCCTGCAGGTGCATTAGTGGAAGGGATTCCACCCCCATCATTCCCCTGCAGGTGCATTAGTTGAAGGGATTCAGTTCCTTCACTTTCTTGCAAGGGCAGTAGCAAAAGATATGGAATCCCCTTCACTCCCTTCCATGTGTTCAATTTTGACTACGGAGAACATAGATTTACAGTATATGTTTTTGGTAAACTTCACTTTGTTCAGTGTATTAGTTTGGGTTTTTTTTGCTTGGATGGCTGATTGGTTGGTAAGTTTGGTCAGTTATTTAGTTACTTTATGTTGGCATGCTTGTCATGTATTTGTTTAGGTTATTTGTTATTTTCTTTAATTTATTCATTTATCTAAGTATTTATCCATGACATTGATCATAATTTCCTTTTCATGCATTCAGTCATTAACTTTTTTTTTCTCTTTATTCGCTTATTTAAGTAATTAACTGTGTTATTGATTGTAGTTTCTTTTTCTTTTAAATTCATTTTATGGTTAACTAGATTTTTGTTTTTGCTTTGTTGTTGTTTCACAGCAACAGTACAGCCTGGTGTCCAGGGGGTCAGAGTTGGAGCCCTTCCAGGTGTGCAAGCTGAACGGTCTGGGCGTTCTGCCCTGGAGCCCCCTCAAAGAGTCAGTGCTCCTCCTCTATCCTCTCCTCCACATTCTTTTCCTCCTCCTCCTACTCCTCCTCCTAGTCATCAACAAAATGAATTCAAATCCTCTTCATAGTCATCACCATCACCATCATCATCATCCGCGTTCCACGTGCGCAAACTGAATGATGTGGGTGTACTGTTCCGAAATCCTGTGAAAAAGGGTCGGTGCTCTTTTTCCTCCTCCTCCTCCTCCTCCCCTCTCCCTCCTCCTCCTCCTCCTCCTCCCCCTCCTCCTCCTCCTCCTTCCTCTCTTCTTTTTACCCTTCTTCATCATCGTCAGCTGTTCAGGATGTGCCTGTTCAATGGTTTGCGTGTTCTGCCCTGTAATCTTTGAAAGAGACCGTGCACTTCCAAAGCCTACTCATCGCCCTCTTCTTTGCCCTGTTCCTCCTGTCTCTTCTGTCACCGTCCTGTTGCGTTTGCTCCCCCCCCCCCCTCTCTCTCTCTCTCTCTCTCTCTCTCTCGCTCCAATTTCTTCGTTGTTGTCCTCTTCCCCCACCTTTTCTTCTTCTTCCTCAATTGTTCCAAGTGTGCAAGGTGATTGAACTTTGAAGTGGGTGTTCTGGGCTGGAGCAGCCCTGAAAGGGTTAATGCTTGTCTTCTTCTTCAGGCTCCACCACCACGACCACCACCACCACCACCATCATCATCATCATCATCATCATCATCATCATCATCATCATCATATCATTATCATCATCATCATCATCATATCATTATCATCATCATCGTCCGTCGTCGTCGTCGTCAACATCATCATCATCATCGTCCTCCTCCTCCTCACTGTGATTCAGGTAATCGTCGTCCTCCTGCTCATGTGCATCGCCTTTGCCATAACTGTTACCATCAACATCAATTACTCGGTCACAACCCCTAGTGTCCGTACATTTATGATAGTTTTCTTTACCGTCATCATCATACACCCCATCACAACCCATAACATTCCCAGATCATCATCATCATCATCATCATCATCATCATCATCATCACCATCACCATCATCATCATCATCTCCATCATCATCCATGTCATCTTTGGACACTCCATGCTAGCCCCAATAAACACACACACACACACGCACCACGCAGCAGCACGCACGCACGCACGCACGCACGCACATTTAGATAGATAAATAGTCATTCTTTAAAATGAATAACGAAGATAAACACTTTAAACATTTGCTATATTTAGTCTTCCTCAGTGGAATTTAAGATTAGAGGAAGGCCACGCATCATTTGTCAATGAAATGTGAATAAAACTCGCTGTCTTCAAACAAATGAAAATGTTTCAAGTACAAGACAAGACAGGAAATATGGTTGGAGGAAAGGGGCTCGCACGCGCGCACGCGCGCGCGTGCACACACACACACACACACACACACACACACACACACACACACACACACACACACACACACACACACACACACACTCACACACACACATCTATTCATCTATCTATCTACATCTATTCATCTATCGATCGATCGATCTATATCTATCTATCTATCTATCTATCTATCTATCTCTTGTGTTGTGTGTGTGTGTGTGTGTGTGTGTGTGTGTGTGTGTGTGTGTGTGTGTGTGACCTGTATTTCATTGCCATGTCTCTCTGCTGCACCCCAGGGGCTTCCTGACGGGCAAGATGAAAAGAAACCAGAAGCCAGAGGAGGGACGCCTGGGATGGTCAGTGCAGGACGACAAGCGGAAGCTGCCGTCAGTGCCCTCATGGTCGGCCTTGAACACGGAGAAGAACTGGGCCGTTCTTGACACTGTGGAAAGAATTGCCAAGGCCAAAGGTCAGCTAGGCACCTGTGCAAGTACATGCTCAAATACTCACGTGCCCTCGCCTGCACACACACACACACACACACACACACACACACACACACACACACACACACACACACACACACACACACCACGTAGGTGGGCACATGCATGCAGACCTTGTCTGACATCAAATAATTTTGTGAAAAAACTAAAAAAACTTCCGCTAATGCTACCACGCACGCAAACACGCACGCAACACCACGCACACACACACACACACACACACACACACACACACACACACACACACACACACACACACACACATAAGCACGCACGCACCTGTGAATGCACCACATCAGTCTCTGTCTCTGTCTCTCTCTCTTATCCACACACACACATACACACATGAACACATACATTCAAACACACAAACATATAGGAAACATATGCAAGCATAGATTATGCTCATGCACTCATGCAGTGTTGGTCATGAAATTTGAGCAACATTCTCAGAGAAGCATCCATTTAGTGGATGAAACTCGACTGTGTGGTCCTAGACTTTCCAATTGAGCCTGTAGCAAACTCAGCTCTTGGTAGGAGGTGGTCGGGGCAGAAAAATACCACATGGCTCTGATGGGAATCGAACCCACGACCTCCCAGATGGGAGTCCGTGACGCTAACCACATCGCTACGGCGGCTGCTTTTTCTGAAACATTCTTACGTACTTTTGTGATTTTTTTTGTGTGAGATGAACATTTTGCAAAAAATTGCAAAAGGATTGAATGCCTCATTAATTTTCTGCTCTCTCTCTCTCTCTCTCTCTCTCTCTCTCTCTCTCTCTCTCTCTCTGTGCAGGCAAGTCCATAGCCCAGGTGTCCCTGCGGTGGTTGTTACAGAAGCCTGTGGTGTCTTCAGTCATCATTGGAGCCACCAAGATGGCCCAGCTGGACGACAACATGGCCGCCGCTAACGGCTGGCAACTCTCCCCTGAAGAGGTGGGTTGGTGCTGTCCCTTGGTTCTGTAGTGGTGGTGGAAGTGATGAGTAGGTATGTGTGTATACGCGCACATTTGTGTTTGGAAGGGGAAAGGAGCAGGGGAGGGGGAAAAGAATGTGTAGTGTTTCAAGGAAGAGAGAGAGAGAGAGAGAGAGAGAGAGAGAGAATGAGTGTGAGTATGTGTGTGTGTGTGTGTGTGTGTGTGTGTGTGTGCGTGCGTGCGTGTGTGTGCGTGCGTGCGTGCGTGTGTGTGTGTGTGTGTGTGTGTGTGTGTGTGAGAGTTAGTGAGTGTGAGTGAGCGAGTGTGTGTGTGTGTGTGTGTGAGAGAGAGAGAGAGAGAGAGAGAGAGAGGGAGGGAGTGTGTGTGTGTGTGTGTGTGTGAGAGAGAGAGAGAGAGTGTGTGTGTGTGTGTGTGTGTGTGCAATCGCTGCTGGCACTGAACTTTGATTTCTTCCTGCGTGGGGTCAAACGGTCACGCTTGAGTCGCTGGCCTGGTTTCGGCCGAGAAAGCAGTGCACTCCTTCCCCTACCGTTTCGTTGTGTGCTGAACCAATAGTGAGGCTTACCACAAGCTTGCCGATAACTCTACCGCCATCAACACACCTCACTGACACGCAAGATTTGACAGTCACGGAACAAACCGAACAACGGTTCATTTTGGAAACATCCTATCTCAAGGTATTGTTAAGCATTTGACAGCTGATAAACTGAAACTTCCGACTGATACCTGACACCAAAGGAGAAATAGTTATACACCGAAGAAGCTTGGACTTGAAAGTGAGAAAAACAATCTGGCCTTCCTCCACAATGTATGATGTGCATGTTAATATGTGTTAGTTATCATATTAAGTCATACGAACAAAAGCGCCTTTTGTTAGCATCCAAAACCAACGATATACAAGACGGCATACAGTGAGTGCAGTGAAAAGAGAGTTTGAACTACGTGATAGCTGTTGTGCATGGAAATACAGTGTTATTTATCATTATGTAGTCTCACGAACAGAAGCACCTTTTGTTCGCGTCCAAACCCACAATATACAAGACTAAAATGATCGCGGCGCGCAGTGTGAGCAGTAAAAAAAAAGCGAGTTTGAATGAAGCGACAGCTGCATTGAAGCCAGACTTTACTGCAGTGAAAATGATAAAATGACGTGCACTCTAAGCAACATGTGCAGGGAACGTGAAAAACATGAAATAACACTTGGGTGTTAAAAAAAAAAAAACAACATAAGGATGCCTAGAGAGACGTTTTCATTTCATTTCTGTTTTAGTTGAATTGTATTTAATTCAACCGTACAGAATGATAAGGTGGAAATGTGAGGATGTTGGAAAAGGCAAAATGATTAGCTGCCTTGTCAATCATTGGGGGTTGGGGTAGGTACAGTGATTACCCGCATCTCTGTCTTTATATATATATATATATATATATATATATATATATATATATATTCAATTATAAACAAAGCTTGCCCTTATGTCTTAGATTGAAGAAATAGGGGGAGAAAAGCGTTCATATCTGCAGTAGTAGATGATTCTGCCTAACTAACAGTATGTGCTTGAGTGGGTGAATGGGGAAAAATAAAATTAATGCTTCTCAAAATGAGCCTTCAGCAAGCTTATAGTCTCCAAGGGGGAGATAATCTCCAATGGGGAGGAAACTCACTAACATATAACTCCTGGTCAGATACCGATATTTCGAAACCTGATTGTTTCTCCTCAGTGACCGCGGAAAGTGGTAATTTGACTCCTCTGCCTTTTCGGTTTTAAGAAGAATGCTATCCCAGAAAAGGCTGGTGTGCAATACCGTAGTATAGTTTGTTGAGTTTTCAAAAAACCAACCAAAGGTGCCACCTAAGAAGCAAAAGAAAATCATGAAAGAGCAAAACAAGCTACATTTTCTTGTGAAAAGTAGAAAATATAAAAAAGATAACCTCTTAGACACAAGTGCTGAGGGCCAGTTCTTGGAATGAATCCACAAGGGATTAAATTACAATAAACTAATAAATTCCAAGGATAAGTACCGAGCACCATTCCAGCAACTTACAGAGCAGCTTGGTGTTGCAATGACTGCAAGAAATATTCAATTATAAACAAAGCTTGCCCTTATGTCTTAGATTGAAGAAATAGGGGGAGATAAGCGTTCATATCTGCAGTGGTAGATGATTCTGCCTAAGCACACAGTATGTGCTTGAGTGGGTGAATGGGGAAAAATAAAATTAATGCTTCTCAAAATGAGCCTTCAGCAAGCTTATAGTCTCCAAGGGGGAGATAATCTCCAATGGGGAGGAAACTCACTAACATATAACTCCTGGTCAGATACCGATATTTCGAAACCTGATTGTTTCTCCTCAGTGACCGCGGAAAGTGGTAATTTGACTCCTCTGCCTTTTCGGTTTTAAGAAGAATGCTATCCCAGAAAAGGCTGGTGTGCAATACCGTAGTATAGTTTGTTGAGTTTTCAAAAAACCAACCAAAGGTGCCACCTAAGAAGCAAAAGAAAATCATGAAAGAGCAAAACAAGCTACATTTTCTTGTGAAAAGTAGAAAATATAAAAAAGATAACCTCTTAAGACACAAGTGCTGAGGGCCAGTTCTTGGAATGAATCCACAAGGGATTAAATTACAATAAACTAATAAATTCCAAGGATAAGTACCGAGCACCATTCCAGCAACTTACAGAGCAGCTTGGTGTTGCAATGACTGCAAGAAATATTCAATTATAAACAAAGCTTGCCCTTATGTCTTAGATTGAAGAAATAGGGGGAGATAAGCGTTCATATCTGCAGTGGTAGATGATTCTGCCTAACTAACAGTATGTGCTTGAGTGGGTGAATGGGGAAAAATAAAATTAATGCTTCTCAAAATGAGCCTTCAGCAAGCTTATAGTCTCCAAGGGGGAGATAATCTCCAATGGGGAGGAAACTCACTAACATATAACTCCTGGTCAGATACCGATATTTCGAAACCTGATTGTTTCTCCTCAGTGACCGCAGAATCATCTATCACTGCAGATATGAACGCTTATCCCCCCCTATTTCTTCAATCTAAGACATAAGGGCAAGCTTTGTTTATAATTGAATATTTCTTGCAGTCATTGCAACACCAAGCTGCTCTGTAAGTTGCTGGAATGGTGCTCGGTACTTATCCTTGGAGTTTATTAGTTTATTGTAATTTAATCCCTTGTGGATTCATTCCAAGAACTGGCCCTCAGCACTTGTGTCTAAGAGGTTATCTTTTTTATATTTTCTACTTTTCACAAGAAAATGTAGCTTGTTTTGCTCTTTCATGATTTTCTTTTGCTTCTTAGGTGGCACCTTTGGTTGGTTTTTTGAAAACTCAACAAACTATACTACGGTATTGCACACCAGCCTTTTCTGGGATAGCATTCTTCTTAAAACCGAAAAGGCAGAGGAGTCAAATTACCACTTTCCGCGGTCACTGAGGAGAAACAATCAGGTTTCGAAATATCGGTATCTGACCAGGAGTTATATGTTAGTGAGTTTCCTCCCCATTGGAGATTATCTCCCCCTTGGAGACTATAAGCTTGCTGAAGGCTCATTTTGAGAAGCATTAATTTTATTTTTCCCCATTCACCCACTCAAGCACATACTGTGTGCTTAGGCAGAATCATCTACCACTGCAGATATGAACGCTTATCTCCCCCTATTTCTTCAATCTAAGACATAAGGGCAAGCTTTGTTTATAATTGAATATTTCTTGCAGTCATTGCAACACCAAGCTGCTCTGTAAGTTGCTGGAATGGTGCTCGGTACTTATCCTTGGAATTTATTAGTTTATTGTAATTTAATCCCTTGTGGATTCATTCCAAGAACTGGCCCTCAGCACTTGTGTCTAAGAGGTTATCTTTTTTATATTTTCTACTTTTCACAAGAAAATGTAGCTTGTTTTGCTCTTTCATGATTTTCTTTTGCTTCTTAGGTGGCACCTTTGGTTGGTTTTTTGAAAACTCAACAAACTATACTACGGTATTGCACACCAGCCTTTTCTGGGATAGCATTCTTCTTAAAACCGAAAAGGCAGAGGAGTCAAATTACCACTTTCCGCGGTCACTGAGGAGAAACAATCAGGTTTCGAAATATCGGTATCTGACCAGGAGTTATATGTTAGTGAGTTTCCTCCCCATTGGAGATTATCTCCCCCTTGGAGACTATAAGCTTGCTGAAGGCTCATTTTGAGAAGCATTAATTTTATTTTTCCTCATTCACCCACTCAAGCACATACTGTGTGCTTAGGCAGAATCATCTACCACTGCAGATATGAACGCTTATCTCCCCCTATTTCTTCAATCTAAGACATAAGGGCAAGCTTTGTTTATAATTGAATATTTCTTGCAGTCATTGCAACACCAAGCTGCTCTGTAAGTTGCTGGAATGGTGCTCGGTACTTATCCTTGGAATTTATTATACACTACTAAAAACAATTGAAGTACCACCCCTAATTTTTGTATGCAATTTTTAAAAAGCTCTGATAAACCAATTAATATTGATAATTGAATAAACTCTGCTGGATAAGCTTACCCGGTTCTCAAATACTACTCCTCGTGCATTTTTGTTATGTTAAAGTCGGTCAGCAGTTATCTACCGCGTCGCATCTGAGGCAAAAAAATCCCGAGAAATTATCGAACTTGTGTCGCTCCCAGATTTTGACACAGACACAGCAAGAAAAAAAAATGTGATGCACGTGAAAGCAAGGTCTTTTCTGAGCAGAATTGCAATCAGTTAGCACATTTGACGGGTATAAAAAGTCGCGAAATTTAGGAAGATTTAACCATGCCTGCGAGACAACGACTAAGCAACACCGACAGAGGAAGAGCGATAGCATGGTACCAAGAAGG
>CM065735.1:11209220-11214220 GCA_033310375.1 Conus canariensis
TTATGCCATTAACTCCATCTTTTCTTAGATTTTGTCTTTCTTTACTGTCGTCTATGGGTTTTTTTTTGGTTTGTTTCTTTATGCCATTAACTCCATGTTTTCTTAGATTTTGTCTTTCTTTACTGTCGTCTATGGTTTTTTTTTTGGTTTGTTTCTTTATGCCATTAACTCCATCTTTTCTTAGATTTTGTCTTTCTTTACTGTCGTCTATGGTTTTTTTTTTGGTTTGTTTCTTTATGCCATTAACTCCATCTTTTCTTAGATTTTGTCTTTCTTTACTGTCGTCTATGGTTTTTTTTTGGTTTGTTTCTTTATGCCATTAACTCCATCTTTTCTTAGATTTTGTCTTTCTTTACTGTCGTCTATGGTTTTTTTTTTGGTTTGTTTCTTTATGCCATTAACTCCATCTTTTCTTAGATTTTGTCTTTCTTTACTGTCGTCTATGGTTTTTTTTTGGTTTGTTTCTTTATGCCATTAACTCCATCTTTTCTTAGATTTTGTCTTTCTTTACTGTCGTCTATGGTTTTTTTTTTGGTTTGTTTCTTTATGCCATTAACTCCATCTTTTCTTAGATTTTGTCTTTCTTTACTGTCGTCTATGGTTTTTTTTTTGGTTTGTTTCTTTATGCCATTAACTCCATCTTTTCTTAGATTTTGTCTTTCTTTACTGTCGTCTATGGTTTTTTTTTGGTTTGTTTCTTTATGCCATTAACTCCATCTTTTCTTAGATTTTGTCTTTCTTTACTGTCGTCTATGGGTTTTTTTTGGTTTGTTTCTTTATGCCATTAACTCCATCTTTTCTTAGATTTTGTCTTTCTTTACTGTCGTCTATGGGTTTTTTTTTGGTTTGTTTCTTTATGCCATTAACTCCATCTTTTCTTAGATTTTGTCTTTCTTTACTGTCGTCTATGGGTTTTTTTTGGTTTGTTTCTTTATGCCATTAACTCCATCTTTTCTTAGATTTTGTCTTTCTTTACTGTCGTCTATGGTTTTTTTTTGGTTTGTTTCTTTATGCCATTAACTCCATCTTTTCTTAGATTTTGTCTTTCTTTACTGTCGTCTATGGCTTTTTTTTTGGTTTGTTTCTTTATGCCATTAACTCCATCTTTTCTTAGATTTTGTCTTTCTTTACTGTCGTCTATGGTTTTTTTTTGGTTTGTTTCTTTATGCCATTAACTCCATCTTTTCTTAGATTTTGTCTTTCTTTACTGTCGTCTATGGTTTTTTTTTGGTTTGTTTCTTTATGCCATTAACTCCATCTTTTCTTAGATTTTGTCTTTCTTTACTGTCGTCTATGGTTTTTTTTTGGTTTGTTTCTTTATGCCATTAACTCCATCTTTTCTTAGATTTTGTCTCTTTACTGTCGTCTATGGTTTTTTTTTGGTTTGTTTCTTTATGCCATTAACTCCATCTTTTCTTAGATTTTGTCTTTCTTTACTGTCGTCTATGGTTTTTTTTTGGGTTTGTTTCTTTATGCCATTAACTCCATCTTTTCTTAGATTTTGTCTTTCTTTACTGTCGTCTATGGTTTTTTTTGGTTTGTTTCTTTATGCCATTAACTCCATCTTTTCTTAGATTTTGTCTTTCTTTACTGTCGTCTATGGTTTTTTTTTGGTTTGTTTCTTTATGCCATTAACTCCATCTTTTCTTAGATTTTGTCTTTCTTTACTGTCGTCTATGGTTTTTTTTTGGTTTGTTTCTTTATGCCATTAATTCCATCTTTTCTTAGATTTTGTCTTTCTTTACTGTCGTCTATGGTTTTTTTGGTTTGTTTCTTTATGCCATTAACTCCATCTTTTCTTAGATTTTGTCTTTCTTTACTGTCGTCTATGGGTTTTTTTTTGGTTTGTTTCTTTATGCCATTAACTCCATCTTTTCTTAGATTTTTGTCTTTCTTTACTGTCGTCTATGGTTTTTTTTGGTTTGTTTCTTTATGCCATTAACTCCATCTTTTCTTAGATTTTGTCTTTCTTTACTGTCGTCTATGGTTTTTTTTTGGTTTGTTTCTTTATGCCATTAACTCCATCTTTTCTTAGATTTTGTCTTTCTTTACTGTCGTCTATGGGTTTTTTTTGGTTTGTTTCTTTATGCCATTAACTCCATCTTTTCTTAGATTTTGTCTTTCTTTACTGTCGTCTATGGGTTTTTTTTGGTTTGTTTCTTTATGCCATTAACTCCATCTTTTCTTAGATTTTGTCTTTCTTTACTGTCGTCTATGGTTTTTTTTGGTTTGTTTCTTTATGCCATTAACTCCATCTTTTCTTAGATTTTGTCTTTCTTTACTGTCGTCTATGGTTTTTTTTTGGTTTGTTTCTTTATGCCATTAACTCCATCTTTTCTTAGATTTTGTCTTTCTTTACTGTCGTCTATGGTTTTTTTTTGGTTTGTTTCTTTATGCCATTAACTCCATCTTTTCTTAGATTTTGTCTTTCTTTACTGTCGTCTATGGTTTTTTTTCTTCTTCCTGTTGTGGACCATTTTCCTGCCTTTGTTTTGGAAGCTCCGACATTTTTGTTATGAGATGTTTTTCATGACATGCCAGCCTTTTGTTGTTGTTTTTTTGTAATCTGGTGATTGTCGCGTGCCCCACCAGCGACCCCTAGGGGTCACCAGGGAGACAGCAACACCCCCTCCCGATCACCGGCAGCAGACTCCACACTGACTCACACCAGTCACCCCTCCAGCAAAACGATGGAACAGCAACTGCCTCTCCAGGATCCCAATCCAAAACCTTTTTAATGCTAATTGTTGACAATATTTCTAAGCGGCACCAAGGGTCCAACCGACACGCCAGGAATATTTGAGTATAGATATGAAGTACAGATCCCCTGGGGTATGAAGTCTAAGGGTAAAACAATAAAAAAAAAAAAAAACTTTGGGGACCTCAGCCGGCCGCGGCCTGGGATCTGTAGCAACGAGTAAGCGAAAACAGGCAAGGGAAACCATGGGGAGTCTCCTCATCAACATTAACCATATGGACATATATATTAAATTCAAAAGCAATCATCATAGCATATCAACAAAAGAAACCATGATGACTCTCCAAATGTGCATAAATGGGTGATGATGCGTAGCGTGTGTGTTGGTGTGTGTTCAATCCCAGTAGGCGTCGCTGTCCTTAGAAACCGAACACCCAAGTCGCAGCTCGCCACAGAATGGGGCAATTGGTCTCTGCTTAGTCACTCAGGCTGTCTTGGCGCTTAGACTTAGGCGGCGTCCATGACTAGGCACGCTGGAGTAGGTTTTTTAAACGACGCACTGATTCACTGGACGATCACATGTACATGACGGAACGACGAACGATGAAACGTTTCGGATGTGACACGAGACCATGGTGGTGTAGATGGCGATGGTGATGTTTGGCACTCCTCCCGTCGACTCCCACGCCCCAATCCGCACCGCTGCAGTCGGGAACTCTTGAAGCGGTGCTGCGCGGGACGGGGGGGGGGGGGGGGGGGGGGGGGGGGGGGGGGGGGGGGGGGAGGGGGGAGGGAAGGACGGGGACGGATAGTGCCGGATGGGCTGTTCCAGGACAGGGATGTAGAACCGTCTCCAAGGCAGGGCCGTGCAGGCTTCTCCTCGACGGTCCCCTGGTGACGCTGCTCACCTGTAGCGAGGACCCAGCGACCTACGGTAGCTCGTCACTCCCAGGCCCAGACTAAAGCTGCGGGCCACTTGGTTCAAAGCCCTGGAACAGAGAGCTATAACCCGGGCTACGATATGTCTAACCCATACCGATGCATATTAGGTGTGTAGAAATGTCCATGTATACACATCCTCCAATACACACACACACAAACACACACACACACACACACACACACACACACACACACACACACACACACACACACACAAACACACACACACACACACACAAAATATCGACTATTGCTCTCGTTCACCGCAAAGCCGTCGTCACGCAAATAAAACCCCAAAATCCAGATTCGAAGGAAGCAAGGGAGGGAATCCAAGCCATGCACAGGTTGACTGCGCCAGCCAGCATTATATCCAATAATGTCGGCTGATGCCATCAAAAAAAAAAACAAAAACTAACTTCCCTGCTCGGACTGAAAACGTGGAATGGTTTCCCCATGAACGAGGGGAATCTTCGGGTTGGATATCCCACAGTAAGTTTCCCTCTTTATGCTATAACCGTTAACAATTCAGAACAAGGCGTTGGAACCAATAGTGAGGCAAAAAAAAAGAAGAAAATTTTATACCCATTTTTAAATGAACGAACAAGACAACCATCAAAAGGAAAGAAAGAGGAAAAAGAGGGAGAGAGAGGAAGAGGGAGAGAGAGAGAGGGAGGGAGGGAGAGAGAGAGAGAGAGAGGGGGGGGGAAGGAAACGGTACCACTTGCTAACGTTACTTAAGGCCAAGGATTCAACCCTGATCCCCTCAAAAACCGTAAGCATTTAATACAAAGATAGGGTGAAGGATGAATAAACCAAGAAAAATAATAATTTAATGCTTACCCCATTCGGCTTGTGGAGGAAGTCGGAATGAGACAACTTCGCAGTGTTGGCCTCAAGACCTATCGAAAGGTGTTACCACTGTTCGACGAGACATCAGTAGTATATGAGGCCCCTCTCGGAGGGACGACCAACGAGAGCCCGACGTAACCCGCTTCGCGTAGCTGAGTTCCCCCATTCTAGAACACGTTATCCTCTTAAATACTAACAGGGGAGGAGAACTCCGGCAGGCCTACTAGAGTTAGTTCCCCTAGCATTTGCCCTCGAGACGGGCGACAGAAAGCTGAATTGAATGATGCGCGTAAAGCACGAGGGTTTCTTAGGCTCAGCCTGAATATGACACTGGTTTCTGGGGTGAACACAGAGGTCTTCAAGTGCAAACAAAAAAAAAACTATCTGACAGTGGAAAAAGTTTCAGGTCGAAGCCTTCACGCCTGTCTGTGTGTCAGACAGGTCGTGACAGTAATAAGTCATTGACAATTGTACACTGTCCAGAATGCACACTTACTGTCCATTCTTCCGC
>CM065735.1:11219220-11224220 GCA_033310375.1 Conus canariensis
ACTTCGTGTGTCTAATGTTTGTCTGGGCACGTGGACATTTGGTGAGACAGGTGTAAGTACAGTTTAAAATAAGAGTTTAAACAAGTTGTAGTGTAAAGTCGGCAAGACGATCTCATTAACTGAAGGCGGCGTCTTTCCTTCAAATATTGCGCTGGACAATTATGACAGTAAGATGTTCTTAAAATAATTAGACCCATATTCACATACATCTAATCATTGAGGGAAAGCAGATCTATATGATCATGTATTAAGATTACTGGGTGTGAAGAGTGTGTGTGGAGCCCCCATGGCGTCTTGTTTACTTATTCATCCATAATAACATTGCATGTGTTGTCTTGTTTGGAGGAAGTAAATTGTACGTAACTCAGCTGCAATGTAAGAAAAGGCACAAATGACACATTGCAAAATATACAGACTTGCTTGTGTTTAATATGATTTGTCTATATGATCTATGAACACTATTTTCTTTTAGTAAGATAGGTATTTATTTATTTCAGTAGGTATTGTTTCGGTACTTGCAGAACAAAAATGTTTTGAGGCATTTTAACTGCAGTCTGACTGATGTAGTAGTGCTGAGAATTAGGGACAGACTTTTAAGCCTTGGTTGTGAAGCCCATGATTTAGAAGTATGGACAGTTAGGGACAGGCGTTTAAGCCTTGGTTGTGAAGCCCATGATTTAGAAGTATGGACAGTTAGGGACAGGCTTTTAAGCCTTGGTTGTGAAGCCCATGATTTAGAAGTATGGACAGTTAGGGACAGGCTTTTAAGCCTTGGTTGTGAAGCCCATGATTTAGAAGTATGGACAGTTAGGGACAGGCGTTTAAGCCTTGGTTATGAAGCCCATGATTTAGAAGTATGGACAGTTAGGGACAGGCGTTTAAGCCTTGGTTATGAAGGTCATGATTTAGAAGTATGGACAGTTAGGGACAGGCGTTTAAGCCTTGGTTGTGAAGGTCATGATTTAGAAGTATGGACAGTTAGGGACAGGCGTTTAAGCCTTGGTTGTGAAGGTCATGATTTAGAAGTATGGACAGTTAGGGACAGGCGTTTAAGCCTTGGTTGTGAAGCCCATGATTTAGAAGTATGGACAGTTAGGGACAGGCGTTTAAGCCTTGGTTATGAAACCCATGATTTAGAAGTATGGACAGTTAGGGACAGGCCTCTAAGCCCTCGCCATGAAGCATGTTGCTGTCCCCATATTATCAGCATTTATTTAGGTCTGATGTACAAGCGAATCTAAATCTGATTTTTTGTGGCAGTCAGACACATGTTGGAAACAATAAATGTTAATGCAAACTTGGTGCCCTTTGAGCAAACGATTTGATTGGTTTAACTGATCGGTTGAAGGTGATAATAGCGGAAAAGACGGATGGGTGAGTAGACTATAAACTGATTTATTGATGTTTCCCACAGTTCAAGCAGCTAAGCTAGCCGGAAAGTTGGTTGGTTGTTGTTGATTGATTGATTGATCGCTAGTTGATTGGCTAATCGATTGACAGATCAACAGACCACTTGATTGTTTAGCTGCATAATTGATTGATCGCTTGATTGATTGATTGACCCATTAATCGCATGTTAAGTGTAGTTAACATGTAAGCTACGAAAGTGCTGATTGACTGCCTTATCAACTGGTGTTTTGATGTTAGCAAGATATATTTAGTGTTGCAGAAGTTTGTTTAATATTTTCTGAGAAATTTTTGCATGTAAGTGAGTTTAAATTTATGAGTGAATGAGTGTGTGATTGACTGACGGACAATGGGAGCATGATTGACAGATTGTTTGATGCTTGTTCACTCCCTTTCCTGCCAGCATGCAGAGAGGATGTACCTGTTTATCATCTGTTGACCATGGATCTGATAGTTCGGGTTACCGGGTCAGCTGGAGGAAGAAGCATCGCACAAGGTCATCAACCGATTCGTGGAATGGGGAGGGAACTTCATCGACACAGCCAACATCTATGGACGTGGAAAATCTGAGACAATTGTTGGATCTTGGCTGGCTGGGTGGGTAGAGTAGTGTGTGTGCACGTGCGCGTGCGTGCGCGTGTGTGTGTGTGTGTGTGTGTGTGTGTGTGTGTGTGGTGTGTGTGTGTGTGTGTGGCAACTTGTAAACATTTCCATGCCGTACAGTAGAAATGGTACCTCCACTTTCAGGAAGTTCTGTGTAGGTAACTTCCCCTTTTCTATCACTGTCCTTGATTTTGCCCTTACTTATTATTATCATTATTATTGTTTTATCGTGATCTTCTTTCTTTACTGTCATCTGCTGATTTCCAGCCTTTATGGCCCATTCTCCCGTCTTTCATTTTTTTCTCTCTGATCAGAACTTATAGCATGTCAGTTTTTGTGTTGTGATGTGGCCATCAGGTGATGAGCATTGCATGGTGTTCATTCTGCTGTGTCTGATAGCAGGCATAATCAAGCACAGTCTAGTCTTAGCTGCCCTAAGGATGGTAATTAATATGTTAGCCGTCTTGTTATTGATTAATGTGTTGTTGTAAGTCGTAGTTTATATACAAAATTTTGTTTGGAACTATGTTGCAGGATGTGACTGTTTCTGTTTGTTTCTTTTGCATGATGTGTACTTTTTCTGTTTCTTTCTTTTGCATGATGTGTACTTTTTCTGTTTGTTTCTTTTGCATGATGTGTACTTTTTCTGTTTCTTTTTTGTGTACTTTTTCTGTTTCTTTCTTTTGTAAGATGTGACTTTTGCTGATTCTTTGCTCTGCAGATCGTGACTTTTTCTGTTTGTGTCTTTGGCAGGGTTTACGTTTTCTGTTTCTTTCTTCGGCTTCATTTTATTTTCACTCTTTTTTGTTTGTTAGTTTGCCTTGCAAGACGTGACAATTTCTGTTTGTTTTGTTGTATGATACCCCCCCCCCCTTCCCTGTATGTTGACAGCCCTGAGAAGGCTTTAGCTTTTTGTGGTCAGTTGAGCTATGAGAGTCCCATGTCCACTGACGTGTACATATGTGCTCACAGATTAATGTGCATTTCCATTGCTGTGTCCACTTTCTTCCTCACCTGTTTCCTGCTGTTCTCTCTGTGAGTAGTCAGGAAAGGGACCGGTTTGTCATCGCCACCAAGGTTCGTTTCCAGATGGACGTCAGCAACCCCAACGCCGGTGGACTGGGTCGTCGACACATCATTCAGAGCGTGGAGGACAGTCTGAAGAGACTGAAAACTGACTACATCGACTTGCTGCAGGTAGGATGACGTCATTCGTCCTGTGACGTAATTTTTCTGTCTCACTGTTTTTCACTATGAACCATCAAGAAGAAAGTTTAGGGTTGGCTAAGAACAAAAGTAAGGTTGTTTGGGTCACTGTAACCACAACAAGTTTGATGCGGAGCGGGGGTTGAGGGGGTGGAAGGGGGAGAGGGTGGGGCCAATAAATGATTAAATCACTACCAAATTAACCACTTCACACCTGCTTCCTGATGCTGTCTGTCCGTATGACGTCAGACCCACGCGTGGGATGACGCGGTGCCGATAGAGGAGACCCTGATGACGCTGAACGACTTGGTGAGGTGTGGCAAGGTGCGCTACTTGGGTGCCTCCAACGTCACGGGCTGGCAGCTGCAGAAGATCGTGGACATCAGCAAACAGAATGGATACAGCCCCTTCATTTCCCTGCAGGTAAGATAGCAGAATGGATACAGCCCCTTCATTTCCCTGCAGGTAAGATAGCACACAGAATGGATACAGCCCCTTCATTTCCCTGCAGGTAAGATAACAGAATGGATACAGCCCCTTCATTTCCCTGCAGGTAAGATAGCAGAATGGATACAGCCCCTTCATTTCCCTGCAGGTAAGATAACAAACAGAATGGATACAGCCCCTTCATTTCCCTGCAGGTAAGATAGCAAACAGAATGGATACAGCCCCTTTATTTCCCTGCAGGTAAGATAACAAACAGAATGGATACAGCCCCTTCATTTCCCTGCAGGTAAGATAGCAAACAGAATGGATACAGCCCTTTCATTTCCCTGCAAGTAAGATAGCAGAATGGATACAGCCCCTTCATTTCCCTGCAGGTAAGATAGCAAACAGAATGGATACAGCCCTTTCATTTCCCTGCAGGTAAGATAGCAAACAGAATGGATACAGCCCCTTCATTTCCCTGCAGGTAAGATAGCAAACAGAATGGATACAGCCCCTTCATTTCCCTGCAGGTAAGATAGCAGAATGGATACAGCCCCTTCATTTCCCTGCAGGTAAGATAGCAAACAGAATGGATACAGCCCCTTCATTTCCCTGCAGGTAAGATAGCAGAATGGATACAGCCCCTTCATTTCCCTGCAGGTAAGATAGCAGAATGGATACAGCCCCTTCATTTCCCTGCAGGTAAGATAGCAGAATGGATACAGCCCCTTCATTTCCCTGCAGGTAAGATAGCAGAATGGATACAGCCCCTTCATTTCCCTGCAGGTAAGATAGCAAACAGAATGGATACAGCCCCTTCATTTCCCTGCAGGTAAGATAGCAAACAGAATGGATACAGCCCCTTCATTTCCCTGCAGGTAAGATAGCAGAATGGATACAGCCCCTTCATTTCCCTGCAGGTAAGATAACAAACAGAATGGATACAGCCCCTTCATTTCCCTGCAGGTAAGATAGCAAACAGAATGGATACAGCCCCTTCATTTCCCTGCAGGTAAGATAGCAGAATGGATACAACCCCTTCATTTCCCTGCAGGTAAGATAACAGAATGGATACAGCCCCTTCATTTCCCTGCAGGTAAGATAACAGAATGGATACAGCCCCTCCATTTCCCTGCAGGTAAGATAGCAGAATGGATACAGCCCCTTCATTTCCCTGCAGGTAAGATAACAAACAGAATGGATACAGCCCCTTTATTTCCCTGCAGGTAAGATAGCAAACAGAATGGATACAGCCCCTTCATTTCCCTGCAGGTAAGATAGCAAACAGAATGGATACAGCCCCTTCATTTCCCTGCAGGTAAGATAGCAGAATGGACACAGCCCCTTCATTTCCC
>CM065735.1:11234220-11239220 GCA_033310375.1 Conus canariensis
TTTTGTCTTTCTTTACTGTCGTCTATGGTTTTTTTTTGGTTTGTTTCTTTATGCCATTAACTCCATCTTTTCTTAGATTTTGTCTTTCTTTACTGTCGTCTATGGGTTTTTTTTTTGGTTTGTTTCTTTATGCCATTAACTCCATCTTTTCTTAGATTTTGTCTTTCTTTACTGTCGTCTATGGTTTTTTTTTTGGTTTGTTTCTTTATGCCATTAACTCCATCTTTTCTTAGATTTTGTCTTTCTTTACTGTCGTCTATGGTTTTTTTTTGGTTTGTTTCTTTATGCCATTAACTCCATCTTTTCTTAGATTTTGTCTTTCTTTACTGTCGTCTATGGTTTTTTTTTGGTTTGTTTCTTTATGCCATTAACTCCATCTTTTCTTAGATTTTGTCTTTCTTTACTGTCGTCTATGGTTTTTTTTTTTTTCTTCCTGTGTGGACCATTTTCCTGCCTTTGTTTTGGAAGCTCCGACATTTTTGTTATGAGATGTTTTTCATGACATGCCAGCCTTTTGTTGTTGTTGTTGTTGTTGTTTTGTAATCTGGTAATAAGTCAATGACAATTGTACACTGTGTCCAGAATGCACACTTACTGTCCATTCTTCCGCGTTTACTTATTCAAACAGCTTTTTAATGTAAGTTTTGTGGCATGTAAATGCTTTTCATTCATTTTCTAAAACTTTTTTTTTCAATATGAGACTCGTGTTTTTTTGTTTCTTTTTCAATCTGGGACTTACGTTTTTTCAATGTTTATTTCGTTTTATTTTAATAACTTTCTGTTCAATCTGAGACTTATAGTTTTTACTTTCTTTCCAATCTGAGACTTAGGAGTCGAGGGGGTTGCCTGGTACTGTCATCACAGCTTGATATGATCTGCAGTAAGATGTCAGCAGTTCAGCTGCCATGTCACAGACTGCTTTTATTGCTGGTTTGTTTTTCAGGATATGATTTTGTGGGTTTTTTTGTTTTATTTTATGATCTGACTTGTAAATGATGTGATGTTTTATGACAGCCTATACAAGGCTTTTGTGGGTTTGCTGTTTTATGATGATTAAAACTTGAACATGTCTGAGTTGTGTGTGTGTGTGTGTGTGTGTGTGTGTGTGTGTGTGTGTGTGTGTGTGTGTGTGTGTGTGAGAGAGAGAGAGAGAGAGAGAGAGAGAGAGAGAGAGAGAGAGAATGCGTGCCTTGTTTTCATTCATTTTGTTGGAGGTGTTATTTCATCTTTCGTCTTCTTCTTTGTCTCCTCCTGAAAGCACCTGCTGATCTGAGGAGAGAGAGAGAGAGAGAGAGAGAGAGAGAGAGAGAGAGAGATAGAGAGAGAGAGAGAGAGAGAGAGAGAGAGAGAGAGAGGAGAAGTGAAAGTGACAGAGAGATCGTGAGAAGCACACAAAGTCAAATCAGCTATCAGGTACGCCAGACATCAAAATGCTGCTTTTGTTTTATTTCATAAATATTCATGTTAAATAAGACCCCCCCCCCCCCCCCCCCCAGTTGTTCTCTGAACACATCAGAAACAAAGACAAAATATTGTATATAAAAGTACCAAATAAAAATGAAACAGATCTCCGGAAAATGTCAAATAAAGTTTTTTTGTTTTTTTTTAAATGAAAGAAGCCACGAAAAAGGCGGACAAACGTATGTTCACTCTACTAATTTTTTACGATAAAATTTCATTTACTTTGCCGTCTTTCTGTTAATGTGTCTTCTGTTTGCTGAAGGGATGGCAGGTTTATAGTCTGTAAGGTTCACATATCATCAAACTGTCTATTTCTTTGCTACGGAAATACATCAATGTATCCTCTCACGGGACCAGCTCTACCACATCCACACATCCCGAATCGAATAAATTTTGTTTAAATAAAAATAAATGATCGTAAACTAATAAGTGTGATTCTCAGACAAAAACGAATAATCAAAACCACACAAGCAAATGGAAAATAATCAATTTTCTTTTTACACCACTGTTTACTCACGTGTACGAAATCTTGCTTGCATATAACAAAATTTAATGCTGTTAAAAACGCAATACTTTGACAAACTGTTCTAAATAAAACTATAATTTGCACAGATCATCATCAGAAAATGAACAGGTTGTTGAAACTGTCAAATCAAAAGGCACTTTTTCACCCGCTGACATCAAGGAAGGCTGCCCAATGATGACGTCAGTTCGGACACCACCATGCTGGAGACAGTCACAGCGTCAGACGTATGGAGATGGGTTCCAGGGATTGTTCCGACCCCCGTTCACTCGCCAGATCATCTCGTAAGGGTACAGAATGTCAGGCTTGCTTACCTCGTCAAGTTCTTTCATCTGGGAGAGAGAGAGAGAGAAGAGAGAGAGAGAGAGAGAGAGAGAGAGAGAGAGAGAGAGAGAATGCATACTGTTACAGTACGTTATGTCACATTTCATCTGCATATTGATTTTTTTTCTCTTTTGTTTTTTGCTGTCCCATCTTCCGTGCCACCTCAGTGGCACCGCGCCCACACCGCTCATTCTGAACCCCATCCACAGCCACTGGCCCGGCACCGGCAATCCACAGGGAGCAGTCAATGTCAAGTCGTCAAGAGGCAACGCACCGGAGGAGACACTGCACTGCTGCTGAGTCACTTCGGAGGTGCAAGTGGCGCCTGTTCTGATCCAGCATATGCAGGATACCACCTGTTAATTAAGCGCGTACTGACGACAATAATTGCTTAGTCGCGGAGCCGTCATGAGTGAGCTCTCCCTCCGGAGGGCGCCACCACGTCCGTCCAATGACAGTCCCCCACGGACTTGCCAATACCGATGACCCCGACGGAATCAAACTAAGGCCACAGACGTGGAGAGGACATCAAAACTAAGGTCACCATGAGAGCAGGGCATGAAGGGCCACAGAATTTGAGACTCTTTTTACGATGTTCAATGAGAATGTGGATAATAAAGATGATGCTTCTGATTTCCATTCCGCTCTGAGACTGCATGACAGGGCTGTACTCTACGCTTACTTTCATAATACATACCAGTGTCAACCAGGCTCGAGAGTTACAGACACCTGCAGTGTTGGTCAGGAAATTTGAGCAACACTCTCAGAAAAGCAACCATTTAGTGGATGAAACTCGACTGTGTGATCCCAGTCATCCCAACTGAGCCCGTAGCAAACTCAACTCTGGGTAGGAGCCGGTCGGGGCAGAAAAATCCCACATGGCTCTCTGGTGGGAATCGAACCCACGACCTCCCAGCCAGGAGTCCGCGACGCTAACCTCTCCGCCGCGGCGGCTGGTGAATACTGTACGTAGCATCGACTTTCATCGCCGCCCATGTGCTTTGCTTTGTATTGTATACGCAGGCTTACTTTATCATATGTTGGCCTGCTGTGTTACACTGTCTTTTCTCTAGCGCTGTCACACTGTCTTTTCTACTGCTGTCACACTGTCTTTTCTACTGCTGTCACACTGTCTTTTCTACTGCTGTCACACTGTCTTTTCTACTGCTGTCACAGTCTTTTCTACTGCTATCACACTGTCTTTTCTACTGCTGTCACACTGTCTTTTCTACTGCTGTCACACTGTCTTTTCTACTGCTGTCACACTGTCTCTTTCTACTGCTGTCCTGTCCCGCATGATTAGGGCCAGGAAGCAATGCAGGCTAGTGCCACTGGTGGTGACATTGTCTGGCACAGGCTGTGTACCCAATGGTGCCAGTGTCCTATTCTGCTCTGCACTGAACAGCACTGTGTTTGTATATTGCTTTATTGTATAAGCACATGGAATCTTTTGCCTGTAAAAAAAAAGCCTGAAAAGATACCATTTGAGTTCAGGTATACTCAAGGTCTGACCAGCGCATTGGGCTAATGCGTAGGTCAGACATCTGCCGAGTCGTAGCCACGAGACCCTCTTCTTCAATTGTCTCATCTTTGTTGTTAATTCATTTATCCATCAGCTTCAAATGATGCGTAGTGTGGTCTCAAAACTTAGCGGATGTGGTGTAGCGTTTATGGACTAGTCCGCACACAGTGAAGCCTCCTTGATGAAACTGAAACTGAAACAGAGGTGCGCACACACTCACATACATATATCACACGCAACAGTCGCACAAACATACTATACATATACCTTACAAACTCACACACATCACAACACACATCCGGGCTCCAACTGAGTATAAGCAGTAATCGATGGAATTCTTGGGGGAGGGGGTGGGGTGGGGTGGGGGGGACGGAGGGGGTGGGGGGGGTAGGCTTCCCTTTCCCACCCCTTCCCCCGGAAAAATCTTTCTTTTTTTGAAAACTGCTTTCAAAATGAGGCAGTCTGACTTTAAATGCGAGCATCGAGTGATGTACTGTCTACTTCTCGGACTAATCGTGACCAGGACCATTTGCTCGTACTGATGTCGTTCATCTCTTCCTCTTGCAGCGTCCTGCCGACGCGTGACCTCAGAGTCGTGACATCGTGTTGTCTTCAGGAGGATTCAAGCGTGACGAAAATGCCATCTGTGTTTTGTCGATTCTGCTGCCTCTCTCCAGCCCACCCCTCCCCTTCTTTCCTGATATTCTTGTTTGTGCTGACATGTTTTTTCACATGTTCTCATTTCTACATGCCGCTGAAATCAACGAATTTGACGAAAAGTGGGCGCCCTCACACACGCGCACGCACGGTCGCCCGCGATCGCACACACACACACACACACACATGCACGCGCGCACACACACGCACATGCACACATAAACACAAATGAACTAACTAACTAAACTCATTCACTCACTCACACGCTGCAGCAAATCGAGCCAGTTCTCTGTTGGACAGAGATGTGAAATCCTTTCGCCCTCTCTCACTCTCAGCACACACGTACACACAAACGTTCCTTCTCCACACTCAACACACACCTTACCCCACCTGTCCACACACAAACACACCCTTCGCGTACATCCCCTTTCCCCTCCTCCACTCCCCCACTTCACACACACACACACACACACACACACACACACACACACACACACACATATCTACATAGAA
>CM065735.1:11244220-11246720 GCA_033310375.1 Conus canariensis
TACTTTCTAAAGTCAAGAAGTAAACGCAACACTTCTTAACAAAAAATTCCGACTGGCCAGAAAAGGGCAGCAACTCGTCACAGATTTCTGCACAGCGACCATGAAAAATATACCAGGATTGCTTCCCGTGGTTCCGATAATTACTTGGCGAGCCACGTCAGCCATGAGTTAAGAAAAAAAAACAAAAAACAAACAAAAACAACAGAAACCCACGGGCTAAAAGTAAACAAATAAAGTAAACCGTGAAGTGGAAAATAGTGAGGGAGGAGATGGGGGATGAGGGAGGGAGGGAGGGAGGGAGGGAGGGATGGGTGGAGGGAGTGGCTCATGAGCAAAAGTCATGGGTAACGTGACCGTTGTTGCAGTCCGACTCAACGTCCACCGTAGCTTTTCAGCAACGCCATGGGCAAAAGACACGGCGAATCCCATCTGCACTCAAAAGCATGCCTGAGCACACTGGCTGCTGTTCTTCTGTTCAGGTCACAGGCATGCCAGGGAACGCAGCGGATCCCAATTCCTTCTGCTGATGAACCTGCTTACAGAAGAAAGGACGGTATCTCCTCACCTAACGGAACTGCAAGAAAATGACTGGGACGGAACGCCCCCCCCCCCCCCCCTCCCGGTGATTAACCTCTGGGGAAATCAACAAGAAAATGAATTACTTCAAATAACTGACCCTTTCGTACATGAGGGGATCAGATCCCTTCAGCCAGGTTACCTACATGAATGCGAGGTGTGAGTGTGTGTGTGTATGTATGTGTGTGTGTGTGTGTGTGTGTGTGTGTGTTAGTGTGTGTGTTAGTGTTAGTGTTAGTGTGTGTGTGTGTGTGTGTGTGTGTGTGTGTGTGTGTGTGTGTGTGTGTAGTGTGTATGTGTGCGTGAGTGCATGTGTGTGTGTGTGTGTGCGTGAGCGCGCGCGCTGCTGTGTGTGTGTGTGTGTGTGTGTGTGTGTGTGTGTGTGTGTGTGAATCCATTCTGCTATCTTACCTGTAGGGAAATGAAGGGGGGGAATCTATTCTGCCATTCTACCTGCAGGGAAATGAAGGGGTGAATCTATTCTGCTACCTCACCTGCAGGGAAATGAAGGGGGTGAATCCATTCTGCTATCCTACCTGCAGGGAAATGAAGGGGGTGAATCTATTTTGCTACCTTACCTGCAGGGAAATGAAGGGGGTGAATCTGTTCTGCTATCCTACCTGCAGGGAAATGAAGGGGGTGAATCTATTCTGCTACCTTACCTGCAGGGAAATGAAGGGGGTGAATCTGTTCTGCTATCCTACCTGCAGGGAAATGAAGGGGGTGAATCTATTCTGCTATCCTACCTGCAGGAAATGAAGGGGGTGAATCTGTTCTGCTATCTTACCTGCATGAATATGAAAGGGGTGAATCTATTCTGTTTGCTATCTTACCTGCAGGAAATGAAGGGGGTGAATCTATTCTGCTATCCTACCAGCAGGAAAATGAAGGAGGTGAATCTATTCTGCTACCTTACCTGGGAAATGAAAGGGGTGAATCTATTCTGTTTGCTATCTTACCTGCAGGAAAATGAAGGGGTTGTATCCATTCTGCTATCTTACCTGCAGCGAAATGAAGTGGTTGAATCTATTCTGTTTGCTATCTTACCTGCAGTGCTATGAAGGGGGATGAATCTATTCTGCCCAGCTTACCTGCAAGGATATGGGGGTGGAGGGTGGGTCCGGTGAATCCATGTTGCCATCTTATCTGTAGGGATATCAAGGAGCCTAATCCACCTCGCCAGCTAAACTGCAGGAATATGACAGGGCTGAACTGTTGTGTGTGTCAGATTATCTTCAAGGATTTGAGAGGGTTGTATTACTTCTGCCAGCTTACCTGTACGAATATGAAGGGGCTGTATGAAGTCCAGAAGCTTACCTGCAGGGATATGAGGGGGCTGTATCCATTATGCTTGCAAGTATCCACGATCTTCTGCAGCTGCCAGCCCGAGACGTTGGAGGCGCCCACGTAGCGCACCTTGCCACACCTCACCAAGTCGTTCAGCGTCATCAGGGTCTCCTCTATCGGCACCGCGTCATCCCACACGTGGGTCTGACACACACCACACACACACACACACACACACACACACACACACACACACACACACACACACACCAAGATACAGGTTTGGTTTGGTTTACTTCATTTTGATTTATTCATCCATTATCCCCCCACCCCCACCCCCACCGTCCCTCTCTCCTGCGTAAAAAACTGGCCACGGTAACTCGCCCAAACTAATCGGTTTTTAGGAACTCTAAACTTTTGTTTCTCCACAGTTAGAAAACTGAAACAAAAAGTAGTTATTTTATAGGATGAATTGCTCGTGAGACCTTCCATATGAACCACGACAGCCTACCAGGGGAGGTAAATATCACGCGATCTTCAGCCTTCGTTGTAAAGGGGGATGTGTGTGTGTGTGTGTGTGTGTGTGTGTGTGTGTGTGTGTGTGTGTGTGTGTATGTTTGGGGGTTGGGGTTGGGGT
>CM065735.1:11251720-11261720 GCA_033310375.1 Conus canariensis
TACGGGTCTCTTAGAACCTAGAGTGATCTTGCCTGTATGTGTTCATCAGCTCATCAGTCAGTATCCATACATGTACACTGTGGCCAGCGTGGCACCTTGCACTGTAGTTATCAATCAATCAATCAATCAAGCAGTCGACCAATCAATGAACCAACCAAGCAATCAACCAAGCAACCAACCAACCAAACAACCAACTAATCTTCCTTTCTGTAGCTATTCTTGCATTGCATCAGCTTGACCAATAGGAAAGATCAATCAGTTAGTCAAATAATTAGTCTGCTCATTCATCCATACTACTCATAAACAAAATGTTGATCAATCAGTTCAGTCAATCAGGCAGCAGCTAGAATGCATCAACAGTTGTGTTCTTTTATATTATTACTTAGCATAGGAATGACACACACACACACACAAAAGATAAGGTATATCACAATGCATCTATAGCACACACACACACACACACACACACACACACACACACACACACTTTAAATCATTTGTATATAATGCACAACATGCATTAAATATATCTTTGTATAAACATGGCAACATTGTTACTTTGTTACTGATGAATAATAAACATGAGACAAAAACACAATTTCATGGGATTTCATTGTAAACAAAACACTCTTTTCACACTTAACGACTAAATGATTTCAAACACACTCTTTTCACACTGAATGACTAGGTGATTTTCAAGCATGATATAACCATGTCTTCTTTGCTTTAAAGTTAAAATTTGGTAAGAAAATATCAGAAATGTTGAGGGCAGTATACTATTTGAGTGAAAAGACGCTGCCTTCAAAAGAGAAGTTAACTAACTGGCCTCACGGAGAGAGAGAGTGAGAGAAAGAGCTTCACAAGAGAGAGAGAGAGAGAGAGAGAGGCTACCTGTCAAAACACTAAATTTTGAGTTGCACTCACGTTCGACTCGCCAAACGTCATCGCGCCCAGGCAGATGTTAGACACACGAAGTCCCGAATTACCCAGATACGTGTAGAGGCATTTCTGGTCGTCTGCTACGCTCGCCATCTTGTGATTGCTCACTGAACACGCGAATCGCCGGAGTGAACAATGAAGAAGAACCGCCTGTCGCACTGGGGAAGCTACGACGACACCCGAAATCATTCAACTGTGTTTGAGCTAAGTTCTCAGTTTTCGTCGTTCTACACAAGCAGTGACGAATCCACCGGGCTTCCAAGGGTCAGGGTCACCATACCTCAGTGGCCAGGGCCATGCCCTGAGGTCATTAACTTTAACGGTGAAGTGGTAACTTTGTTCCCCTATGAACACGCCCCCCCCAAAAAAAAAAAAAAAAAAGAAAAAAAAAAGAAAAAAAAAGAAGAAAAAAAGCGCGCGCACGCACGCACGCACACACACACACACACACACACACACACACACACACACACACACACACACACACACACACATTGCTTCCTTAGTGAAAAAAAGTTGGAATCAATAATAACAGCACAGCACAGCACAACACAACACAACGCAACACAACATAACACAACACACACACACACACACACACACACACACACACACACACACACACACACACACACACTCATTTTGAATGTTAACCATAGTGGAAAAATAGACTTCATCTTGTAAAATGTTCGCTCTAACTATTTCTTGTATCCCACACCCCTCCTTTCTTCTTTCTGTTTCTACCTCCACTCTGTTGTGTTCTTCTTCAGTTTAACGTCCTTCCACTAAAAGTGATTCAGACAATATTATAGTGTAGAGTGAGCTTGATGTAAGGAATGAGAGAGATGCATTTTTTAGGGAGTGTAAGGGAGTGTAAGTTTTAAAGTGGTACGTAAGGAATGTAATCATAACCCTCCACCCCACCCTATTCATCAGAACATTTAACTTAAACTAAAATTGTAACTGTAACAATCACAAATGCTAAAGATAAATATTAAGTGAACAGCCTAATAAACATTTAGAAATAGATTCAAGAGTAGCAAAATTGTTTAATATACTAGATAGTGGTAAAGGAGTCGATCCATCAACAAAACCCTCAATACCTGATTTATTAAAAAGCTCTTTTGTTTTGGGACAATGAATCAGTAAATGATTGACACTTATAGAATCCCCACACATACATTTAATATCTTTGCAATATTTTGTTTTAAACGAATTCAAACGAAGCCTGTGGATTAGACTTTCAATCTCCCTGGATGAGAAAATAAATCTTTTGTATGATGTTATCCCATTGTTTTTGTTATTACATTTGATGCAATTGTTATAACAATATATGTCCGAGTTCCTCAGTGTTTTTGTCGCATTATCATGAGATGTTTTATTTATGATAGAGAAACATTCTGTAAGATCTAAGCGAACATTTATTGTTACTGTGCCGCTAAGGTTTTGAGCTGCCTTTTTTGCAACTTTGTCTATTTGTTCATTTGCCGATATACCACAATGCAACAAAAAGTAATATTAATGCCTTTTTGGGAAAGAAGGTGTACTAATTTCAGTTATCATGTCTAATCGTACACATGAATTTGAAGACTTAATACCATTCAATGCTGCTTTTGAATCAGCGCATATTACGATTTGACTGTTATTTATGGGGAAATTCAAAATGAAATCCAATGATTTGAGTATAGCAAGTAATTCTGTGCTATATATAGACAGACTTTTACCAAGATGAAATAACTTTTCTATTTTTAAGCTAGGAATTATGAAAGCTGCTCCCGTGCTATTATCATCTAATACTGAGCCATCTGTGAATATTTTTAAGTGATGGTTGGACTTATTTTCTAAGTGAGTGTAGACAAAATTTCTCAAAATGTTGGGAGAATCCTTTTTAGTTAAATTATTGTAGTCACTGTCAAAGGAAGCTTTTGATTGTACCCATTTTGGAATGGGTGAAAATGTAGGTTTTCCGGCAATATTATTTTTATCTATTTTTGTATCTTTTAGAAGATCTGAGGAAAATGAATAGATAGATTTTGTGGATTGTGTATATTGTGCACGTTTTCCAAAATCCTTTTCCGAATCTAAACATACCTCTTCTGAGCAAAAATTTTTTTTGTGAGGAACTTTTTAAGATGAATTTTAAAGTAGAAGCTTTTCTAATTTCAGATAGAGGTAGAACTACTTCGTTGTATGTCCCTAAGTTTGACGTATGTGTGGGTACCCCTAGGACAATTTTTAAGGCTTTGCAATCAGTGCTCTGAAGTTTATTTAGGAGATATTTAGGTGCATTAAAAAATACTTCCTGAGCATATGTAAGTCTTGAGCGTACAAGGGCAGTTGCTAGAATAGTTAAACTTTTAGTGTCTTGCCCCCAAGATTGTTTACTGACAATTTTAAGGAAATTCAGACTTTTTCTTGCTTTATTTAAAATATGGTCAATATGAGTATTCCATGTTAGTTTACTACTTAGGATTACACCTAAGAATTTAACGCTTTTAACATAGTTTAAAATAGTGCCGTCTAAGGTGAAAACTGGAAGCTTATCTGGATCATTTCCAGAATTAAAAAGCATCAAATTCGTTTTTTCAGGTGAAAGGGATAGCCCGTTTTCGTGTAAAAATGTACTGATTTTTATTTAGTTCGTGTTGGTATTTAATTTTAATATAATTCAGTGATCTTAACGGAGTATTTCTTTTCATCATTACTTTACTCCATAGACATATATCGTCAGCAAATTGAGCTAACTCTGTATCTTTAGAAAGACCTTTGGGTAGATCAGAAATCAAAATATTAAACAAAATTGGAGAAATTACCGATCCTTGGGGTAAGCCCATTTGTAAAGGTCTTGGGTTAGAATAGGTATTTCCTACTTTTGTTTGAATATGCCTACGATGAAGAAAACATTGAATATATTTGTACATGTTTCCGTTAATACCAATATTCTTTAATTTAAACAAAAGCCGCTTGTGCCATACTTGTTCATAGGTTTTTCGTATATCAAAAAACGTTGCAAGTACGTTTTTACGACGTGCAAACTGATGCTTTACATGCGTTGTGAGTCTGACCAAATGTTCTATTGATGATCTGCCTGTCTGAAATGCAGCTTGGTTGATTGGTATGATTGTATGTTTATTACAATGATGAACAAGTCTTTTTAAAGCAATCTTTCCCATCAATTTGCATGTATTTGATGTTAATGCAATAGGTCGATAACTATGTATATCTCTGAGTGGTTTCCCCTTCTTGTGAATTGGAACAATAATAGAATGCTTCCAAATTTGAGGTATGTTACCATCTGTCCAACATTTTTGAAAAAATGAATGCAAAAAATATATCATATTTTGTGGAAGATGACTTAACATTTCATTAGAAATGCCGTCTAGGCCTACTGATTTATTTTTATTCAAATTCATAATACATTCTTTGACTTCCTGCAATGTTATTGAGGTATTCAGACAATGATCTTCTACTGGCTGTGGACTATTATATATATTTTCCTTTTCTTCATTTTCACGGTGTTTTTTAGTTGTTAAGTTGTCACTGCTACTGTTTCATGCAAATAGATCAGCAAAAGCTTCAGCTTTATCAAAATTTGATGGAAACTCTGAATTGTTTAATGTGATAGGGCACTGCGGTAGGTTAACCCCATTTTTCATTGTTTTTAAATGTGTCCAAGTTTTTTGCATATCTTTAAAGTTTGACACCTCATTCTCACAAAATGAAGACCAATATTGCCGCTTTGCTTGTGCATTTACTTTGTTTTGTGTGTTTCTTGCTCTTTTCTTCTCAAGAAGCTTTTTAACTTTTTCCTTAGGATCTTTTTCTCTTTTATATTCTTTTATTTTATTCTGTTTCTCTTCTTTAGCCTCTTGACAAGTCTCATTCCACCAGACATTACCCAAATGTTTCTTTGATTTTACAGATTTTACTGTTGGAATTGATTCACTAGCAGCAGACAGTACAGTCTTTTGAAATCGATCATACAATGTTTCTACATCTTGACTACTAATTTGTTCTTCATCAATATAAAATGAGCTTAACAAGAATGAAAATTTATTCCAGATAGCAAATTTATAACAGTATTTTGGAACTTTATCATATGTTACATTGTTTGTTTCAGGTCTCATCGTTTCAAATGTAATGACAATAGGTAGATGGTCACTATTTAATGTGTCATTAAGAGTTTGCCAATCACAAGAAACCGCTAGCTCTGGGGATATTAATGTTAAATCTATGGCACTAGGATTATGTTTGGGATTGTCTGGAATGCGAGTTATATTTCCATTGTTTAAAAGGTAGAGAGATGAGTCAACTATGTTCTCAATAAAGCGGTTACTAGTTATAGCTTGACATCCTTTTTCCCAAAATGGCGAATGGGCATTAAAGTCACCACTGACGAGATATTTATTTGACTGGTCTGACTGAATCGAGTGAAGCCATTCTGTGTTTGTATCATTTGGACCTTGTGGTAAATAAACAGAAACAATTGTTAGTACATTACAATTTACCTGCACCTTTACTGCACAAGCATGCAGTCCGGGAACGTCTGGTGGAACAGGACTAGTGCATGGCAGGTATTTTTCTCCTTCACGAATATATATTGCTACATTCATTTTTTCATGGTTATCTACTTTTTGAATAATTGGTGGAAAATAATAATTGTCTAATATAGGTAACTTTTCTTTCCGTACATTTAATGATTGCAAAGCTAAGACATGATATATTTCTTCTGATAGCTGTTGTACTAATTGATCAAGAGTGGTTGTGATGGATCGACAATTCCATTGAAATGCCTTAAAAACTTTATCTGTCATGAGTAAAATAAGAGGACAAAATACTGATTAATGTACTTTTTTTTTTTTTTAAACATATTAGGCATACATAAATATGTAAGGCACAAGATGAGGATGAATGTATGACAGTCCTAATTATGTTGATTTCAACAATGTTTAGAAACCAAAATAATGTTCATTGCTTAAATATAATAGGGCCGATCGTGTATGCTGCTCCAAGGGTAGACATGCAGGTCATCCGGGTGGGGATGGAAGGGCCTAGGGTTGAGGTAGCAGCACCGTGCAGTCTTCTTTGGCCTGGTCCAGAGTAGCCCATTCAGATGATGCCCAATTGTCCTGGCGAGGATACTGGTGCCCGTGAAGGTTGGGTGGAGACCGTCATGGAGGATTTTGGTCGTAACAGGAAGCCGCGAGTGACTGACAAGGGAAACGTTTTTCATGTTACACAGCTCAGAAGCTACTATGGCGTTGAACAAATCCGCCTTTACATTCAGTTGGGCGACCTTGACAGGTGTCACCTTACTAATGACCAATTTCATTTGGGGACAGCTGTTAGAAATGTCTCTGATGCATTTCACAAGTTCATCAGCGCAGCTTGCAGGTGTTGTATTCTTTAGGTCATTGATTCCACAATGGACTAGCAGTGCATCGTATGATTCGTCGGCTTTCTTGAGTGCTGGTTTGATTTCACTTATTTTGAAAGCTTTTTCCGTTTTGCCTCTAAACCCGAAAGACTTCCCAAGTCTGTTCTTGTTGATTTTTGTAAGCACAGAGTCATGGACAAACAGCACATTTGGAAGTTCCCTTGTTTCACTTTCATCTTCACCGCGTTCTCTGTCTGAGCGATGACGTAATTTGCCGTGATGATCTCTGACGTAGTAGTTCTTACTTTTGACGCTCTTCTCTTTATCATGTTCTGTTGTTTTTGTTTTTGCCTTTGGATTCTTTGCTTTGGGCTGGCACACTGTTGATTTTGACACTTCTTTTTCACTCGGCCTTTGTTGAAGAGTGATATCTGATGGTTTGATAGGTCTAATAGGCTCAGACCGCAAGGCATCTGCGTAAGACGGGTGGTGAAGAGTTTCAGTTTGTGTCTCTTGGTCTTTGCTTTTGTGCTTTGACAGAGTCGACTCGATGATTTTGCACTGGTTCTCGATGATTTTTTCGAGATTATAGACTCTGTCGCTTAGCGATCTAATTAGGCTTTTCACATCAAGCATCTCTTCCACTGTTTTTTCAGCATTGTCGCCAATGTGAAGAACTTCTTTGTCTTCCTGTTTGTTCTGGAAGATGTGCCGAAACGGCCGTCGCCACTCAAACTGAACGTTTTGATTCTGCTCTATACTGCTAGGGTTGATTTGACTCTGGCTACTCACATTTTTTGACAGCAGCGATAGAAGTCCAGATTGAGCACTGTTTTTCTTATTTTGCTTCTTATTCATTGTACAATGTTGATTATTTTTTTAAGCCATCTTCAAGGGGTTTTGACTGTGGCCGCCATCTTCTATGTGTGTGTGTGTGTGTGTGTGTGTGTGTGTGTGTGTGAATGTGTGTGTGTGTGTGTGTGTGTGTGTGTGTGTGTGTGTGTGTGCTCTTCTCTCTCTCTCTCTCTCTCTCTCTCTCTCTCTCTCCCCCCCCCCCCCCTTTTTTTGTTTTGTTTTTGATGTTCGGTCTTTTCGATAATTTTTCTGATTTCATTGTAATATTGAGATTCATTTAGAATCTGAAATTGATGAACATACTTTACTGAAAGAACCAACACACACACACACACACACACACACACACACACACACACATACAACACACACACACAGCGCGCGCGCGCGCGCGCGTGCACGCGCACGCACGTCCACACCACACACACACACACACACACACACACACACACACCACACACCACACAGATGCATGCACACATTAACACACAAACACAAACAAACACACACACACCTTTATGCGCATAAGAAACCCATGCGCATGCGCGCGCGCACACACACACACACACACACACACACATGCACCTGCATGCACACACACACACACACACACACACACACACACACACACACAAAGACATACATGCATCCAGGCACATAAACACACACACACACACACACACACGCGCACACACTACATACCTACAGGTACACACACACCACACACACACACACACACACACACACACACACACACACACACACAGCGAGAGAGAGAGAGAGAGGCGCAGAACGGAAAATGATACAAAGGTCGTGAGAATCAAGACAATGCAATGATTTGAGCGTTTTATTTTCAATAGAAATGTCAAACAACACCGACAACGATGACAACAACAACAACGACAACAACATACACCACCACCACCACCACCACCACCACCACTGCCACCACCACCAAACGACACGCATGCAATGTTTTTACTATAAAAAAAACGACAGAAGCGTTGTATCAAAAAGTACCAAATTAAAACAACACAGTCCTAAGAAGGATGTCAAGCACTCAGATGTTTCACTGTAGCCAACAGACGCTAGCAACAACAACAAAAGAAAATGAAAGAAAGAAAGACCGATAGACAGACAGACAGACAGACAGACAGACAGACAGGCAGGCAGACAGACAGAAAATGGCAGGCAAGCTTTTATCTAGGCCGTTGATTTGTTAACGTGAAATAAATGCTTCTGTTTACAGAAAGGAAATAAAAGTTTCCGCTCATCGTGATTCACATACAGCCAAATTTTCAATTTGATTACAATGGCAACACACCAGTACAGCTTCTCTTGGGGAGAAAAACCCAAACAGACATATGCCAAAATCGTCATTGAAACCAACAATTTATCTTGATTGAAATAAACAAAAGAAAACAAAACCTTATTGATAAACAACACAAAACAGAGATTACAAACTAATTAAAAGGACCCCTTGGACGAACAAAAAAAAAAAAAAAATCAATTTTTTACACCACTGTTTACGTCATTATCAGGTCTTTGTATTCAAGCGTACACCTAGCAACATTCGAATCTGATTCTTTATAAACGGCCCATGATCAATGTCAATCAAACTATGATAGTGAACAGAACTCTATCATGAAACGTTCACTTGGTTAAAAATGTCGAATGCAAAGGCACATTTTACTCTTTTTGATCCTTGACATCAAGTTCTAAACAAATTTTAAAAACTGTTCATAATGACTCCACCGAACAACGTGGATACACGAATCACAACACAAAGCACGACGCGTTTCGACCTCTTAGGTCTCCTTCAGGCAAGATAAACAGCACTCAGGACAACGAAAGTGACGAACGAGCAGTCACTTATCTTTGTCGAATTCGGCGCAAGATGAGCGTTGAATTGCTCATGATCAATATGATTTAAATCAGGTTCTAGTTTAGAATTACAGTAACGACAGAGGACTGCCAGATGATTACATCAGTCATGATGCTATCATGATGACGTCAGTTATGGCATCAGACGTATGGAAATGGGTTCCAAGGGTTGACTCGACCCCCATTCAGTCGCCGGATCATCTCATAAGGATAAAGAACGTCAGGCTTGGTTACCTCATCCAGTTCTTTCATCTGGGGGACACACACAGTTGGCTGTACCATGAGGTAGTGTAGGTTGTTGCAGTTGGTTGCAGTCTGACAAAGGATGTCGAATAGCTCTGAGGTACTGTACTGAACTGCGCTGAAGACTATTGTGCGGAATTTTTGCATTGTCGTTATTATAAAAGCATAGGGAGTATTTTGTCTGCATAAAAGGTCTAAAAAAACACCATCTGAGTTCGTTCATGGTCATCAACAGCTGCGCATCCATATCATTTGATATATCACACGTAGCACATGCGCACACACTATACACATACCATACATACTTCATACACACAGACACCCACACAGACACACACACACCCACACACACGCACACACACACACACACACACACACACACACACACACACACCACACACACACACACACAGTCTTTCGCCCAGTCTCGCTCTCTACCTGCATACACTCTCATCCACACACTTCACATACCTTTACCCCACCCATCTGTACACACAGAAACACCCTTGCTTCCCTACCCTCTGCTCCTCCTTCCATTCACATAGTCTACACACAGCCAAGGGACAGAACCCCAACCAACCTCTTGAGGGGAGAGTTGCCAGCCGTTAGCAGCGGCCATGTTTTCGTCCAGCTGGGCCATCTTGGTGGCTCCAATGATGACTGAAGACACCACAGGCTTCTGTAACAACCACCGCAGGGACA
>CM065735.1:11264220-11284220 GCA_033310375.1 Conus canariensis
AGAAGAGAGAAAGTGATAATAGCAGTAGTAAATTGTTCATATTATCTCTAATTCACAAAGTTACGCGACAGTAAGCAAATGCCGCAAGCGTTCATGGCGTGGCATTGATGTGTGTGTGTCTGTCAGAAAGTGCACGCGCGCGCGCGCGCGCGCGCGCGTGTGTGTGTGTGTGTGCGTACGGCTCTGTGGAACATGTACTCGCTTAGTTCCCCTGTCCCAGCTGACCTTTGGCCCTGGCATTCTGTCCCACAGTGTCAAGGATGCCCTTTCCTCTCCGTGTTCATGGCTGAGCAGTAGGGCGCAGACTCACGTTTCCGCGCGTTGCCCTCATTGCCCACCCCAGCCGTCCCTCTCCGGCACTTTGTCTCTCTTCACCTTGCCCGTCAGAAAACCCCCCTGGATTACAGCGCAGAGAGAGAGAAGAGAGAGAGAGAGAGAGAGAGAGAGAGAAGAGATTGCATTGTCAATTGCCAAAAGGCTCTGTGATAAGGGGTGAGGGGTATGCAAAAAAATTATCAAACATACCCAAATATAATCAAACACAAGAAAAAAAAGATATATTTTACTATCATCAACATACTTACTCCGGGAGGACAACACTGCAAATATTTACAAACAAAACTTAATCTTTCAAATCACACCAAAACTCATATTTACTTCATGGGGAGGGAGGGGGGGCAGGGGGGAAGGAAACCAACAACCCATGAAGACCATTCTCTAAACGCCCAACCATCCGAGAATTTCAAGAACTCACATCTTCCTTCCAAAATGCTCCACAACGCTTTCTTTTTTATCTTACTTTCGAAGCTTCGTGGTCACCTTGGGAAGACGTGTACAACACTCTTCTGATTAGGAGAGAGAGAGAGAGAGAAGAGGAAGAGGAAGAGAAGAGAGAAATTATATGCCCAAGAACAAAAGAAAAAAACTACACCAATAAAGACTGGAACAAAGCAACTTAGGCATTTCATTTGACACTATTCCATTAGGAAGGACATAGACAGAAAATGTGACGATGCAAGTATGAAAAGGGAAGATAATATGTAGGGTTTGGGAACGATTCAGAGTGGTATGATGGACGATATAATGAAACAATATAGTTAAGATAAAATAACAAGGGGTAGACTGGTTGCAAAAAGCAAGGGAATCGGAATCCTTCAGGTTGGCTGCAAACCAGAACATTCAAACCAACATCATCGCCCTTGAGGAAAAGAAGGAGGAAGAGGAGGAGGAGAAAGGGGGTGAGTAACAATGTGGAGAAGGCGGAAAGAGTCAAAAGGACGGGCAAGATGAAGAGGACGTAGAGGATCAGGGCAATAGGAACAGACGACGATGAGGGCGACGATGAGGCGACGATGAGGCGACGAATAGGCAGAGGGAGAAGGTTTTCTTTCATATCTCCAAGACAGAATACCCAAACCAGTTATAAAGCACAATTGGAAAAGCTGAAGAGGATTAGGAGGAGGACGAGGAGGAGGAGAAGAGGAGGAGGAAAAGGAAGGGGGGGGGGGGGGGGTATGAGTGCTTACCCTTTGAGGTGGGGCTCCAGGGCAAACACCCAGACCGTTCAGCTTGCACACCTGGAACGGCTCCAGCTCTGACTCTCTGGATACCCCGGCTGTACTGTTGCTGTAAAAACAAACAACAATTGAAGATACCGATTGTAAAAATGAACACATGAACGAATGGATGTTTGAATCAAAAGAAATGAAATAAATCACGGAGAGAGGAAAAAGCAGAAGAAGAAACAGAAGAAGAAGAAAAACAGAAGAAGAAGTAAAAAGAAGAAGAAGAAGAAGTAACAGAAAAAAAAAGAAGAAAATAAGGAAAAATAAAAAAGAGGAAGGAAGAAAAACCCCCACAGGAAACAGCAATGAAGCAGTAACAGAAGAAGAAAAAGAACAAAGGAGAGAAAAAAGAAAAAACAAGATGAAGAGGAAGAAAAAATCAGGAAACAAGAAGAAAAAGAATAGGAAGAAGAAGAACAACAACAACAACAGAAACAACGATAACAATAACAACAACAACAACAGAAACAACAACTAAAACAACAACAACAACAAACAAAAAACCAACAACACACCACACACACACACACACACACACAAACACACACACACCCCACACACACACACACCAAAGCAAGTGGCTATGGATTATGCACAGAAACCACAATTTACCGATAAAGCTGACTGGCCAAACATGGGAAGCAACCTCAAACCGACCCTGAATCTAGACCAAGCTTGCTTCCCGTGATCCTGATAACTTCTTGCGTAAGCCACATCACAGCTAATGGAGGGTGGAGTCACAGCGTTACCGTATAAATCCATAGATTGACTACATCACGTTCGCTGAGCCATGCGGTTCACAGACAGTAGGAGTTAAAGGTCTACTGTAGACGTTACATCGATTGGTCAGCTTCACGGGAAACACCAAGGGCTTGACAGATGGGAGGGGTGGTGGTGGGGGGGGGGGAAGACTTGAATCGCTTTGAAACACACGATAAATATCCATGACAACTGACATTTTCACCTGAACTCAAGGCTAAAAGAAGAGATCAAACTGACTTTGGCTTTGCTTAACTGATCTCAACGTCAGTCTCTGTGTTCGAACGAGCTGGGTGCGTGATACGGGAGCAAAGAAAATCACTGATGTGAGACAGATCAATTCACCGAATCTAGGTCCCCCCCCTCAGTCTCCCAGTAATCATGTTGATTCTTTCTCGTCTGCCATTGTTCAGGTGCTAATGACATGCAAAGCGATGCTTGGGAGATCAGCCACCTTGTGCCAGACCACGCCAATCATAAGCTGAGTGTATGACAGATGACAAATGACTCATTGTGGACGTGGATGTGTGTGATCACTCTACCTTTCCTCCTGTCAACATCATAGCTCAGGTACTGAAAAAGATCCAGTAGAACCAGTCCACTAGGGTGCTCGTTGTCTGGACTGATCCACGCAGACCTGACTATGAAGGGATATGATGGTGTTTGAATCCATCCTGCTGTCTTATCTGTAGGGATATTAGAGGTTTAATCCATTTTGCCAGCTTAGGTGCAAAGGTATGAAGGGGTTGAATCAATTTGTGTTGCCTCACCTGCAGGGATAATGACGGACTGGATAAATTTATTTATCATCTTCCTGCAGGGGAATGAAGGGGCTGTAATCCATACTGCTAGCTTACCTGCAGGGAAATGAAGGGACTGTATCCATTGTGTTTGCTATCTTACCTGCAGGAAAATGAGGGGCTGAAATCCATTGTGTTTGCTATCTTACCTTCAGGGAAATGAAGGGGCTGTATCCATGCTGTTTGCTAGCTTACCTTCAGGGAAATGAAGGGACTGTATCCATTCTGTTTGCTATCTGACCTACAGGGAAATAAGGGCTGTATCCATTCTGTTTGCTATCCTTACCTGCAGGGAAATGAAGGGGCTGTATCCATTCTGTTTTGCTATCTTACCTGCAGGGAAATGAAGGAGCTGTGTCCATTCTGTTTGCTATCTTACCTGCAGGGAAATAAAGGGGCTGTATCCATTCTGCTATCTTACCTGCAGGGAAATGAAGGGGCTGTATCCATTCTGTTTGCTATCTTACCTGCAGGGAAATGAAGGGGCGTATCCATTCTGCTATCTTACCTGCAGGGAAATGAAGGGGCTGTAATCCATTCTGCTATCTTACCTGCAGGGAAATGGAAGGGACTGTATCCATTCTGTTCGCTATCTCACCTGCAGGGAAATGAAGGGGCTGTATCCATTCTGCATCTTACCTGCAGGAAATGAAGGGACTGTATCCATTCTGTTCGCTATCTCACCTGCAGGGAAATGAAGGGGCTGTATCCATTCTGCTATCTTACCTGCAGGGAAATGAAGGACTGTATCCATTCTGTTCGCTATCTCACCTGCAGGGAAATGAATGGGGCTGTATCCATTCTGCTAATCTTACCTGCAGGGAAATGAAGGGGCTGTATCCATTGTGTTTGCTATCTTACCTGCAGGGAAATGAAGGGACTGTATCCATTCTGTTATCTTACCTGCAGGGAAATGAAGGACGTATCCATTCTGCTATCTTACCTGCAGGGAAATGAAGGGACTGTATCCATTCTGCTATCTTACCTGCAGGGAAATGAAGGGACTGTATCCATTCTGCTATCTTACCTGCAGGGAAATGAAGGGACTGTATCCATTCTGTTTGCTGATGTCCACGATCTTCTGCAGCTGCCAGCCCGTGACGTTGGAGGCGCCCAAGTAGCGCACCTTGCCACACCTCACCAAGTCGTTTCAGCGTCAACAGGGTCTCCTCTATTGGCACCGCGTCATCCCACGCGTGGGTCTGACGTCATACGGACAGACAGCATCAGAAGCAGGTGTGAACTGGGTGATTTCATAGTGAATTAATCATTAAATGAAACAAAACTCAAGCCGAAATTCCTATCCTATTTTTGATCATGTTATCTTTACCACTTTTTTTTTGTCCTACAGTAAAGCAAAGACAGGACGTGCACATGTATAATGTACACACACACACCACACACACACACACACACACACACACACACACACACACACACCACACACACACACACACACACACACACACACACACACACACACACACACACACAGTGCATATCTATATTGTACACACACACACACACACACACACACACACACACACACACACATATATATATATATATATATATATAATTTAAAAATAATACATATATGCCTATGCATACATATGAACTTTCAATGAAACTTTATACATAAACAAGCCACATAAATACACACATAAACAACAGCAGGTACACGAGAGAGAGAGAGAGAGGAGAGAGAGAGGAGAGAGAGAGAGAGAGAGAGAGAGAGAGAGAATACGAATACGAATACAAATACAAATACGAATACAAAGAGTTTTATTCAGATTTTGGGCCTAGGCCACTATCTGAAGGGGAAGGTCGTTCACCGACTTATATAATCTGACACGCACACCACATACATACATACATAAACATGGAATTTAAACACTGGTCATAAAGCATTTGTCATGCACTAAACAAAAATAAAAGTAAATCCAGAGAGAGGGAGGAGGAGGGAGAGAGAGAGAGAGAGAGAGAGAGAGAGAGAGAGAGAGAGAGATGAGAAGGAGAGAGAGAGAGAAATAGGACCAAGTCAGTCAGACAGACAGACAGACAGAAACAGAGACAGACATGCATACAGCGAAACTGATAGGCTCAACTCCTACGTCTGCACAGTTGTCATGTGATGTAGCCTACGCCCTTATTTGTTATAAAGCATTCCCCTAGGTAGGGAAAAGAAAAGGTAAAAAAACAATAATTCACGTGGCCTGACCAGTGTGATCGTTTGTCGCTGGTGGCTAATTAAAACAGTTCAGTGAATGAACGGACGTTGTCCATTGGTCAGCAAACAAGGCTGGTAATGCGTAGAGTTAGACGAGTAACTCACTGAACGTGTACTCAAAAAGAGTGCAGGAGGGAAAATAAGGAATAGGAAGGAGATGGCTTGGGGACACTGACCAGACAGGTTGTCTGAAGAACGAGTTCCACCTGCGATTCACCATTACCAGGTGAGGTATAACAGATGGGGAGAGAAAAAAAGAGAGAGTTAAGAAAAGGGGAAAAGGGAAAAGAATTTATCATTATTTCAGATTTTGAAAATAGATATAGGTAACTTTTCTTTCCGTACATTTAATGATTGCAAAGCTAAGACATGATATATTTCTTCTGATAGCTGTTGTACTAATTGATCAAGAGTGGTTGTGATGGATCGACAATTCCATTGAAATGCCTTAAAAACTTTATCTGTCATGAGTAAAATAAGAGGACAAAATACTGATTAATGTACTTTTTTTTTTTTTTTAAACATATTAGGCATACATAAATATGTAAGGCACAAGATGAGGATGAATGTATGACAGTCCTAATTATGTTGATTTCAACAATGTTTAGAAACCAAAATAATGTTCATTGCTTAATATAATAGGGCCGATCGTGTATGTGCTCCAAGGGTAGACATGCAGGTCATCCGGGTGGGATGGAAGGGCCTAGGGTTGAGGTAGCAGCACCGTGCAGTCTTCTTTGGCCTGGTCCAGAGTAGCCCATTCAGATGATGCCCAATTGTCCTGGCGAGGATACTGGTGCCCGTGAAGGTTGGGTGGAGACCGTCATGGAGGATTTTGGTCGTAACAGGAAGCCGCGAGTGACTGACAAGGGAAACGTTTTTCATGTTACACAGCTCAGAAGCTACTATGGCGTTGAACAAATCCGCCTTTACATTCAGTTGGGCGACCTTGACAGGTGTCACCTTACTAATGACCAATTTCATTTGGGGACAGCTGTTAGAAATGTCTCTGATGCATTTCACAAGTTCATCAGCGCAGCTTGCAGGTGTTGATATTCTTTAGGTCATTGATTCCACAATGGACTAGCAGTGCATCGTATGATTCGTCGGCTTTCTTGAGTGCTGGTTTGATTTCACTTATTTTGAAAGCTTTTTCCGTTTTGCCTCTAAACCCGAAAGACTTCCCAAGTCTGTTCTTGTTGATTTTTGTAAGCACAGAGTCATGGACAAACAGCACATTTGGAAGTTCCCTTGTTTCACTTTCATCTTCACCGCGTTCTCTGTCTGAGCGATGACGTAATTTGCCGTGATGATCTCTGACGTAGTAGTTCTTACTTTTGACGCTCTTCTCTTTATCATGTTCTGTTGTTTTTGTTTTTGCCTTTGGATTCTTTGCTTTGGGCTGGCACACTGTTGATTTTGACACTTCTTTTTCACTCGGCCTTTGTTGAAGAGTGATATCTGATGGTTTGATAGGTCTAATAGGCTCAGACCGCAAGGCATCTGCGTAAGACGGGTGGTGAAGAGTTTCAGTTTGTGTCTCTTGGTCTTTGCTTTTGTGCTTTGACAGAGTCGACTCGATGATTTTGCACTGGTTCTCGATGATTTTTTCGAGATTATAGACTCTGTCGCTTAGCGATCTAATTAGGCTTTTCACATCAAGCATCTCTTCCACTGTTTTTTCAGCATTGTCGCCAATGTGAAGAACTTCTTTGTCTTCCTGTTTGTTCTGGAAGATGTGCCGAAACGGCCGTCGCCACTCAAACTGAACGTTTTGATTCTGCTCTATACTGCTAGGGTTGATTTGACTCTGGCTACTCACATTTTTTGACAGCAGCGATAGAAGTCCAGATTGAGCACTGTTTTTCTTATTTTGCTTCTTATTCATTGTACAATGTTGATTATTTTTTTAAGCCATCTTCAAGGGGTTTTGACTGTGGCCGCCATCTTCTATGTGTGTGTGTGTGTGTGTGTGTGTGTGTGTGTGTGTGAATGTGTGTGTGTGTGTGTGTGTGTGTGTGGTGTGTGTGTGTGTGTGTGTTTTGTGTGTGTGCTCTTCTCTCTCTCTCTCTCTCTCTCTCTCTCTCCCCCCCCCCCCCCCTTTTTTTGTTTTGTTTTTGATGTTCGGTCTTTTCGATAATTTTTCTGATTTCATTGTAATATTGAGATTCATTTAGAATCTGAAATTGATGAACATACTTTACTGAAAGAACCAACACACACACACACACACACACACCACACACACACACACACACACACAATTACACACACACACACGCGCGCGCGCGCGCGCGCGTGCACGCGCACGCACGTCCACACCACACACACACACACACACACACACACACACACACACACACACACACACACGCACACAGATGCATGCACACATTAACACACAAACACAAACAAACACACACACACCTTTATGCGCATAAGAAACCCATGCGCATGCGCGCGCGCACACACACACACACACACACACACACACATGCACCTGCATGCACACACACACACACACACCACAACACACACACACACACACACACCACAAAGACATACATGCATCCAGGCACATAAACACACACACACACACACACACGCGCACACACTACATACCTACAGGTAACACACACACACACACACACACACACACACACACACACACACACACACACAGCGAGAGAGAGAGAGAGAGAGAGAGAGAGGCGCAGAACGGAAAATGATACAAAGGTCGTGAGAATCAAGACAATGCAATGATTTGAGCGTTTTATTTTCAATAGAAATGTCAAACAACACCGACAACGATGACAACAACAACAACGACAACAACATACACCACCACCACCACTACCACCACCACCACTGCCACCACCACCAAACGACACGCATGCAATGTTTTACTATAAAAAAACGACAGAAGCGTTGTATCAAAAAGTACCAAATTAAAACAACACAGTCCTAAGAAGGATGTCAAGCACTCAGATGTTTCACTGTAGCCAACAGACGCTAGCAACAACAACAAAAGAAAATGAAAGAAAGAAAGACCGATAGACAGACAGACAGACAGACAGACAGACAGGCAGGCAGACAGACAGAAAATGGCAGGCAAGCTTTTATCTAGGCCGTTGATTTGTTAACGTGAAATAAATGCTTCTGTTTACAGAAAGGAAATAAAAGTTTCCGCTCATCGTGATTCACATACAGCCAAATTTTCAATTTGATTACAATGGCAACACACCAGTACAGCTTCTCTTGGGGAGAAAAACCCAAACAGACATATGCCAAAATCGTCATTGAAACCAACAATTTATCTTGATTGAAATAAACAAAAGAAAACAAAACCTTATTGATAAACAACACAAAACAGAGATTACAAACTAATTAAAAGGACCCCTTGGACGAACAAAAAAAAAAAAAAAAATCAATTTTTTACACCACTGTTTACGTCATTATCAGGTCTTTGTATTCAAGCGTACACCTAGCAACATTCGAATCTGATTCTTTATAAACGGCCCATGATCAATGTCAATCAAACTATGATAGTGAACAGAACTCTATCATGAAACGTTCACTTGGTTAAAAATGTCGAATGCAAAGGCACATTTTACTCTTTTTGATCCTTGACATCAAGTTCTAAACAAATTTTAAAAACTGTTCATAATGACTCCACCGAACAACGTGGATACACGAATCACAACACAAAGCACGACGCGTTTCGACCTCTTAGGTCTCCTTCAGGCAAGATAAACAGCACTCAGGACAACGAAAGTGACGAACGAGCAGTCACTTATCTTTGTCGAATTCGGCGCAAGATGAGCGTTGAATTGCTCATGATCAATATGATTTAAATCAGGTTCTAGTTTAGAATTACAGTAACGACAGAGGACTGCCAGATGATTACATCAGTCATGATGCTATCATGATGACGTCAGTTATGGCATCAGACGTATGGAAATGGGTTCCAAGGGTTGACTCGACCCCCATTCAGTCGCCGGATCATCTCATAAGGATAAAGAACGTCAGGCTTGGTTACCTCATCCAGTTCTTTCATCTGGGGGACACACACAGTTGGCTGTACCATGAGGTAGTGTAGGTTGTTGCAGTTGGTTGCAGTCTGACAAAGGATGTCGAATAGCTCTGAGGTACTGTACTGAACTGCGCTGAAGACTATTGTGCGGAATTTTGCATTGTCGTTATTATAAAAGCATAGGGAGTATTTTGTCTGCATAAAAGGTCTAAAAAAACACCATCTGAGTTCGTTCATGGTCATCAACAGCTGCGCATCCATATCATTTGATATATCACACGTAGCACATGCGCACACACTATACACATACCATACATACTTCATACACACAGACACACACACAGACACACACACACCCACACACACGCACACACACACACACACACACACACACACACACACACACACACACACACACACACACACAGTCTTTCGCCCAGTCTCGCTCTCTACCTGCATACACTCTCATCCACACACTTCACATACCTTTACCCCACCCATCTGTACACACAGAAACACCCTTGCTTCCCTACCCTCTGCTCCTCCTTCCATTCACATAGTCTACACACAGCCAAGGGACAGAACCCCAACCAACCTCTTGAGGGGAGAGTTGCCAGCCGTTAGCGGCGGCCATGTTTTCGTCCAGCTGGGCCATCTTGGTGGCTCCAATGATGACTGAAGACACCACAGGCTTCTGTAACAACCACCGCAGGGACACCTGGGCTATGGACTTGCCTGCACACACACACACACACACACACACACACACACACACACACACACACACACACACACACAGAGAGAGAGAGAGAAGAGAGAAGAGAGAGAGAGAGAGAGAAACTCGATTATTATTACTATTAAGAGCGTTTATACATGCGATCAAATAAATTTTCTGTGCGTTTACAGTGTGTGTATTCATTTACAGAATACACATGTCAAGCTACACACACACACACACACACACACACACACACACACCACACACAACAACAACAACAACAACAACAACAACAACAACAACAAACAGCAATACACAAAACATGTCTGAACTGAACGCTTGCACCACGTCCAATCTTGTAACCATCCAGACTAATTCCTTCACTCCCACTCTCCACCTCTCAAACAAAGAAACACCCGCAAACAAACGCATATAACACACCCAAACAAGACCAGCACACATTTTGTACATCACTCAGTTTACAGGGGAAAAATTTCTGTACTCCCAATTCTTATAGAACAGGGAGTACTTTACAATGGGAACGAAGAAATGCTGTGTGTGTGTCTGTCTGTGTGTCTGTCTGTGTGTCTGTCAATCCGTGGTCAAAATGTGTTCCACTCGCCCTAGACAAAACTTCTGGGCCGATCTTTGTGAAAATTTGTAGGTATGTTCATTATGCGTCACGGACGATGCCTGATGCTTTATTTTACTAGAATAGCCGTTACCAACGGCTATAACAGCCCCAAACGGTTTTTCTTCTTTATGGAATATCTCTGAAAGTACTTCGCCGATTTCTAATCTCAGTGACGAAATACATCATAACGCATGTTTGATTATGACGTTTTTTTTTATGACGCATGTTTGAGTGTGACGTTTTGTTACACGCGTATTCAAGATAGATCTAAACTGGGAGTACGTTTATATGCTTTGCATCTTGTTAGGATTGATTTGAAACAAGACAGGGAGGCAGAATATGTAAGTTGATATTGGAGTGGATTCCAAACGGTTAATTGATTCAAAACGAAGTATGCAAGCTGATGTGGGACTTGATTCCAAAACGAAAGAGACACAAAAGAGTACTGACAGAACGTTTTAGTAGTATATGAAGAGATGAAATAAAGAAAAGCCGAGATTTAAAACGAATAACGTAGTACATGTGTTTGGGGTATACCAGTGCAACAGATCTGCCAGATATCGAGGACAGAAGGATTCAATAGATTTATAGCAGAGACAGGCGCAACTTTGCAGAAGATGCATTGCTGAGCAGGGAACCAATGAAAGAACTATAATAATGGGGGAGGGGGGGGGGAGGAGTATGGTGAAATGAAGAGGAGGGAAAGAGGTGGGCAGCACAGTTCTGGACGTTTTGAAACTAACCAGTGAAACAGCTTGGGAAGCAAGAGAAGAAAGCATCACAATATATATATATATATATATATATATATATATATATATATAATATAAATGATATTTTGACTGCTGATCTGTGTCAGCAATGCAAACTGCCTCTGAGGATGCTCACAAGATTTGAAATGGGAAAAAAAAGAAAAATGAAACAATCAGAACTAAAATCTTCTACGTTTTGATCACAGACCGTGTTCAGGACTGACGACATCAAATGAAAGGCAAATAAATACGTATAAGTACGTGCGCACGCGCGGCACACACACACACACACAAACACACACACACACACACACACACACACACACACACACACACACATCTTTAAAAGCACGTATTCGCCTATTAGTATATGTTTTTATACGTCATTGCCTATACGTATGTAGTTGTCTTTCATTTGATGTTATCAGTGCTGAAGGCGGTCTATGACCGAAACGTCGAACATGTTTGTTCTTTTATTTAATTTCTATTTTCAAATCTTCTGAACATCCTCGAAGATAATTTGTATTGTTAGCGCAGATGAGACATCTGGAAGCATCTTTAGAAAGGAGACGGCTAAACGCAATACGACAGTTCAAGGGAACAGTTACAAGAGGTAAGTTACGTAATGCTGGAAAGAAAGAGTTTGTGTGACACAAAGAAAACGAGCAGAAAAAGTAACGGTGATTGATGAGTAAGTGAGGTGAGAACATTTACATACACGGGGACGCCAACAAAAAAATACGAAACGGGAAGGGGTGAGGGAGACTTGATCTGCAGCGCATGGTGTTTGTGGAATGTGGAACGGGGAATTTGCAAATACCCAGGTCAACCTATAGATCCAGTGTTGACAGACGAAAGATGCGTAGTTTTCTATGTAAGTCACACCAGTGTCACCTGGCCTGTGGACTCGACGAAGAGAGAGAGAGAGAGAGAGAGAGAGGTGTGGGGGTGAGGGGCGTACTCCGAACACAAGTAAAAAAAATTGCACTCCGAGGAAATCATAATTACACTGGACATTGTGGATTTCTGCTATGTTGGGGCACAATGTGCGCGCATGCATGAATGTGTGTGTGTGTGTGTGTGTGTGTGTGTGTGTGTGTGTGTGTGGAGAGAGAGAGAGAGAGAGAGAGAGAGAGAATGTGATAATAGCAGTAGTAATATTGTCATATTATCTCTATTTCACAAAGTTACGCGACAGTAAGCAAATGCCTGCAAGCGTTCATGCGTGTGCATTGATGTGTGTGTGTCTGTCAGAATGTGCACGCGCGCGCGCGCGCGCGCGCGCGTGTGTGTGTGTGTGTGCGTACGGCTCTGTGAACATGTACTCGCTTAGGTTCCCCTGTCCCAGCTGACCTTTGGCCCTGGCGATTCTGTCCACAGTGTCAAGGATGGCCCAGTTCCTCTCCGTGTTCATGGCTGAGCAGTAGGGCGCAGACTCCACGTTCCGCGCGTTGTCCCTCATTGCCCACCCCAGCCGTCCCTCTTCCGGCACTTTGTCTCTCTTCACCTTGCCCGTCAGAAACCCCCTGGATTACAGCGCAGAGAGAGAGAGAGAGAGAAGAGAGAGAGAGAGAGAGAGAGAGAGAGAGGATTGCATTGTCATTGCCAAAAGGCTCTGTGATAAGGGGTGAGGGTAATGCAACAAAGATTATCAAATCATACACCAAAGTATATCAAACACAAGAAAAAAAGATATATTTGTAGCTATCATCAATCATACTTACATGCCTGGGATGGACAACACTGTCTAAATATTTACAAACAAAACTTAATCATTTCTAAATGGCACATCCAAACGTGCATATTTACATTCATGGGGGAGGGGAGGGGGGTGCAGGGGGAAGGAAACCAACCAACCAGCATGAAGACGCATTCTCTAGAACAGCCCAACCATCCGAGAATTGTACAAGAACTCACGATCTTCTCTTCCAAAATGACTCACACTAACGTCTTTCTTTTTATCTTACTTTCGATGCTTCTGTGGTACACCTTGGAGAAGACTGTGTATGCAACACATCTTCTGATTAGAGAGAGAGAGAGAGGAGAGAGAGAGAGAGAGAGAAGAGAGAGAGAAATTATATGCCCAGAGAACAAAAGTAAAGATACTACACCAATGAAGGACTGGAACAAAGCAGACTTAGCGCATTTCATTTGACACTATTCCATTAGGAAGGAGTCAGGTAGACATGATAATGATGACGATGCTAATGATGATGGTAAAGGAATGATAATAGTGGTAGTGGTGGTTGAGGAAGTCGATGTCAGAGGTGGTGATGATGATGACGATGATAATGATAACGATGATGATAGTTATGATAATGATAACGATGGTAGACGTGGTTGCAAAAAGCAAGGGAAATCGGCAATCCCTTCAGGGTGGCGTGCTAAACCAGAACATTCAAACCAATCATCATGCGCCCTTGAGGAAAAGAAGGAGGAAGAGGAGGAGGAGAAGGAGGAGAGTAACAATGTGGAGAAGGCGGAAAGAGTCAAAAGGACGGGCAAGATGAAGAGGACGATGAGGATCAGGGGCATTAGGAACAGACGACGATGAGGGCGACATGAGGGCGACGATGAGGGCGACGAATAGGCAGAGGGAGAAGGTTTGTCTTTCATATCTCCAAGACAGAATACCCAAACCAGTTATAAAGCACAATTGGAAAAGCTGAAGAGGATTAGGAGGAGGACGAGGAGGAGGGAGAAGAGGAGGAGGAAAAGGAAGGGGGGGGGGTAATGAGTGCTTACCCTTTGAGGGGGCTCCAGGGCAGAACACCCAGACCGTTCAGCTTGCACACCTGGAACGGCTCCAGCTCTGACTCTCTGGATACCAGGCTGTACTGTTGCTGTAAACAAACAACAATGAAGATACCGATTGTAAAAATGAACACATGAACGAATGGATGTTTGAATCAAAAGAAATGAAATAAATCACGGAGAGAGGAAAAAGCAGAAGAAGAAACAGAAGAAGAAGAAAAACAGAAGAAGAAGTAAAAAGAAGAAGAAGAAGAAGTAACAGAAAAAAGAAAGAAGAAAATAAGGAAAAATAAAAAAGAGGAAGAAAAACCCCCACAGGAAACAGCAATGAAGCAGTAACAGAAGAAGAAAAAGAACAAAGGAGAGAAATAAGAAAAAACAAGATGAAGAGGAAGAAAAAATCAGGAAACAAGAAGAAAAAGAATAGGAAGAAGAAGAACAACAACAACAACAGAAACAACGATAACAATAACAACAACAACAACAGAAACAACAACTAAAACAACAACAACAACAACAAAAAACCAACACACACACACACACACACACACACACACAAACACACACACACACACACACACACCAAAGCAAGTGGCTATGGATTATGCACAGAAACCACAATTTTACCGATATGCTGACTGGCCAAACATGGGAAGCAACCTCAAACCGACCCTGAATCTAGACCAAGCTTGCTTCCCGTGATCCTGATAACTTCTTGCGTAAGCCACATCACAGCTATGGAGGTGGAGTCACAGCGTACCGTATAATCCATAGATTGACTACATCACGTTCGCTGAGCCATGCGGTCACAGACAGTAGGAGTTAAAGGTCTACTGTAGACGTTGACATCGATTGGTCAGCTTCACGGGAAACACCAAGGGCTTGACAGATGGGAGGGGTGGGGGTGGGGGGGGGGGAAAGACTTGAATCGCTTTGAAACACACGATAAATATCCATGACAACTGACATTTTCACCTGAACTCAAGGCTAAAAGAAGAGATCAAACTGACTTTGGCTTTGCTTAACTGATCTTCAACGTCAGTCTCTGTGTTCGAACGAGCTGGGTGCGTGATACGGGAGCAAAGAAAATCACTGATGTGAGTCAGATCAATTCACCGAATCTAGGTCCCCCACTCAGTCTCCCAGTAATCATGTTGATTCTTTCTCGTCTGCCATTGTTCAGGTGCTAATGACATGCAGAAGCGATGCTTGGGAGATCAGCCACCTTGTGCCAGACCACGCCAATCATAAGCTGAGTGTATGACAGATGACAAATGACTCATTGTGGACGTGGATGTGTGTGATCACTCTACCTTTCCTCCTGTCAACATCATAGCTCAGGTACTGAAAAAGATCCAGTAGAACCAGTCCACTAGGGTGCTCGTTGTGCTGGACTGATCCACGCAGACCTGACTATGAAGGGATATGATGGTGATGAATCCATCCTGCTGTCTTATCTGTAGGGATATTAGAGGTTTAATCCATTTTGCCAGCTTAGGTGCAAAGGTATGAAGGGGTTGAATCAACTGTGTTGCCTCACCTGCAGGGATATGACGGACTGGATATATTTTATCATCTTACCTGCAGGGGAATGAAGGGGCTGTATCCATACTGCTAGCTTACCTGCAGGGAAATGAAGGGACTGTATCCATTGTGTTTGCTATCTTACCTGCAGGAAAATGAAGGGGCTGTATCCATTGTGTTTGCTATCTTACCTTCAGGGAAATGAAGGGGCTGTATCCATGCTGTTTGCTAGCTTACCTTCAGGGAAATGAAGGGACTGTATCCATTCTGTTTGCTATCTGACCTACAGGGAAATGAAGGGGCTGTATCCATTCTGTTTGCTATCTTACCTGCAGGGAAATGAAGGGGCTGTATCCATTCTGTTTGCTATCTTACCTGCAGGGAAATGAAGGAGCTGTGTCCATTCTGTTTGCTATCTTACCTGCAGGGAAATAAAGGGGCTGTATCCATTCTGCTATCTTACCTGCAGGGAAATGAAGGGGCTGTATCCATTCTGTTTGCTATCTTACCTGCAGGGAAATGAAGGGGCTGTATCCATTCTGCTATCTTACCTGCAGGGAAATGAAGGGGCTGTATCCATTCTGCTATCTTACCTGCAGGGAAATGAAGGGACTGTATCCATTCTGTTCGCTATCTCACCTGCAGGGAAATGAAGGGGCTGTATCCATTCTGCTATCTTACCTGCAGGGAAATGAAGGGACTGTATCCATTCTGTTCGCTATCTCACCTGCAGGGAAATGAAGGGGCTGTATCCATTCTGCTATCTTACCTGCAGGGAAATGAAGGGACTGTATCCATTCTGTTCGCTATCTCACCTGCAGGGAAATGAAGGGGCTGTATCCATTCTGCTATCTTACCTGCAGGGAAATGAAGGGGCTGTATCCATTGTGTTTGCTATCTTACCTGCAGGGAAATGAAGGGACTGTATCCATTCTGTTATCTTACCTGCAGGGAAATGAAGGGACTGTATCCATTCTGCTATCTTACCTGCAGGGAAATGAAGGGACTGTATCCATTCTGCTATCTTACCTGCAGGGAAATGAAGGGACTGTATCCATTCTGCTATCTTACCTGCAGGGAAATGAAGGGACTGTATCCATTCTGTTTGCTGATGTCCACGATCTTCTGCAGCTGCCAGCCCGTGACGTTGGAGGCGCCCAAGTAGCGCACCTTGCCACACCTCACCAAGTCGTTCAGCGTCAACAGGGTCTCCTCTATTGGCACCGCGTCATCCCACGCGTGGGTCTGACGTCATACGGACAGACAGCATCAGGAAGCAGGTGTGAACTGGGTGATTTCATAGTGAATTAATCATTAAATGAAACAAAACTCAAGCCGAAATTCCTATCCTATTTTTGATCATGTTATCTTTACCACTTTTTTTTTGTCCTACAGTAAAGCAAAGACAGACGTGCACATGTATAATGTACACACACACACACACACACACACACACACACACACACACACACACACACACACACCACACACACACACACACACACACACACACACACACACACACACACACACACACAGTGCATATCTATATTGTACACACACACACACACACACACACACACACACACACACACACATATATAATATATATATATATATATATATATTTAAAAATAATACATATATGCCTATGCATACATATGAACTTTCAATGATACATTTATACATAAACAAGCCACATAAATACACACATAAACAGACAGGCAGGTACACGAGAGAGAGAGAGAGAGAGAGAGAGAGAGAGAGAGAGAGAGGAGAGAGAGAGAGAGAGAGAGAATACGAATACGAATACAAATACAAATACGAATACAAAGAGTTTTATTCAGATTTTGGGCCTAGGCCACTATCTGAAGGGGAAGGTCGTTCACCGACTTATATAATCTGACACGCACACACACATACATACATACATAACATGGAATTTAAACACTGGTCATAAAGCATTTGTCATGCACTAAACAAAAATAAAGTAATCCAGAGAGAGAGGAGGAGGGAGAGAGAGAGAGAGAGAGAGAGAGAGAGAGAGAGAGAGAGAGAGAGAGAGAGAGAGAGAGAGAGAGAGAATATGACCAAGTCAGTCAGACAGACAGACAGACAGAAACAGAGACAGACATGCATACAGCGAAACTGATAGGCTCAACTCCTACGTCTGCACAGTTGTCATGTGATGTAGCCTACGCCCTTATTTGTTATAAAGCATTCCCCTAGGTAGGGAAAAGAAAAGGTAAAAAAAACAATAATTCACGTGGCCTGACCAGTGTGATCGGTGTCGCTGGTGGCTATTAAAACAGTTCAGTGAATGAACGGACGTTGTCCATTGGTCAGCAAACAAGGGCTGGTAATGCGTAGAGTTAGACGAGTACTCACTGAACGTGTACTCAAAAAGAGTGCAGGAGGGAAAAATAAGGAATAGGAAGGAGATGGCTTGGGGACACTGACCAGACAGGTTGTCTGAAGAACGAGTTCCACCTGCGATTCACCATTACCAGGTGAGGTATAGACAGATGGGGAGAGAAAAAAAGAGAGAGTTAAGAAAAGGGGAAAAGGGAAAAGAATTTATCATTATTCAGATTTTGAAATAGATATAGGTAACTTTTCTTTCCGTACATTTAATGATTGCAAAGCTAAGACATGATATATTTCTTCTGATAGCTGTTGTACTAATTGATCAAGAGTGGTTGTGATGGATCGACAATTCCATTGAAATGCCTTAAAAACTTTATCTGTCATGAGTAAAATAAGAGGACAAAATACTGATTAATGTACTTTTTTTTTTTTTTTTAAACATATTAGGCATACATAAATATGTAAGGCACAAGATGAGGATGAATGTATGACAGTCCTAATTATGTTGATTTCAACAATGTTTAGAAACCAAAATAATGTTCATTGCTTAAATATAATAGGGCCGATCGTGTATGCTGCTCCAAGGGTAGACATGCAGGTCATCCGGGTGGGGATGGAAGGGCCTAGGGTTGAGGTAGCAGCACCGTGCAGTCTTCTTTGGCCTGGTCCAGAGTAGCCCATTCAGATGATGCCCAATTGTCCTGGCGAGGATACTGGTGCCCGTGAAGGTTGGGTGGAGACCGTCATGGAGGATTTTGGTCGTAACAGGAAGCCGCGAGTGACTGACAAGGGAAACGTTTTTCATGTTACACAGCTCAGAAGCTACTATGGCGTTGAACAAATCCGCCTTTACATTCAGTTGGGCGACCTTGACAGGTGTCACCTTACTAATGACCAATTTCATTTGGGGACAGCTGTTAGAAATGTCTCTGATGCATTTCACAAGTTCATCAGCGCAGCTTGCAGGTGTTGTATTCTTTAGGTCATTGATTCCACAATGGACTAGCAGTGCATCGTATGATTCGTCGGCTTTCTTGAGTGCTGGTTTGATTTCACTTATTTTGAAAGCTTTTTCCGTTTTGCCTCTAAACCCGAAAGACTTCCCAAGTCTGTTCTTGTTGATTTTTGTAAGCACAGAGTCATGGACAAACAGCACATTTGGAAGTTCCCTTGTTTCACTTTCATCTTCACCGCGTTCTCTGTCTGAGCGATGACGTAATTTGCCGTGATGATCTCTGACGTAGTAGTTCTTACTTTTGACGCTCTTCTCTTTATCATGTTCTGTTGTTTTTGTTTTTGCCTTTGGATTCTTTGCTTTGGGCTGGCACACTGTTGATTTTGACACTTCTTTTTCACTCGGCCTTTGTTGAAGAGTGATATCTGATGGTTTGATAGGTCTAATAGGCTCAGACCGCAAGGCATCTGCGTAAGACGGGTGGTGAAGAGTTTCAGTTTGTGTCTCTTGGTCTTTGCTTTTGTGCTTTGACAGAGTCGACTCGATGATTTTGCACTGGTTCTCGATGATTTTTTCGAGATTATAGACTCTGTCGCTTAGCGATCTAATTAGGCTTTTCACATCAAGCATCTCTTCCACTGTTTTTTCAGCATTGTCGCCAATGTGAAGAACTTCTTTGTCTTCCTGTTTGTTCTGGAAGATGTGCCGAAACGGCCGTCGCCACTCAAACTGAACGTTTTGATTCTGCTCTATACTGCTAGGGTTGATTTGACTCTGGCTACTCACATTTTTTGACAGCAGCGATAGAAGTCCAGATTGAGCACTGTTTTTCTTATTTTGCTTCTTATTCATTGTACAATGTTGATTATTTTTTTAAGCCATCTTCAAGGGGTTTTGACTGTGGCCGCC
>CM065735.1:11289220-11304220 GCA_033310375.1 Conus canariensis
TGGAATGTGGAACGGGGAATTTGCAAATACCCAGGTCAACCTATAGATCCAGTGTTGACAGACGAAAGATGCGTAGTTTTCTATGTAAGTCACACCAGTGTCACCTGGCCTGTGGACTCGACGAAGAGAGAGAGAGAGAGAGAGAGGTGTGGGGGTGAGGGGCGTACTCCGAACACAAGTAAAAAAAATTGCACTCCGAGGAAATCATAATTACACTGGACATTGTGGATTTCTGCTATGTTGGGGCACAATGTGCGCGCATGCATGAATGTGTGTGTGTGTGTGTGTGTGTGTGTGTGTGTGTGTGTGTGTGAGAGGAGAGAGAGAGAGAGAGAGAGAGAGAGAGAGAGAGAATGTGATAATAGCAGTAGTAATATTGTCATATTATCTCTATTTCACAAAGTTACGCGACAGTAAGCAAATGCCTGCAAGCGTTCATGCGTGTGCATTGATGTGTGTGTGTCTGTCAGAATGTGCACGCGCGCGCGCGCGCGCGCGCGCGTGTGTGTGTGTGTGTGTGCGTACGGCTCTGTGAACATGTACTCGCTTAGGTTCCCCTGTCCCAGCTGACCTTTGGCCCTGGCGATTCTGTCCACAGTGTCAAGGATGGCCCAGTTCCTCTCCGTGTTCATGGCTGAGCAGTAGGGCGCAGACTCCACGTTCCGCGCGTTGTCCCTCATTGCCCACCCCAGCCGTCCCTCTTCCGGCACTTTGTCTCTCTTCACCTTGCCCGTCAGAAACCCCCTGGATTACAGCGCAGAGAAGAGAGAGAGAGAGAGAGAGAGAGAGAGAGAGAGAGAGAGAGAGAGAGAGAGAGATTGCATTGTCATTGCCAAAAGGCTCTGTGATAAGGGGTGAGGGGTAATGCAACAAAGATTATCAAATCATACACCAAAGTATATCAAACACAAGAAAAAAAGATATATTTGTAGCTATCATCAATCATACTTACATGCCTGGGATGGACAACACTGTCTAAATATTTACAAACAAAACTTAATCATTTCTAAATGGCACATCCAAACGTGCATATTTACATTCATGGGGGAGGGGAGGGGGGTGCAGGGGGAAGGAAACCAACCAACCAGCATGAAGACGCATTCTCTAGAACAGCCCAACCATCCGAGAATTGTACAAGAACTCACGATCTTCTCTTCCAAAATGACTCACACTAACGTCTTTCTTTTTATCTTACTTTCGATGCTTCTGTGGTACACCTTGGAGAAGACTGTGTATGCAACACATCTTCTGATTAGAGAGAGAGAGAGAGAGAGAGAAAAGGAGAGAGAGAAAATTATATGCCCAGAGAACAAAAGTAAAGATACTACACCAATGAAGGACTGGAACAAAGCAGACTTAGCGCATTTCATTTGACACTATTCCATTAGGAAGGAGTCAGGTAGACATGATAATGATGACGATGCTAATGATGATGGTAAAGGAATGATAATAGTGGTAGTGGTGGTTGAGGAAGTCGATGTCAGAGGTGGTGATGATGATGACGATGATAATGATAACGATGATGATAGTTATGATAATGATAACGATGGTAGACGTGGTTGCAAAAAGCAAGGGAAATCGGCAATCCCTTAGGGTGGCGTGCTAAACCAGAACATTCAAACCAATCATCATGCGCCCTTGAGGAAAAGAAGGAGGAAGAGGAGGAGGAGAAGGAGGAGAGTAACAATGTGGAGAAGGCGGAAAGAGTCAAAAGGACGGGCAAGATGAAGAGGACGATGAGGATCAGGGGCATTAGGAACAGACGACGATGAGGGCGACGATGAGGGCGACGATGAGGGCGACGAATAGGCAGAGGGAGAAGGTTTGTCTTTCATATCTCCAAGACAGAATACCCAAACCAGTTATAAAGCACAATTGGAAAAGCTGAAGAGGATTAGGAGGAGGACGAGGAGGAGGGAGAAGAGGAGGAGGAAAAGGAAGGGGGGGGGGGGGGGTAATGAGTGCTTACCCTTTGAGGGGGCTCCAGGGCAGAACACCCAGACCGTTCAGCTTGCACACCTGGAACGGCTCCAGCTCTGACTCTCTGGATACCAGGCTGTACTGTTGCTGTAAACAAACAACAATGAAGATACCGATTGTAAAAATGAACACATGAACGAATGGATGTTTGAATCAAAAGAAATGAAATAAATCACGGAGAGAGGAAAAAGCAGAAGAAGAAACAGAAGAAGAAGAAAAACAGAAGAAGAAGTAAAAAGAAGAAGAAGAAGAAGTAACAGAAAAAAGAAAGAAGAAAATAAGGAAAAATAAAAAAGAGGAAGAAAAACCCCCACAGGAAACAGCAATGAAGCAGTAACAGAAGAAGAAAAAGAACAAAGGAGAGAAATAAGAAAAAACAAGATGAAGAGGAAGAAAAAATCAGGAAACAAGAAGAAAAAGAATAGGAAGAAGAAGAACAACAACAACAACAGAAACAACGATAACAATAACAACAACAACAACAGAAACAACAACTAAAACAACAACAACAACAACAAAAAACCAACACACACACACACACACACACACACACACACACACACAACACACACACACACACCAAAGCAAGTGGCTATGGATTATGCACAGAAACCACAATTTTACCGATATGCTGACTGGCCAAACATGGGAAGCAACCTCAAACCGACCCTGAATCTAGACCAAGCTTGCTTCCCGTGATCCTGATAACTTCTTGCGTAAGCCACATCACAGCTATGGAGGTGGAGTCACAGCGTACCGTATAATCCATAGATTGACTACATCACGTTCGCTGAGCCATGCGGTCACAGACAGTAGGAGTTAAAGGTCTACTGTAGACGTTGACATCGATTGGTCAGCTTCACGGGAAACACCAAGGGCTTGACAGATGGGAGGGGTGGGGTGTGGGGGGGGGGGGAAAGACTTGAATCGCTTTGAAACACACGATAAATATCCATGACAACTGACATTTTCACCTGAACTCAAGGCTAAAAGAAGAGATCAAACTGACTTTGGCTTTGCTTAACTGATCTTCAACGTCAGTCTCTGTGTTCGAACGAGCTGGGTGCGTGATACGGGAGCAAAGAAAATCACTGATGTGAGTCAGATCAATTCACCGAATCTAGGTCCCCCACTCAGTCTCCCAGTAATCATGTTGATTCTTTCTCGTCTGCCATTGTTCAGGTGCTAATGACATGCAGAAGCGATGCTTGGGAGATCAGCCACCTTGTGCCAGACCACGCCAATCATAAGCTGAGTGTATGACAGATGACAAATGACTCATTGTGGACGTGGATGTGTGTGATCACTCTACCTTTCCTCCTGTCAACATCATAGCTCAGGTACTGAAAAAGATCCAGTAGAACCAGTCCACTAGGGTGCTCGTTGTGCTGGACTGATCCACGCAGACCTGACTATGAAGGGATATGATGGTGATGAATCCATCCTGCTGTCTTATCTGTAGGGATATTAGAGGTTTAATCCATTTTGCCAGCTTAGGTGCAAAGGTATGAAGGGGTTGAATCAACTGTGTTGCCTCACCTGCAGGGATATGACGGACTGGATATATTTTATCATCTTACCTGCAGGGGAATGAAGGGGCTGTATCCATACTGCTAGCTTACCTGCAGGGAAATGAAGGGACTGTATCCATTGTGTTTGCTATCTTACCTGCAGGAAAATGAAGGGGCTGTATCCATTGTGTTTGCTATCTTACCTTCAGGGAAATGAAGGGGCTGTATCCATGCTGTTTGCTAGCTTACCTTCAGGGAAATGAAGGGACTGTATCCATTCTGTTTGCTATCTGACCTACAGGGAAATGAAGGGGCTGTATCCATTCTGTTTGCTATCTTACCTGCAGGGAAATGAAGGGGCTGTATCCATTCTGTTTGCTATCTTACCTGCAGGGAAATGAAGGAGCTGTGTCCATTCTGTTTGCTATCTTACCTGCAGGGAAATAAAGGGGCTGTATCCATTCTGCTATCTTACCTGCAGGGAAATGAAGGGGCTGTATCCATTCTGTTTGCTATCTTACCTGCAGGGAAATGAAGGGGCTGTATCCATTCTGCTATCTTACCTGCAGGGAAATGAAGGGGCTGTATCCATTCTGCTATCTTACCTGCAGGGAAATGAAGGGACTGTATCCATTCTGTTCGCTATCTCACCTGCAGGGAAATGAAGGGGCTGTATCCATTCTGCTATCTTACCTGCAGGGAAATGAAGGGACTGTATCCATTCTGTTCGCTATCTCACCTGCAGGGAAATGAAGGGGCTGTATCCATTCTGCTATCTTACCTGCAGGGAAATGAAGGGACTGTATCCATTCTGTTCGCTATCTCACCTGCAGGGAAATGAAGGGGCTGTATCCATTCTGCTATCTTACCTGCAGGGAAATGAAGGGGCTGTATCCATTGTGTTTGCTATCTTACCTGCAGGGAAATGAAGGGACTGTATCCATTCTGTTATCTTACCTGCAGGGAAATGAAGGGACTGTATCCATTCTGCTATCTTACCTGCAGGGAAATGAAGGGACTGTATCCATTCTGCTATCTTACCTGCAGGGAAATGAAGGGACTGTATCCATTCTGCTATCTTACCTGCAGGGAAATGAAGGGACTGTATCCATTCTGTTTGCTGATGTCCACGATCTTCTGCAGCTGCCAGCCCGTGACGTTGGAGGCGCCCAAGTAGCGCACCTTGCCACACCTCACCAAGTCGTTCAGCGTCAACAGGGTCTCCTCTATTGGCACCGCGTCATCCCACGCGTGGGTCTGACGTCATACGGACAGACAGCATCAGGAAGCAGGTGTGAACTGGGTGATTTCATAGTGAATTAATCATTAAATGAAACAAAACTCAAGCCGAAATTCCTATCCTATTTTTGATCATGTTATCTTTACCACTTTTTTTTTTGTCCTACAGTAAAGCAAAGACAGACGTGCACATGTATAATGTACACACACACACACACACACACACACACACACACACACACACACACACACACACCACACACACACACACACACACACACACACACACACACACACACACACACAGTGCATATCTATATTGTACACACACACACACACACACACACACACACACACACACATATATATATATATATATATATATTTAAAAATAATACATATATGCCTATGCATACATATGAACTTTCAATGATACATTTATACATAAACAAGCCACATAAATACACACATAAACAGACAGGCAGGTACACGAGAGAGAGAGAGAGAGAGAGAGAGAGAGAGAGAGAGAGAGAGAGAATACGAATACGAATACAAATACAAATACGAATACAAAGAGTTTTATTCAGATTTTGGGCCTAGGCCACTATCTGAAGGGGAAGGTCGTTCACCGACTTATATAATCTGACACGCACACACACATACATACATACATAACATGGAATTTAAACACTGGTCATAAAGCATTTGTCATGCACTAAACAAAAATAAAGTAATCCAGAGAGAGAGGAGGAGGGAGAGAGAGAGAGAGAGAGAGAGAGAGAGAGAGAGAGAGAGAGAGAGAGAGAGAGAGAGAGAAAATAGACCAAGTCAGTCAGACAGACAGACAGACAGAAACAGAGACAGACATGCATACAGCGAAACTGATAGGCTCAACTCCTACGTCTGCACAGTTGTCATGTGATGTAGCCTACGCCCTTATTTGTTATAAAGCATTCCCCTAGGTAGGGAAAAGAAAAGGTAAAAAAAACAATAATTCACGTGGCCTGACCAGTGTGATCGGTGTCGCTGGTGGCTATTAAAACAGTTCAGTGAATGAACGGACGTTGTCCATTGGTCAGCAAACAAGGGCTGGTAATGCGTAGAGTTAGACGAGTACTCACTGAACGTGTACTCAAAAAGAGTGCAGGAGGGAAAAATAAGGAATAGGAAGGAGATGGCTTGGGGACACTGACCGGACAGGTTGTCTGAAGAACGAGTTCCACCTGCGATTCACCATTACCAGGTGAGGTATAGACAGATGGGGAGAGAAAAAAAGAGAGAGTTAAGAAAAGGGGAAAAGGGAAAAGAATTTATCATTATTCAGATTTTGAAATAGATTACTTACACGGACTTCATTCGTGTTTCAGCCCTTCCCGGTGCTGTGGCAGCACCAGTAACGGACTAGGCGACTGAGGCAGTCGCAGAAGTAGTTGATCTCCAGTGCTGCGGCAGCACCTAATTGTGAAGAAGACTGCGACAGTCGTGAGAGAAGATTTAAAGAATTTATCATGTTGACCCACAAAGATTGGTGATTGTTCCCCTGGGTCGGAATTCAACTACTAGCCATCTTTGACTCTTCGTTAGAAAATGTATGAATTGTTTCTCCAGTGAGGAGGAGAAACCATTAAAAGATGTATTTCTGAATTAGGTATAATGAGACGAAAAGATGTATTCTTGAATTATGTATAATAAGATGAAAAGATGTATTTGTGAATTATTATGTATAATGAGATGAAGTTTGGTCCCAGCTAGTGGATCTGTGGAATGTCTGTACTTCCACTGGAGAGGAGGAATGAAAAAATAATTCTTAGAAACAAACCAGTTGAAAAATTGGAAAAGTTGATTATTGTTTAGTAAATTATTCCCCGGAGAGGAGGGGGAGAAGAAGAGTTATTGTAGTGCGCCTTTTGGTTGTTTGGAGAGATTGCGTGTGCACGGAGTGAATGCTGGGCTGAGTGCGGGCATGCATTTATGCACAGTGTGACAACAGTGCAAGTGAATGACTCAATGCAGAGTGCTATCATGATATCGATAATGTGAGTACAGTGTTTCTGCTTTCCTCGTTTACACTGACCTCGTTCAAGAGGAAAATGTTGATAAGCTAAAACACTAGGGTCAAGGCTAAAGACAGCGAGGAATAGGTGAAAGAGCAGGCGATAACGCCGGAGGAAGGGGATGGAGGGAGTGTGTGTGTGTGTGTGTGTGTGTGTGTGCGTGTGCGCGCGCGCGCGCGCGCGCGCGCGCGCGCGTGTGTGTGTGTGTGTGGACAAGTAGGATCTCTTCGTGTTCAAGCGATTCAACTATCTGAATGCTGTTTGATGTTATCTGACGTGGAGTTGAATGCAGATCATGCTATCTGTACAGCTTCACGCGCTGTCATATGATCAGTAATGGACTTAAGTTTGAATGTTGTAGTTATAAAATACACTATTCGCTACTTCTGAAAATGTTGTATGAAAAGTCATTTCCGACGTTCTTCACAATGTACTAATTATTGTTCTTGCTTTGGTGTTCCAAATTCCCTCAATTCAAATCACACGCCATTAAAACATTTTTCAAACAGCAACAGCTGGTTTAAAAGCCCCTAGAACATGAAAAAAACAACAACAAAAACAACGCTGATCAACTATCAAAAAAAAAAAAAAAATGACAAAGCCCAGCCAAGATAACAATGTCAACCATTGAAATGCAGTTGGTGATAGGAAATTTACGTCACAGGACGAATGACGTCATCCTACCTGCAGCAAGTCGATGTAGTCAGTTTTCAGTCTCTTCAGGCTGTCCTCCACGCTCTGAATGATGTGTCGACGACCCAGTCCACAAGCGTTGGGATTGCTTTCGTCCATCTGGAAACGGACCTTGGTGGCGATGACAAACCGGTCCCTCTCCTGACTGCTCACAGAGAGAACAGCAGGGAACAGGTGGGGAAGGCGACAAAACAATGGGCAGCTATGTCAGTGTATACTAGAGGACGTGGGCACGCACACGTGAAAAGGAACACACATACGCACGCGCGCGTGCGCTCACACACACACACACACACACACACACACACACACACACACACACACACACACACACACGCCCACACACATACACACAGAAATGCAGATGTTCAACACAGCCACATACACCTGTACACACACACACACACACACACACACACACACACACACACACACACACACACACACAAATACACATGCTCTCTCTCACTCTCTGTCTGTCACATACACCCATACACACACACGCACACACATACACACACATGCACACACACACACATACACGCGCGCACGCACGCACGCACGCACGCACGCACGGAGACAAATACACTCACACACACACACACACACACACACACACACACACACACACACACACACACACATTCTACTCACCCGGCCAGCCAAGAGCCAACAATTTTCTCCGACTTACCAAGTCCATAGACGTTGGCTGTGTCGATGAAGTTCCCTCCCCATTCCACGAATCGGTTGATCATCTGATGAGATGCTCCTTCCTCAAGCTGCCCCGGGAGCCCATACTACAAGATCCACAGATGGCAAATGACAGACTGGTACATCGTGGTGAGCAAGCCAGCAAGAGAGAAAGGAGACAAGCGTCGACTCTTTTTGAATTCATATAATTAATCAAAAGCTCTTTCGGTTTTTTCGAAAAAAAAAGTCATTGCTACAGCCTATTACGCTCTTTCAGACCTCATCCTGTGTATGGTAATATACTTTCAGTATGAAATCCTAGACTGAAAAGACAACCAATTGCTGTAGAGAATGTTCAAAGACGAGCTTCCAAACTGGTTGAGGACATCCATGAATACTCATCGGTAGATCAGTGAAAAGGTTGAAATTCTTGCTTTTAACTAATTTTTTTGGTAAAAGGTTAGAAGGGTTAGAGTTGATTAACCCAGACATAAAAGTTATCTAGTTATGTTGACGATATTGAACAACAACAAAAAACAAACAAACAAACAAACCTCACTTAAAAAAAAACACCTCCCACTTAATCAACCTAACCAGAAAAAAAGTTAACAAAATACAACTATACCATAAGACAAAATATACAATATACTTTGAGTCACAGTATAACGCTTCTATGGACGTTATTAACTGACAACAAACCGTGTCCCTGATACAAACAGTAACACCTTCTATTGGTAACCTCGATATCTGTACAGGTATGACTGACAGGGTGATCAAAAAGCGCTCAGTCTGCATCGATCAACCAGGACACACACACACACACACACACACACACACACACACACACACACACACACACACACACTCACACACCAACGAAGGAACATACACAAAAAAAAACACACACACAAAAAAACCGAAAGACTGCAATGAGTTACATTATCGCCCTCAACGTGAACATGGAGATTAAGTCTAGGTGAATTTAGGAAGAAAATATCCGAAACGTCGAGCACAACATTTGACAGGAAGACTGACTCCTGAAAAGACATATTCTGGCTGACATCTTGTAAACTATGGCTCTCCTACTTGTCAAAACACCTTCCTGAGTTATACTTACCTGAGTCTCACCAAACGTTAGCGCGCCCAGGCAAATATTAGACACGCGAAGTCCCGAATTGCCTAAGTACGTGTACTGGCATTTGTGGTCGTCTGCAATGCTTGCCATGTTGTGATCGCTCTCCGACGACTGGTTCAACAATGGAAAAGATATGTCCCACTACTGATCCTTTGAAGAAGCCACGGTATGCAGAGTCATTTGTTTGCGTAGTCGACCAGAGCTGTGCCAAATCCATCGCACATCCCAAGGTCAAGGTCACAGCAGGCCTAATCAGATATCAGGGTCACATCCTCGGTACAAGTGAATGGTGTAGTTGTAACTTAGTTCCCTATGAAAAAAACGAAACAAAACAAAACAATGCAAAACAAATCACGCCCACCAATAGTAGAACTTCTTCAAACAAAAAAGATTAGAGGAGATGATTACCAAAAATGTGCTCTATTGTGGACGCTTGCTTGTTCGTTTGTTCGTATGTTTGTTTTCGTGTTTGTGTTTGTTTCAATGAATGAATGCATGCGTGTCTAAATCATAGCATTGTGAATACATGGTATTGGTTAAAGTGAGAAAACTTACTTAGACTGCGGGCGGGTGTCATGTCTTATAAAGGCTAGTTTACGCTGATGTTCCAATGATCATAAGAAGTAAGTTGGGGAATGGCTCAAACCTAGGCCTCAAGGCTGCTGTGCATTCCAACTTTGAAAGCTCTGGTTTGAATTTAAAAAAGAGACGGTGTTAATTCCGCTAGACGATATAGACGCACAGATTACACTACAAAACACAATACATTTCGACCTCTTGGGTCTTCTTCAGGCAAAAACAAACAACATTTAGGACAATGAAAACGAAGAACGAGCAACCACTTATCTTCACATATTCGGGGCAAAATGGTGTTGGAAGCTACTTTCAAAGCTCTGGTTTGAAAAGTTTGCATGGCGTATTCTTTTTAATTAATTCATCATTAAAATTAAGGAAAAGGGTTTATTTCTAGAATTTGTAAATGTGTAAGGGAGATTTCAAATGTGTTAGTAGATGGTACCATTTTGAATTCAGGTGATGGTGAGCTTCGGAGATTAACAAGCATAAAGAATTGACCTCTGCGAGTCTAATGTCTCCCCTCACGGCGGACTGGACTATAAACAACACAAAATGAAATGAAATTGCGAGTTTAATGCCAAAACAACTAATTAAATAGCATGTTTATTGCCAAAACAAACTTTATTCTTGTTAGTATTGAAAAGCAAAACATGGACATTACACACTTGATTCCTAGTCATATAATAATGGAAAGAATGACTCAAAGGTTGTATATTCTAAATCATTCAATGCTTATAGATCTCAATGAGATCACCTCTTATACGCCGTTCCTTTGATAAGCGTGAATTTAACAACTTTGCTCTGTTTTGATAGTTCATAATTTTATCTGTTGTGACCTTTTTGGTTGCCTGTCTGGAACTTGTTCAATACTTTGCGGCTGGCTTTAAAGATATGTCTACAAGATTACATTTGCATTTGCACATGCAGGTGAACTGTTGACTTACATGGCAATAAAGACGTTTTGTTACCTAAATGAATTAATATTTGTTCATGTATTCACGGCATCTGATTTGCTTTGTTAATTGTCTTTTTTTCATCAAAAGTCGGTAGATTTTTAAATGTAACACCAAAATATCATTCTGCCTTGCATTGAGTGACTTTTTAAAACATTCTTTTGCAGTTTCATTGTACACTTAGGTTCAGGATTGTACAACTTTGCATTTAGATATGCTAAAATATGAATTCAGTCATCTGACCACTTTTAATATTTTTTTTTTTTTTTTTTATAGATGATTAAAGTCATACTATATGGCAGTAGGTTGTTACATTAAGTTATTCATCTTTCGTCATAGATAAACATTTTGTATGTGTTTTTGACAAATTACTTATAAAAATAATAAATACAACTGGTCTAAGAATGCTGCCCTGAGGAGCTCCACTTAGCACATTATTCTTAGTTTTCTTCTGGTTAAAATGTTTTTGTCCAGCTTGAAATGTTAAATTCTGTAAGCATTCATTTTCAGAAATAATCTTTCACTTGATAGTAAGTCGAAAGCTTTCCAAAGCTCTAAGTATGTCACATCAAGTGCAGGTCCATCATCCAAGATACTAGTAAAAATCATTCATAATCTCTAGCAACTGATTTATGGAAGACCTTTTTCTTTTGAAACAATGTTGAGGTTTTGTATGAACACCATCATCTGTCTTGATCGCTGAGCTGCTGAACCAAACTGAAATATACCCCCCTCCCCCCAAACTAAAAAATACTGTAGATGACTATAGAAGCACCGAGACTAATAAAGGAGACATATAAAGCATACAAGAGACTTTCAAAGACTAGGAAAGGATACAAGTACCTTTGCTTCCTTGAAAATTTACGTGTTACCCTTGACTCAGCACTTTCCTTCCAGCAACATGTTTCCACAGTCTGCCGTGTCTGTTACTTTGAGCTTCGCCGCATTGGTTCTGTGCGACATCTTCTCTCTGTTGATGCCACAAACCCCTTGTTTCTGCCTTCGTTCTATCTAGACTTGATTACTGTAATTCTCCTGTTGCTGGCTGTCCCCAGAATCTTCTCAGTCGTCTCCAGAAAGTACAAAACAATGCTGCTCGTTTGATTCTCAGACAACCCAGATCCCCTCATGTCACTCCCTTACTTCTTTCTCTTCACTGGCTACCGGTCAAAAAAACGAATAGACTACAAACTGTCCTTACTCTGTTTTCAATCTTTGAATGGCTTCCCTCCTTCCTCCTTTCTGATCTCCTTCATCTCTATGTTCCTTCTAAGCAGTTGCGTTCTTCTACCGACAACACTCTGCTCAAAATCCCTCGATCTTGAACTAAAACCTGTGGAGATCGTTCTTTTACTTTTCAGGGTCCGGTTTCTTGGAATAAACTCCCAATATCTTTGCGTTGTTCAAACTTTCTGTCTTCCTCCAAGGCATCTCTTAAAACAATCCTCTTCCCTTTTCAATAGCAGTTGTTTCTTCCCCATCCCTTGCCCACCAAATTGATTCTAATAATAATAACAATAATAGTAATAATAATGGTATTTATAAGGCGCAAAATCTTGATGAAATCAACTCTAAGCGCACGAAAAAAAAATCTACACACACACACACAACACACACACACACACACACACACACACACACACACACACACACACATACACACACATGCAGACACACTCACACACTAATGCACATGTTTTATGGCTCTAAACAAAACTGTCAAAAGAGAGGTAAAATGGAAAATGAGTAATGTACAAATATTTACATCTCAGGTTCCCACACTGAGTGGGTACAGGCTGCAGTAGGAGTAGTAGTGGTCGTGGAGAGGACTATTAGGAAGAAGAAAAGAGGTGAGTTTTAAGAGCAGTCTTAAAAGAAGAGAAAGTAGGCAGTTGACGGACTGAGAGTGGAAGTTTGTTCCAGGAGAGTGGGCCAGAAACAGAGAAGGCACGTGGGCCAAAGGTACTGAGCTTGGTACGTGGAATCCGCAAAGTGAGAGGATCAGAGGAAGACCGGAGTGTGCGCGAGGGTTTGTAGATATTGAGTAGATTGGTTAGGTAGTCAGGGGCTGCATTGTTGAGGGACTTGTAACAAATGGTGTCAAGTTTATAGTCTATACGTTTTGATACAGGAAGCCAGTGAAGTTGTGACAGAAGAGGGGAGATGTGGTCAGTCTTTTTCTTCTTGAGTACAAGGCGTACGGCATTGTTTTGAATGCGTTGTAGGGTGTGAATAGAGGATTCATTGACACCAGAAAGGAGTGAGTTGCAGTAGTCGATACGAGACATAATGAAACAGAGGGCAAGTTTGACAGTTGCTTCAGTAGAAAGATATTTTCTAATCAGGCTGATGCGACGAAGGTGGTAGTTGCAAGATTTGGCGGTTTGGGCCACAAAGTTTTGCATGGAAAGGGTAGAATCATTGTGGACACCCAGATTCTTGGCGGAGTCGGAAATTGGAATGGATGTGTTGCATAGTTGAATGGAAAGAGAGAGGGGCAGTTGAGAGAATTTTTGACGTGTGCTGATCAGAATTGCTTCTGTCTTGTCGTCATTGAGCTGGGGTTTATTGTTTGTCATCCAGTTCTTAACGTCAGAGTAACAGTCAGATGTGCGAGTCAAGAGGGTCTGTACGTTGTCGTGTGAGTCACTGTCATAAAGTTGGGTGTCATCAGCGTAGAAGTGGTGTTTAAGGGAGTGGGATTTGATGATGGTAGACAGGGGAGAGGTGTAAAGTGAAGAAAACAGGGCCAAGACCAGGTCCTTGTGGAACACCACAGGTCAGATTTGCAGGCCTAGAATGAGTGCCATTGATGAGCACAGTCTGTTTTCTGTCTGAGAGGTAAGAGGTGAACCAAGAGAGGGCCGTGTCATAGATACCAAAAGTGTGCTGGAGTCTGGTGAGGAGAATAGTATGGTCAATGGTATCAAGACAGGTCAAGGAGAGTAAGAAGAGCCAGTTTACCAGAATCGGTTGTAAGGAGGAGGTCATTGAGAATGTAATTCTGTGACTAATGTGTGTGTGTGTGTGTGTGTGTGTGTGTGTGTGTGTGTTGTGTGTGTGTGTGTGTGTGTCTGTGTGAATATGCACCCTTGTTTGTAGATGCATGGTACTTATTGCAATATTCATCTTCTTATTGGTTTCATTTATGTTTTCTTTAACCTTTATGTATTTGTAAGCACTTAGGGCTTATGATGTAAGATTAAGCGCCATAATCGTTATTATCATTATCATTATAAAACAAGTGGGCCAAATCAGGTCTAAATAGAGAGGTGGCTTAAGATGGAGGATGATATTGCAATATAAATATTCATAAACAACCATCCAAAGACAGCCTCACAGTAAATGATACCACCAAAAAAGACGTTTATTAGAAAACCCTGGACACATACATGATAATATCTCAGAATTACAACACAAGAGTACTTTTTCATTGGGGTCGCATAATGCTCCTGAACCATTTAACTGATGTCCTTGTCTCTTGAAAAAAAAAGTAGGACAGCTTCCCTGTTCGCATTCACTCAGCTCTCTGATCTGGCTAAATTCAGTGCTTTATTGTTAATGAATCTTGTCACTTTAAAATTTTGGGTTTCTGTCGTTTCTACCTATGCTATTTTCTTTTGCTGCTGCATTTTCAGTCATTTACTGGCTGATATTTTGTGCCAGTATTGTATTAACTAACGCTGGTCAATCGTAAGTCTGGTCTGAGAGGAACTGTAATTCAGATTCAATTGATAACATGAAGTGGTTTGGTCACTATATTGAGGGAGGAGTAGGGAAGGTCAGACTAGGGGAGTTCCATTGTAGAATTTTTGTTATGTTTTGTGGGACGTGCCTGAATTGACATTGTAGGAAATAAAGACACACTGGCAGACAGATAAAAGAAAATAATCCTCAAAGTGACAAGCGTGCAACAAGTCTTCTTTATTTTGCTGATGTAGTGTAGTTTGTTGTCTGCGTTCACATATGTGGTTGTGTGTATGCACATGTCTTCCCGTGTGTTTGGATGTTTGAGTGTATGTGTTTACACTGTATATGTGTGTGTGGAAGGGAGAGAGAGAGAGAGAGAGAGAGAGAGAGAGAGAGAACAAAACAAATTGTGTGTGTGTGTGTGTGTGTGTGTGTGTGTGTGTGTGTGTGTGTGTGTGTGTGTGTGTGTGTGCATGCAC
>CM065735.1:11306720-11321720 GCA_033310375.1 Conus canariensis
GAAGGTTTCCCTATCCCAGCTGACCTTTGGCCTTGGCAATTCTGTCCACAGAGTCAAGGACGGCCCAGTTCCTCTCCGTGTTCATGGCTGACCAGGAGGGTGCTGACTGCAGGTTCCGCGTGTTGTCCCTCATTGACCACCCCAGCCGTCCCTCTTCCGGCACTTTGTCTCTCTTCACCTTGCCCGTCAGAAACCCCCTGGATCACACATATCACTGACACTTGGCACGTGACGCTTGGACATTTTGAAGTTGTATTTTCATTGCCAAAAGGTTTTGTGACAAGGGGAGAGGGATATGACAAATTAGAATATCAAAGCAAAGTTTACCAAAATAGAGGACGCAGCTGCTATCAATCATACTCATTTGTCTGAGATAGACAATATTGTCTAAAATGTACTATCAATCATTCTCATTTTTTTAGATAGACAATATTGTCTAAATGTTTAAAAAAAAAATCAGCTGAAAAAGACGTCTTGAAGAGACTATCCATCTACTCATGTGTTGAGGTAGACAATATTGTCTAAATATTTACAAACAAAACCAAATCAGCTCCAAAGTGACACGTTGGAACGTGCACATTTAGATTTTGTAGGGCGGGAAAGCAAACAAACGAAGACTAATTCCTTGGAAAAAAAAAGTCAACCACCGAACACTGTCAAGAACTTACTCTTCCCTTCCAATGTGTCTCATACTGTCGTCTTTTTTCTTCCCAGTTCTCATGCTTTTGTGAAGAAGAAGAAAGAGTTTTGAGTCGAGTGCATACAGGCCACTTGTACTACTGACTGCCATCTGTCGAAAAGGTGATGAGGCTGCTTTGGACAGTACATCATGTAACGAGTCCCCTAACAATGAAAATGTTCTTACAGGCTGGGAATTGTATGACATTATACATCTAAGATTCTGCTGAAAGTCAATTCAGGTTTAAACTGTATTCAGCATGGGTATCCATTTCGAAGCAACAGACCTACAGGGGCCCACGTGGTCAGCGGAGCTATAATTAACGTGAATGATAATGATGATGGTAGAAGTGGTAATAGAAGGCTAAGAAAAGCACCGATTCTTAAAGGGTGCGCCAGCCCATAACGCCTTGTACACTTGGAGCTACTGAGGAGGAGGAGGAGAAGGAGGAAGAGGAGGAAGAGGAAGAGGGGGAGGAGAATAACGATGAGGAGGAGGCGACAGGGACGGGCAAGACGAAGAGGACGATGAAGGGCAGGGGACAAGAGGGACAGGTCGACGAAGAGGGCGACGAGTAGGCAGAGGGAGAAAGTTTGAGTCTGTCACTGGCTCCAAGGCAGAATACCCAAACCAGTTATAAAGCACAACTGGAAAAGCTGAAGAGGAGGAGGAGGAGGACGAGGTGGAGGAGAGGAAAGGAAAGAGGGTGGGGGGGGGGGGGGTGATGAGTGCTTACGCTTTGAGGGGGCTCCAGGGCAGAACACCCAGACCGTTCAGCTTGCACACCTGGAACGGCTCCAACTCTGACCCCCTGGACACCAGGCTGTACTGTTGCTGTAAACAAACAACAATGGAGCAACGACTGGATAAATGAAACAAATGAATGAAAGGAGGATTGAACTGAAAAATAAATGAAATCAATGACGGGGTGAGAAGAGGAGAGAGAGAGAGAGAGAGAGAGAGAAGAGAGAGAGAGAGAGAGAGAGAGTAGAGAGAGAGAGAGACAGACTGAAAGACTGACAGACTGACAGACAGAGACAGAGGGAAGAAGAAGAAGAAGAAGAAGAAACGAAGAAGAAGAAGAAGAAGAAGAAGAAGAAAAAGAAAAAGACCAAGAACAAAGAAAGAAAGATGGAAAAGGGAGTTGCAGTGGAAGAGGAAAAGTCAGGACACAACAAGAACGACAAACAGCAACAACAACAAAAAAAAGAAAAAAGGGAAAAAAAACAAAAAAAAACAAGTGGCTATGGTTTCTGCAAGATTTCAAGATTTCCATAAATGAAAACCTCACAACACAAAATCTCCACAGAACGATGATTTTAACTGATGTAAAGACTGGCCAAACATGGGAGCAACCTCAAAACCGACCTCGAATCCAGACCAAGGTTGCTTCCCTTGTCCTGATGACTTCTGCGCGAGCCTCATCAGAGCTATGGAGACGTCACGCAGCGTACCGATAATCCATAGATGGTTACATCACGTTCGCGTGACCATGGGGTCACAGACAAGGATTAACAAGGTCTTACTGTAGAGTTGTCGATTGGCAGCTTTCATGGGGAAACAAGGGGCGGTTGGGGAGGGGCGGGGGGGGGAGAGGGGGGGGGGGAGGGGGGGGGGAAGAGACTTGAATCGCTTTTTGAATCACACGATAAATATCCATGACAACTGACATTTTCACCTGAACTCAAGGCTAAAAGAAGAGATCAAACTGACTTTGGCTTTGCTTAATGATCTTCAACGTCAGTCTCTGTGTTCGAACGAGCGGGTGCGTGATACGGGAGCAAAGAAAATCACTGATGTGAGTCAGATCAGTTCACCGAATCTAGGTCCCCCACTCAGTCTCCCCAGTAATCATGTTAATTCTTTCTCGTCTGCCATTGTTCAGGTGCTAATGATATGCAAAAGCGATGCTTGGGAGATTCAGCTACCTTGTGCCAGACCACGCCAATCATAAGCTGAGTGTATGACAGATGACAAATGACTCATTGTGGACTGTGGATGCGTGTGATCACTCTACCTTTCCTCCTGTCAACATCATAGCTCAGGTACTGAAAAAGATCCAGTAGGACCAGTCCACTAGGGTGCTCGTTGTGGACTGATCCACGCAGACCTGACTATGAAGGGATATGATGGTGATGAATCCATCCTGCTGTCTTATCTGTGGGATATTAGAGGTTTAAATCCATTTTTGCCAGCTTAGGTGCAAAGGTATGAAGGGGTTGAATCAACGTGTGTTGCCTCACCTGCAGGGATAGACGGACTGGATACTATTTTATCATCTTACCTGCAGGGAATGAAGGGGCTGTATCCATACTGCTAGTTTACCTGCAGGGAAATGAAGGGGCTGTATCCATTGTGTTTGCTACTTACCTGCAGGAAAATGAAGGGGCTGTATCCATTCTGTTATCTTACCTGCAGGGAAATGAAGGGGCTGTATCCATTCTGTTTGCTATCTTACCTGCAGGGAAATGAAGGGGCTGTATCCATTCTGTTTGCTATCTTACCTGCAGGGAAATGAAGGGGCTGTATCCATTCTGCTATCTTACCTGCAGGGAAATGAAGGGGCTGTATCCATTTGCTATCTTACCTGCAGGGAAATGAAGGGGCTGTATCCCATTGTGTTTGCTATCTTACCTGCAGGGAAATGAAGGGACTGTAATCCATTCTGTTTGCTGATGTCCACGATCTTCTGCAGCTGCCATCCCGGTGACGTTGGAGGCGCCCACGTAGCGCACCTTGCCACACCTCAGCAAGTCGTTCAGCGTCAACAGGGTCTCCTCTATTGGCACCCGCGTCATCCCACGCGTGGGTCTGACGTCATAACGGACAGACAGCATCAGGAAGCAGGTGTGAATGGTGATTTCATAGTGAATTAATCATGAAATGAAACAAAATTCAAGCCGAAATTCTATCCTATTTTTGATCATGTTATCTTTACCACATTTTTTTTTTGTCCTACAGTAAAGCAAAGACAGACGTGCACATGTATAATGATACACAACAAACACACACACACACACACACACACACACCACACACACACACACACACACAGTGCATATGTAATTTTTACACACACACACACACACACACACACACACACACCACAATAATATATATATATATATATATATATATATATATATAATATAAAATACATATATGCCTATGCATACATATGAACTTCTCAATGATACATTTATAAAATAAACAAGCCATATAAATACACACATAAACAGACAGGCGGTAACAGCAAGAGGAGAGAGAGAGAGAGAGAGAGAGAGAGAGAGGAGAGAGAGAGCAGAGAGAGAGAGAGAGAGAGAGAGGAATACGAATACAAAAATACAAATACGACTACAAGAGATTTATTCAGATTTTGGGCCTAGGCCCCTTTTCTGAAGGGGAAGGTCGTTCACCTACTTATTAAACTACACACACACACTAAAACATACAAAACAAGGGAAATTTTAAAAACGGTAAAAGCATTTGTCAGCAAAAAAAAATAAAGTAATCCAGAGAAGGGGGGGGGGGGGGGGGAAAGAAAGAGAGGAGAGAGAGAGAGGGAGGAGAGAGAGAGGAGAGAAAAATAGACCAAGTCTAACGACGACAAAACAGAGACAGCCGCATACAGGAAACTGTAGGCCAATCCCACTTGCACAGTTGTCGTGTTACCCCCACGACTTTTTGACTTTTTCCTCGCAACGACCTTTTTTTTTTAAAAGCATTCCCCGGGTAGGGGAAAATAAGATAAGTTGCTTATACCCCACCGCCCGCAAGGGGCCTCGGGTTTCCCCGTTAAAAAAAAAATACAAGCTTTAAAAAAAAAACAAAAAAAACCCAACCCTTTAACCCACTTTTTAAATGAATTTTCAAAAACGCACCAAAAACTTCGAAAAAACTTTCTTGAAAATCTTAAACAATGAAAAATTTTAAACTTCTCAAAAACCAAGGTCCTAGGGGGGACATCCCCGAAAGGTTTTTTAGGACCCCCTGAAAAAAGTTTGTGCCCAACATCGTGCGTCCCCCAAATCTAAAAGAATAGTTTTTAATTGGAGTGGCCAGAAAAAAATGCCCCACGGAGTCCTTCACTCATTAAAAGGTGGAAAAATAAAAAACGAAGGCCCCCTGTCCCGGGGGCCCGAACCCTTCCTTTACACCACCAGACGTAAAAGGGGGGGGAAACCCCTTTAAGGTTTGGCGGATCTGAAAGAGTTTTTATCCGTTGGGTTTCCTCCTTTCCCGCCGGGCTTTTAAAATCATTTTTTTTGGGTTTAGATCGACAGGGGATTATTGTTGGCAAAATTTTTCCTTGTGGATTTTGGCTAAAGAAACCATTTTGTTCCCCCATGCCAAAAGACCCGGAAACCCCCGAAAAAAATGTTGAACCTCCCCCTTTCAATTGTAAAAAGTTCAAAAAATGTAAAAATTTTGGATTCAGAAGGTTGGGCCCATGGCCCCCAAAAACTGACGCAGTCCCCACAAAACCGAAAGTTTTGTGGGTTTTTGGGATTTCCCCAAGCCAAACCCAAACAGGATTTCAGCGAATAGACAGAACACGGAGGTATTTTTAAAGTATCTGAGAAGGACACCAGGGGAAAGGCTTTCCAGGCCCCTCCATCCCCAGCTTGGAACCTCAGTGAAAAATTTTTTGATAAGAGGGAATTTTGAACAGATTCGCATACAAGGCCCCTTTTGCCCCAGAGTGGTAGACCTTTCAAAAAAGGAAGACAAAAAGAACTCGGGGGGAAAAAGGGCCCGGAGGGAAATTTGGGAAATTGGAAAAAGAAAACCTAGGGCTAAACCCCCTTCCGCGGTGAGGCGATACGAAAACCAAAAGGCGGTACGTTAGGGTTTTGGGTTTGAATTTTTCTTTTAAACTGGGGGCAAAGACACATCATAGGGGGTTTTGGGTTTGGGAACAGTCAATAGCAATTTAGAGGGCTTTTTTATGGGTTGGCTAGGGTTTTTACCTGCCTCTGCGTAAAAAGGTGTACAAGGGGGGGGCGGAAGCCCAAAAAGGAAAGCCCGATGGGAAAAGGATCCAAAAGTTTGATGGGGTCTTTCAGAGCCCCCCCACCAAACCTATCATTTGGGGGGGAAAACCGGGCCCCCGTAAGTCAGAAAGTTTTTTTTTCCGCCCCCGCGGTGCCTCGAAACCCCCCAAAATTTAGACTTTTGGGAAAAGGGGGTTTTGGATTTTTAATGTGGCTGAAAATTGGTTTTTGATCAAAAATAAAATCCCCAAGGAATTTTGGTTTTTTAAGTGGAAAACTTTTCCGAGAATTTCAGGTCAAAAAAAAATACGAAAATTGTGAAAATGGATTGACGGTTTTTTGGACTGGAAAGGGAAACCCTTTTTTCCCCCCCCCCCTGCTGGGTCTTTTTTAAAAAAAATTTTGGGGCCGCTGTCGGGCGAAAAAACCCAAAGCTACACGCGGGAAAAACGTTTTGAACAGAAGGGGGCCCCGAGCCCCGGCTTTCCCATTTTACAAAGTCATTAATTTTAAAAAATGAAAAGGGGAAAAGGGGGAAAAGGGTGCTCCCCTGAGGTACAACCCCAAACCCCGCCCCTGGTTTTTAAGGGTGGGTGCCAAACGCACCTGGAAAATGTCGATCGGGGCCCCCAAAATTTTTTGGGGGAAAAGAAGGGGGGGACCAGAAAAAACCCCCAAATTTTTTGCAGGTCCATTTTGGTTTTGTTTTTCCTGTGGGTCGTAAACCCTTTTTCCCGATAAAAAAAAAAATTTCGACCCCCCTGCCTTTTTTTGAAAAGGGGTTGGGATGGTGGTTTCCCGAGGATTTAAAAAAGGAAATTTTTGAGTGGGATTCCCCGGAAAAACCCCATGTTTTTTGGCCAAAAGGCCTCGGGGGTTTTCCGCTTCCACAAAGGGGGTTTTTAAAACTTTTTTTCCCCCCCAATTTTAAAAGGGAGCTAGTCAGAGCTATTGGACGATAGTTTTTGGAAAGGGGGTTTTTAAAAAGGGGTTTTTTAGGCTTTGGAAAAAGGGAAGAAACAGGGGTTTTTTCCCCCCGGGGGGGGGGAAAGCACCCCGTGGTCCCCCCTATGGGGTTTTTTACTTTTAAGGGAAAAGGGGGGGAGAAACCCTTTTGGAAAAAGTTTCAAAAACCCCCTAAAGAATTCAACCAGGGGAGGGGGGAAAAACCCTGCAGGTTTTTTTAAAACTAATTTTTGTTTTGGGGGAATTTAAAAAAAAGGGAAAAATTTTAAGGGGTTTAGAATTTTTTTGATGTGGGGAAATTTTTTGAAGATTTTTTCTCTGATTTCTTTGTTACTTAAAAAAAGGTTTTTTGATTTATTTGAAGGGTGAAAGGGGGTTTTGTTGGTGGTGGGGGCCAACAGATTTTCAACAGCTTGTTTTTCAGTTTTTCCCGAGCATCGGGGGGTTTTCCCCCTGGGGAAGGGGGGGGTTTGGGGGTTTTTTTTTTCCCTTTGGGGGTTTTTTTAAAGAGTTTCCCCAAAATTTTTTTTTGGAAGTTTTTTTTTTGCCCGGAGGGAGAATTTTTTTTAAAAAATGGAAAAAAATTTTTTTAAATTTTTAAAAAGGTGTCGGATTTTTTGGCCCCGGGGGTTTCCTTGGGTTTTGGGGGGGAGCCCCCTTTGGGGGTGAAGGTCGGTTTTATACCCCCCCCCCGAGCCCGGTTTTCCCCCCTTTTTAGATTTTTTGGGAGGGCTGAATTAAAACCCGGGGGGGTTTTTTGGGGATTTGGAGTTTTTTTTGGGAAAAAATTTTTGGGAAAAAGGGGTTTTTTTACAGTTTAAAAAAAAAAAGTGGGGCAGAAAAATTTTGGGGGGCTGGACCCCCGTAAAAATCAATTTTTGGGAAATTTTTTTTTAAAAAATTTTTTTTTTAAAAAAAAACCCCTTTTGGGGCCCTTTTTTTTAAAAATTTAAAAAAAATTTTTGGGGCCCGAAGCGTTCTCAGTTTTAAAAAGGTTTTAAAAAAAAGGGAAAAAAATCACTTCCGTGTTTGATTTTTCCCCCGGGCAGACCCTCATAGTCCCCCCACCAGCGAAGGGGTAAAAATCGACAAATCAAAAAAAGAAAGTGAAACCGTGGGGAAGGGGGGGAGGTAAGGTTTTGGGGGCCCGTTTGTTTTTGGGGGGCACAAATTTTTAATTTGAAAAAGGGAAAACCCCAAAAAAGGGACCTTGGATGATGGGAAAAAAACCCCCCCCAAAAAGGATTGTGTCCCTTAAAAAAAACCCCAAAAAGGGAAAAAAAAGGTTTTTGGGGAAATTCTTACCCGATTGACAAGGGGCCCCGAAAGGGGGAAAATGGGACCAAAGGGGGCGGGGGCGTGGCAAAATTCCCCCCGGTTTGGGAAAAAAAAAGGGGGAAAAAACAATAATTTTTTTGGGGGCCGACCCCCCGGGGTCGGGTTGCTGATGGCTAATTTTTAAAAAAGTTCAGTAATTTGGGCGGACGTTTCCCTTTGGGCAGCAAACAAGGGTGGTTTAAGCGTTTGAGTTTGAAAGGGAACCCCCTTTTTCGGGGGATCAAAAAAGGCAGGAGGGAAAAATAAAGGGAAAGGAAAGGGAAAAGGCTTGGGGGCAGAAAAGGGGCAAAAGGGTTTTTAAGAACGAGGTTTTTCCAAAAGCATTACCCCCTTTAAAGGGGGGGGGGGGGTAAAAGACCGTGGGGGGGGAAAAAAAAGAGAGTTAAAAAAGGGAAAAAAAGGGGGAAAAAAATTTTTTCATTTTTTCCCCATTTTAAAAAGATTACTTTTCCCGGGCCTTCCCCCCGGTTTCCCCCCCCTTTCCCCCCGGGTGTGGCAAAAAAACCCAAAAAAAAATAGAAAACCCCCGGGGAAATCCCCCAAAATAGTTAAAATTTTCCTTTTTTGGGGGGGCATCTAATTGTGAAGAAGAACCCCCCGGGCAGTTTTTTTAGGAAGATTTTTTAAAAATTTTTTTTTTTTTAAACCCCCCCAAAAATTGGTGTTTTTCCCCGGGGGGGGGGAAAATTAAAAAACTAGCCCCTCCCCTTTTCTCTTTCCCTTTTTTAAAAAGTTGAAAATTTTTTTTCCCGTGAGGAGGGAAAAACCCTTAAAAAAAAAATTTTTGAAAATTTTTGGGGTTTAAAAAGGGTGAAAAAATGATTCTTGAAAAAAAATTTTTTAAAAAAGATTTTTTAAAAGTATTGTGAATTATTATGTATAATGAAAAAAATTTGGTCCCAGTAGGGGATCTGTGGAAATTTTACCTCCATTTAAAGGAGGAATGAAAAATAATTCTTAGAAACAAAAAACCCTTGAAAGATTTGGGGAAAATTTTTTAATTTTTTAAAAAAAAATTTTTTCCCCGGGGAGGAGGGGGGAAAAGATTTAAAATTTTGGCGCCCTTTTTGGTTTTTTTGGGAATTTTTTTGTGCACGGGGGAAGGGTGGGGGGGAGTGGGGATGTTTATTTTTCCCGTGTGAAAAAGGGGGACCCCCAAAAAGGAAAAAAGGACATAAGGGAAAGGGTTTTTTTTTTTTTGTAAAACCCCCCCAAAAAAAAAAAAAATTTTTATTTGTACCCCTCCCAAAAGGGAAAATTTTAAAATTTTTCCCCCCAAAAAAAAAAAATTGTCCCCCGCAAAAAAAAAAATTTGTTTTAAAATTTAGTGTTTTTTATTATTGTTTGTAGTAAATTTTTTTTTAAAATTTTTTTGTAAATGTGTGTTTTTCCCCCCCGTTTTTTGATTTTTTTGTTTGCTCTATCTGGTTTTGGGGTTTTTTTTTGTAGGATTTCCCTTTTTACCCCCCTTTCCCCCCCCCGGGCCCCATAGCCCCCAAACCCCCTTGCTGAAACCCGGGAGCAAGGGGGGGGGGGCGTTTAAAGGGGTCGCTTTTCCTTTTCCCCCCGGGGTTTTTTTTTTTATTGTCCCCTTTCCCCCCAAAAGATAGCCCCAAAACCCCCCCTGCTCTGATTTAGCAGGGGGGGTGGGGGTTTTGGGGGGGTTAGTCCCTCCCTTTTCTCTTTTTTTCCCAATTTTTTTAATTTTTTTCCCCCCGTTTTTTTTTGGGTTTTTCCCCCCTTAACCCCCCCCGAGTGGGGAACGGGCCCCTTTTTTTTTCACTCCAATAGTGTAGGTGGGGGAGTGGGGGGACCGAAATTTTCCCAAAAAAATTCCCCTTTTTTTTTTATTTTTTTTGGGTTTTGGGGTTTTTTTTTTTTTTTTGGGGGTTTTTTTTGATTGTAAATTTTTTAAATTTTTTTTTTGCCCCCGATTTTTTGTATTTTTGGAATTTTAAATTTTTTCCTTTTTCCCCCCCCCCCTTTAAAAAAGGGGACAGTTGCCATTTTTGGGGGCTGTTGGGGCCCCCTTTCCCCTTTTTTCCCAATTTTCCCCTTTCCTTTTTTGGGGCCGTTTTTTTTAATTTTTCCTTTTTTAAAACCCCCCCAAAAAAAAAAAACTCCAAACCTTCCCCTTTAATAGGCAAATATCCAAAAATTTTTTTTCACATTGTCCCCCCCTTTTTTTTTGGTTTTTGTTTGTGTCCCCCTTTTCCCCCCCCCTTTTTTTTAAATTTTTTGTTAATTCTTTTTTTTTTTAAAAAATTTTAAAATTCCCCCGATTGGGTTTTTAAAGGGGATTTTTTTTTTTTTTTTAAAAAACCCAAAAGGGGTTTTTTTTAAAAAGAAACTAAGTAAGAAAGTAACAACCCCCCAAAAAGGAAAAAGTTTAAAAACATAAAACCCGTTAAAAAAAATTTTTTTTCCCGGGGAAAAAAAAAAAAACTTTTTATTTTGTTTTTTTTTTTTCATTCGGAAAAAAAAAGTTTTTTAAAAAAATGCCTTTAATTTTTTTTGGGGGGGCTTTTTTTCCTTTTGGAAAAGGGGAAAATTTTGGGGAAAATTTTTTGGAAAGATAATTTTTCCCCCCAAATTAATGCTTTTTTTTTTGTAAGTTTATTTTTTTTTCGTTTATACCCGGGGGTTTTAAAATTTTTTTTTTTTTAATCGTAACAAAAGGTTTTGGGGGGTTTTTTTTTTTTTTTAAAAAAAAAACCCTTTTAATCCCTTTTTTTTTAACATAAAATTTAAAAAAATTGTTTTTGTTTTTTTTTTGGTAAAATTTTTGAAGGAAAAAAATTTTTTTTTAAAAAGAAAAAAAGGGGGCCCCCCGGGAGGGTTTTTGGGGGGGAAAAAAATTTGCAAAAAAAGTCCAACCAATTTTTGGATAAAGGGGAAGAGAGAAAAGAGAGAAAAGAGGAGGGGAGAGAAGAAAGAGAGGGGAGAGGAGAGGGGGAAAAAAAAAAAACTAGGGGAAAAAAAGGGGAAAAAACGAAAAAAAAAAGAAAAAAAAATCCAAAAAAAAAAAAGAAAAAAAAAGAACGACAAGAAAAAAAAAAAGAAAAGACGGGGAAAAAACTAAAAAGATTAGAGTTTTAAGAGAAAAAAACAAGGAAAAAAGATGGAAGAAAAAAAAAAAAAGATTTGAGTTTGAAGAAAAAAAAAACAGAAGAGAGAGGGGGGGTTTAAGGGAAAAAAAAGGTTTGAAAAGGGGGAAGGGGTAAGGAAAAAACTTTTAAAATGAACAACTTTAATTGAGGGTGGGTGCGGAAAATTTAAAAAATTTTTGGGATCGAAAACTTTCCCCCCCCCCATCGGTCAGTTCCGGGGGTAAAATTTTAACCCAGGGAAAACATTCCCCCGTTGCCCCCGTTTGAAGAAAAAAAACCCCCGGGTATGAACCCCCTTTTTTTTTTTGGGGCGAGAACCCCGCATTCTTGTGGTTGGGAAAAGGAAAAAAAAACGATTTTATAGGGGGGGTGTTTTAAAAAGGGGAAAGGGGTTTTGGGGGAAAACCCCCCACCCGCGGCCCCAAAGGGGAAAAGGGGGAAAATTTGGGGAAATTAAAAAAAGAAAAATTTAAAAAAATTTTTTTTGCCAGGGCCCTTTTTTTTTAGCCCTTTCCCCCCTATTTGTCCCGACAAAAGGGGGGAAACATTTTTTCCCCCCCTTTTTTTTAAGGGAAAGAGTAAATTTTGGGGTTTTTCGATGGAAAGGGGAAAAAAACCAAAAAACGAAAAAACTTTCGAATCACACGAGATTTGGGTATTCGAGAGCAACTTTTTCAGAGCGTCCCCCCAAAAAAAATTTGGGCCCCCCTTTTTTAAAGAAAAAAATTTTTTAAAAACGTTTTACGAAAATTTTTATGGGGGATCAGAAAAGTTTTTGCTTTTACCGGGTAAAGGGGTTGCCCCCCAAGGGAAAAATTTTTTCCCCTTTTTTAGTTTTTACGCGGCATTTCAGATGATTTTTTGGGAAAAGGGGAAAAAAAAAGAAAAGGAAATCGCGCTTTTTTTTTCCCCAAGGGCCCCAAAAATTTGTCTTTTGGCAACAGACAACGATTTTTTGGTCCCAAAAAGGCCCCCTTTTTTCTGGGATTTTTTCCCTCATACCAAAAACTTTACCCCGGAAAAGGGTTTTTTCCTTTTTTAGGAAAGCGAGTTCTTGACAAAAGGAAAGCGGTAATATGGATTGAACCCTTAAGGCATGTCCTGGAAAAGACAACAAATTTTGGGGTTCCAAAGTGAAAATGGAAAATGTGAAAAGGTGTTCCTGTAAACAGTAAAAAGTTGTTGAGGGACAAAGTTCCATTAATGAGTCAAATTTAAAGGATGTGTCCCCTGTTGGAAAGATGTGGCTTTAAAAAATATTTTTTCTGATTTTGTACCCGATGTAATAAGAGCAAAAAAGATGTGCAAACAACAAATGTGGATTGTTAATCTACCCGTTGATTACGTAACTTGCCCTTTTTTCTGTCCAGGGAAATTATGTGAGTTGTTGTGTGGAGACTTTTTGTTAAAGGAAAAATTGGAAGGTTTTTGAAAGGGCTTTTGGATTTTGATGATACCCCCGGGACAGTGACAGCAATTGAACCCCCTACTATTCATTTTAGTAGGAAAACCCCTCCCGGGCAAACCTACCCTCCCCATTTTCGAAAAAAAAGGTTGTCAAAAAAGAGATTAAATTATGCTGGGTTGAAAGTTATTGAACCCCCCTTTTTCCCCAAAGTCCGTTGTATGGTGGAAAACCCGATGGTCGGTGCGGTTTTGATCGATTCAGGAAGTTAAAAAAAAAACACTGTGTTTTATGCAGAACCTATCCCAGACATTGAGGAACTTTTTTGTCACTGTCGAAGGGGTTTTTTGTCAAAAAAGATTTGATAAAGGATATTGGCAAATTGATGGCTGAAAAGGGGGAAAAAAAAATTTTAGAAAATTTTGGATGTTTCAATGGCGAAATGCCATTTGGTTTTCAAAAAAGCCCCCCTTCTTTTGCCGAATGATGCGCATAAAAAATTTTGAGTGTGGAGCAGTAAGTTTTTTTGATGACATTTTGTTGCTGCAAAGTATGGGAAGGGGTTTTGGGAAAAATTGAGAGCTGTTTTTTGTAAACTCCCGGGAAATTTTTGGGTTTCGGTAGAGTCCAAAAATTGTGTGGATTCAGACTCTTGAGTTTTTTGGGGATGTCATTTTGTGGGAAAAAAACACAGAGGAAAAAAAAGTAGAAAAGATTTGGCCTTGAAAAGACCCCTACAAGAAACAGATTAGATACTCATTTTTTGGATTGTTGTCCCGTTACAGAAGATATGTACCACACTTTGCGTATTGACACCCCCTTTTTAGGATTAACAAAAGGAACAAAAACAAAAGTATGTCTGGGCAGATAGTGCCCGAAAGTCTGGAAGTGTTCAAAACCCCCCATTATTCCCCGTGCTGCTTTTGCCCTCTCTTTCAGAGGATTTTGTTTTGAGAATGATGCCAGCTCCAAAAGGGCCCAGGGGAGCTGTATGTTGCAAGAAAAGAATGGATTGTTGCCCCCTGCCCAAACATGAAGTAAAAATTCTCTAACAAAAGTAAATACTAACAATTGAGAGAGAGTGTCTTCCCTTTTTTGGGTTTGTGAAAAAATTTCCCAGTTTTCCTAAATGGAAGACAGTTTCGGTTAAAAACCGCCCATAGGCCTTTGACTTTTTTTGCAGTCGCCCAAAGCCCAAAAATAGCAGGCTGTTGAGAGGGGCCCTTTGTCATTGCAGGAGTTAAGTTTGACATTGAGCCATTCCCTGGAACCAGAATGTATGGCATTTTTTTTTCTGTCGTGGTGAGTGCACAGTATTTCGGGGTTGTGTAATGTGTTTGTTTTCATTGTGAAGGTTTTTTAAATTATTCTGTGTTTGTTTTCATTTTTGGAAAGACTTGTTTGATATTTTGGTAGGTTATGCTGCTAAGTCAGTCTGAATTGATAAGTATTTTGTGATGACCCTTTCTCTAAAAGTGCATATGTATTGGATTGGTGGCTCTTTGTAGGATGTATTTTGTGAATGTGTGCAAAATATTCATTTGATGTCTTACAAGTGTTTTTTTTTCACGTCGGTATTATAAAGAATAAAAAAAAAAGTTTTTTTAAATTTAAAAGTGGATGTATATTTTTATATTTTTGTTTGGAAAAAAGACTTTTATTCCCAAATTTTTTTCCCATCAAGTGAGTCATGGGGAAATTCTTTTTTGGTGATGATTTTGGGAATATGATTATGTGCCCAACAGGCTAGAAAAAACTTTTACATTTTGGTATAAAAAAAAAATTTCATTGGTATTTGGAATAATCAGTTATAGTTCTTGGGGTTTTAAAGTAATTTGGGTGATTTGTGAGGGATTTATAAATTGTTTTTTTCTTTTGGGGTTTTTTTTTTTTTTAAAGGGGGAAAACTGTTTTTGTTTTTTTCCCCCTAAGATTTTAAAATTTGTGATTTTCGTCTTTAAGTGTTCATAAAGGTTAGTTTAGGGATTAATGGCAACTCCCGAATGATGAAAAATTGATGATTGATGGTGAAGTTGTATATTAATAGATATGTTGGTATTAAAAAAAAAAATTTTTGGCGAAAGTTTTTTTTTTTACCCCCGGGGTGGGGGGGGTCAAAGTGATGTAGCCCCACATGGCGAATGTGCGTTCCGTCGATATGCCCCTTTTTTTTATAAAGAAATTCCCCCCGGTAGGGAAAAGAAAAGGTAAAAAAAAAAAATAATTAGTGGCCTGACCAGTGTGATCGGTTTTCGCTGGTGGCTATTAAAAAGTTCGTGAATGGAGGACTTTTTCCATTTGGGCAGCAAAAAGGGCGGGAAAGCGTAGAGTTAGCGATACTCAGGGAAGTGTATCAAAAAAAGCGCGGAGGGAAAAAAAAAGGAATAGGAAGGAGATGGCTTGGGGAATGACCCCGGGCGGTTGTTGAAGAAGAGTTCCCCCTTTTTCGGGAAATTACCCTTTCCAGGTGATGTATGGGCAGTGGGGAGAGAAAAAAAAAGAGGTTAA
>CM065735.1:11324220-11339220 GCA_033310375.1 Conus canariensis
GACATTTTGAAGTTGTATTTTCATTGCCAAAAGGTTTTGTGACAAGGGGAGAGGGATATGACAAATTAGAATATCAAAGCAAAGTTTACCAAAATAGAGGACGCAGCTGCTATCAATCATACTCATTTGTCTGAGATAGACAATATTGTCTAAAATGTACTATCAATCATTCTCATTTTTTTAGATAGACAATATTGTCTAAATGTTTAAAAAAAAAATCAGCTGAAAAAGACGTCTTGAAGAGACTATCCATCTACTCATGTGTTGAGGTAGACAATATTGTCTAAATATTTACAAACAAAACCAAATCAGCTCCAAAGTGACACGTTGGAACGTGCACATTTAGATTTTGTAGGGCGGGAAAGCAAACAAACGAAGACTAATTCCTTGGAAAAAAAAAGTCAACCACCGAACACTGTCAAGAACTTACTCTTCCCTTCCAATGTGTCTCATACTGTCGTCTTTTTTCTTCCCAGTTCTCATGCTTTTGTGAAGAAGAAGAAAGAGTTTTGAGTCGAGTGCATACAGGCCACTTGTACTACTGACTGCCATCTGTCGAAAAGGTGATGAGGCTGCTTTGGACAGTACATCATGTAACGAGTCCCCTAACAATGAAAATGTTCTTACAGGCTGGGAATTGTATGACATTATACATCTAAGATTCTGCTGAAAGTCAATTCAGGTTTAAACTGTATTCAGCATGGGTATCCATTTCGAAGCAACAGACCTACAGGGGCCCACGTGGTCAGCGGAGCTATAATTAACGTGAATGATAATGATGATGGTAGAAGTGGTAATAGAAGGCTAAGAAAAGCATCGATTCTTAAAGGGTGCGCCAGCCCATAACGCCTTGTACACTTGGAGCTACTGAGGAGGAGGAGGAGAAGGAGGAAGAGGAGGAAGAGGAAGAGGGGGAGGAGAATAACGATGAGGAGGAGGCGACAGGGACGGGCAAGACGAAGAGGACGATGAAGGGCAGGGGACAAGAGGGACAGGTCGACGAAGAGGGCGACGAGTAGGCAGAGGGAGAAAGTTTGAGTCTGTCACTGGCTCCAAGGCAGAATACCCAAACCAGTTATAAAGCACAACTGGAAAAGCTGAAGAGGATGAGGAGGAGGACGAGGTGGAGGAGGAAAAGGAAAGAGGGGTGGGGGGGGGGGGGTGATGAGTGCTTACGCTTTGAGGGGGCTCCAGGGCAGAACACCCAGACCGTTCAGCTTGCACACCTGGAACGGCTCCAACTCTGACCCCCTGGACACCAGGCTGTACTGTTGCTGTAAACAAACAACAATGGAGACAACGACTGGATAAATGAACAAATGAATGAAAGGAGGATTGAACTGAAAAATAAATGAAATCAATGACGGGGTGAGAGAGAGAGAGAGAGAGAGAGAGAGAGAGAGAGAGAGAGAGAGAGAGAGAGAGAGAGAGAGAGAGAGAGACAGACTGAAAGACTGACAGACTGACAGACAGAGACAGAGGGGAAGAAGAAGAAGAAGAAGAAGAAGAAGAAGAAGAAGAAGAAGAAGAAGAAGAAAAAGAAAAAGACCAAGAACAAAGAAGAGAAAGATGGAAAAGGGAGTTGCAGTGGAAGAGGAAAAGTCAGGACACAACAAGAACGACAACAGCAACAACAACAAAAAAAAGAAAAAAGGGAAAAAAAACCAAAAAAAACAAGTGGCTATGGTTTCTGCAAGATTTCAAGATTTCCATAAATGAAAACCTCACAACACAAAATCTCCACAGAAACGATGATTTTACTGATGTACAGACTGGCCAAACATGGGAAGCAACCTCAAACCGACCCTGAATCCAGACCAAGGTTGCTTCCCTTGATCCTGATGACTTCTGCGCGAGCCTCATCAGAGCTATGGAGAGTCACAGCGTACCGAATAATCCATAGATGGTCTACATCACGTTCGCTGAGCCATGGGGTCACAGACAGTAGGAGTTAAAGGTCTACTGTAGACGTTGACATCGATTGGTCAGCTTCATGGGAAACACCAAGGGCTTGACAGATGGGGGGGGGGGGGGGGGGGGGGGGGAGGGGGGGGGAAGAGACTTGAATCGCTTTGAATCACACGATAAATATCCATGACAACTGACATTTTCACCTGAACTCAAGGCTAAAAGAAGAGATCAAACTGACTTTGGCTTTGCTTAACTGATCTTCAACGTCAGTCTCTGTGTTCGAACGAGCTGGGTGCGTGATACGGGAGCAAAGAAAATCACTGATGTGAGTCAGATCAGTTCACCGAATCTAGGTCCCCCACTCAGTCTCCCAGTAATCATGTTAATTCTTTCTCGTCTGCCATTGTTCAGGTGCTAATGATATGCAAAAGCGATGCTTGGGAGATCAGCTACCTTGTGCCAGACCACGCCAATCATAAGCTGAGTGTATGACAGATGACAAATGACTCATTGTGGACGTGGATGCGTGTGATCACTCTACCTTTCCTCCTGTCAACATCATAGCTCAGGTACTGAAAAAGATCCAGTAGGACCAGTCCACTAGGGTGCTCGTTGTGCTGGACTGATCCACGCAGACCTGACTATGAAGGGATATGATGGTGATGAATCCATCCTGCTGTCTTATCTGTAGGGATATTAGAGGTTTAATCCATTTTGCCAGCTTAGGTGCAAAGGTATGAAGGGGTTGAATCAACTGTGTTGCCTCACCTGCAGGGATATGACGGACTGGATATATTTTATCATCTTACCTGCAGGGGAATGAAGGGGCTGTATCCATACTGCTAGTTTACCTGCAGGGAAATGAAGGGGCTGTATCCATTGTGTTTGCTATCTTACCTGCAGGAAAATGAAGGGGCTGTATCCATTCTGTTATCTTACCTGCAGGGAAATGAAGGGGCTGTATCCATTCTGTTTGCTATCTTACCTGCAGGGAAATGAAGGGGCTGTATCCATTCTGTTTGCTATCTTACCTGCAGGGAAATGAAGGGGCTGTATCCATTCTGCTATCTTACCTGCAGGGAAATGAAGGGGCTGTATCCATTCTGCTATCTTACCTGCAGGGAAATGAAGGGGCTGTATCCATTGTGTTTGCTATCTTACCTGCAGGGAAATGAAGGGACTGTATCCATTCTGTTTGCTGATGTCCACGATCTTCTGCAGCTGCCATCCGGTGACGTTGGAGGCGCCCACGTAGCGCACCTTGCCACACCTCAGCAAGTCGTTCAGCGTCAACAGGGTCTCCTCTATTGGCACCGCGTCATCCCACGCGTGGGTCTGACGTCATACGGACAGACAGCATCAGGAAGCAGGTGTGAACTGGTTGATTTCATAGTGAATTAATCATGAAATGAAACAAAATTCAAGCCGAAATTCCTATCCTATTTTTGATCATGTTATCTTTACCACATTTTTTTTTGTCCTACAGTAAAGCAAAGACAGACGTGCACATGTATAATGTACACACACACACACACACACACACACACACACACACACACACACACACACACACACAGTGCATATGTATATTGTACACACACACACACACACACACACACACACACACACACAATATATATATATATATATATATATATATATATATATATATATAATACATATATGCCTATGCATACATATGAACTTTCAATGATACATTTATACATAAACAAGCCATATAAATACACACATAAACAGACAGGCAGGTACACGAGAGAGAGAGAGAGAGAGAGAGAGAGAGAGAGAGAGAGAGAGAGAGAGAGAGAGAGAGAGAGAGAGAATACGAATACGAATACAAATACAAATACGACTACAAAGAGTTTTATTCAGATTTTGGGCCTAGGCCACTATCTGAAGGGGAAGGTCGTTCACCTACTTATATAATCTGACACGCACACACACATATATACATACATAACATGGAATTTAAACACTGGTCATAAAGCATTTGTCACGCACTAAACAAAAATAAAGTAATCCAGAGAAGAGGGGGGGAGGGGGAGAGAGAGAGAGAGAGAGAGAGAGAGAGAGAGAGAGAGAGAGAGAGAGAGAGAGAGACAAATAGACCAAGTCAGTCAGACAGACAGACAGAAACAGAGACAGACATGCATACAGCGAAACTGATAGGCTCAACTCCTACGTCTGCACAGTTGTCATGTGATGTAGCCTCACATGGCGACATGTGACGTTCCGTCGCATACGACCTTATTTGTTAAAAGCATTCCCCTAGGTAGGGGATAAGATAAGATAATGTTGCTTATAGCCCAGCCGACCGCAAGGGGCCACATCAGGGCTGTCACCACGTTAAAATCAACTCACAAGTCATTAAAAAAAAACAAAAAAAAACCCAACCCTTTCACACATCTCTTTAAATGACATCTTCTAGAAACGCACCAGAAACTTCGTAAAAAATCTTTCTTCCGTAAAATCTTAAATCAGATGAAAAATGTTAATCTCTCTCAAAAACTCAAGGATCACGTCAGGCGGGACATCCCTGAACAGGATCTTCATGGACTCCGCTGTAAAATGTTTGTGTCTCACATCGTGCAAGTCCCAACACTCTAAAAGAATATGTTTAATTGTGAGTGGCACATGACATGGAATGCACCACGGAGCTCCTTCACTCATTAAAAGGTAGGAATAAGTAAAATACGAATGGCCGGTGTGCAGCCGGCACAGAACCGTTTCCTCTTTACGACCACCAGACGTAGATGGGAGGAACTCCTTAAGGTTTGGACGGATCTGAAAGAGTTTGTTATCCGTCTGGGTATTCCAATCCTCCTGCCAGAGGTCTTTCACATAATCATTAATTTTGGGTTTCAGATCTGAGCAGGGGATATATATGTTGGACAATTTCTCTCTTGTGGCATTCTTGGCTAAACGATCAACCATTTCGTTCCCTCCGATGCCAACATGACCAGGAACCCAAGCCAGAGTAATGTTGTAACCATCCACTTTCAACTTGCTAAAAAGTTCAAAGAAATGTAAAAGTTCTGGATGCAGAAGGTTGCGGCCAGCTATGGCCTCCAAAGCTGACAGCGAGTCTGACAGAACCAGAAAGTCCCTCTTAGTGGATTGTGAGATTATCCTCAATGCCAGAACCAGAGCAGTGATTTCAGCAGAATAGACAGAAGCATCTGGAGGTATATGCTTTAACAGTATCTGAGAAGGAGCACCAGGGCAATAGGCTGCACAGGCCACTCCATCCTCAGACTTGGAACCGTCAGTGAAAATTTTCTGATAAGATGGGAATTTTGAACAGAGTTCAGCATACAAGGCCTTGTATGCCAGAGAGCTGGTAGACTCTTTACAAAAGGCTGCAAGATCAAAACGAATCTCTGGTGTGAAAAAGGTCCACGGAGGCTGATCTGGAAACTTGGAAAAATCCGACACAACTCCTAGGTCTAAACCTGCATTCCGCGCGTGAGGCTGCATACGAAGACCAAACGGCGGAATACAGTTAGGGTTGGTTTCGAATTTGCTTTGAAACTGGGGTCAAAGACACAGTCATAGGCAGGATTCTGCGGTTCTGAGAACAGTCTGATATAGCAATTTAGAGACATTTTCAGCCTGCGGTTGGACAGTGAGGGTTCACCTGCCTCTGCGTACAGGCTGTACACAGGGGTGGTGCGGAATGCTCCAAGACAGAGACGAAGCCCTTGATGGTGAATAGGATCCAAGAGTTTCAGATAAGAGGGTCTTGCAGAGCCGTACACAGCACAACCATAGTCCAGTTTGGAGCGGACCAGGGCTCTGTAGAGATGCAGCAAAGTTTTCTTATCAGCGCCCCAGTCAGTGTGCGCTACGACCCGCAGAATATTCAGAGCTTTCTGGCAAGAGGTTTTGAGATTTTTAATGTGGCTGAGAAAGTTGAGTTTTTGATCAAAAATAACTCCAAGGAATTTGGCTTCTTTTACAGCTGGAATGGTGGACTTGTCCAGACGAATTTCAGGATCAACAAAAAATTGACGAAAATTGTGAAAATGGATTGACTGAGTTTTGGTACGTGAGAAGGTAAACCCGTTTTCCTCGGCCCACTGCTGGATCTTGTTGACACAAAGTTGGAGTCGACGCTGTACGCTGGCGTAAGAAGCTCCAACTGCGTACAGCGCGAAGTCGTCTACGAACAGAGAGGACTCAGAGCCCTGGCTTACCGATTTTACAATGTCATTAATTTTAATGCTGAAAAGGGCAGGAGAAAGGATGCTCCCCTGAGGTACACCCAACTCCTGCCCATGGATGTCAGAGAGTGTGGTGCCAACACGCACCTGGAACTGTCGATCGGCCAGAAAGTTTTGGATAAACAGAGGCAGGTGACCACGAAAACCAAGTTTGTGCAGGTCCATAAGGATTCCTGATTTCCATGTGGTGTCGTACGCTTTTTCAAGATAAAAAAAGATAGCGACCACATGCTGCTTATTGACAAAGGCGTTGCGGATGGTGGTTTCCAGACGGATTAAATGGTCAACTGTCGAGTGGTACTTCCGGAAACCGCACTGTTCACTGGCCAAAAGGCCATCGGTTTCCAGCTTCCACATCAGACGGGAGTTGACGATCTTTTCCATCAACTTACAGAGGCAGCTAGTCAGAGCTATTGGACGATAGTTGGAAGGGTTGGTAAGGTCCTTTTCAGGCTTTGGAATTGGAATGATCAGGGCTTTCCGCCAGGAGGGCGGAAAGCACCCTGTGGTCCAGATATGGTTGTATACTTTAAGAAGGGTCTGGAGACAGCCTTCTGGAAAATGTTTCAAAACCTGATAATGAATATCATCCAGACCAGGGGTAAAATCAGTGCAGGTTTGCAAAGCTAATTTTAGTTCGGTGATTGAAAAAGGAAGATTGTAGGCTTCAGAATTGTCTGATGTGAAATTGTATGAAGATTTCTCTCTGATTTCTTTGTTACTTAAAAAGGTTGCAGATTTATTTGAAGATGAGGAGTTCTGTTGGATGGTGGAGGCCAACAGATTAGCAACAGCTTGTTTGTCAGTGACCAGAGCATCGGCAAGTTTCAGGTGGTGAATGGAGGGGTTGGTGTTCTTCCCTTTGATTTTTCTAATGACGTTCCAAACTTTTTTCTTGGAAGTTTTAGATGTCAGCCCGGAGCAGAAGTTTCTCCAAGACTGACGTTTACTGATTTTGAACGTGTGTCTGGATTTGGCGCGGAGTTTCTGATGGGCTCGAGCGTTGGGACCTGAAGGTCGGTGGTATACCCGACGCTGAGCCCGTTTGCGTACTTTTGAGATTTGTTGGCAGTCTGAATTAAACCAGGGTGTTTTGGGCATTTGGAGTTTGTCGGAAGACATTGGAATACAGGTTTTAGCACAGTTTATCACAGTAGTGGTCAGAGATTCTGCTGGGTCTGGACTCTGTAGAAAATCAATTTCCTGGAATTCTTTTGAAATATTAGTTGCAAAAAGATCCCAGTTGGCCTTCTTATAATTAAAATGTTGTGAGACAGAAGCGTTCTCAGTTAATACAGGTTTTAAAAGAACAGGGAAATGGTCACTTCCGTGTAGATCGTCATGGACAGACCACTCATAGTCCAGGACCAGCGAGGGGTCACAAATCGACAAATCTAAACACGAAAGTGAACCTGTGGAAGAGTGGAGGTAAGTTGGAGCTCTGTCGTTCAGGCAACACAAATCAAAGTCTGAAAGGACATCTTGAAGAAGCAGACCTCTGGATGATGAACTGACACTACCCCAAAGAGGATTGTGTCCATTAAAGTCACCCAACAGCAAAAAAGGTCGAGGAAGTTCTCTGACCAGATTGACAAGGTCCTGACGACAAACTGGGACAGAAGGTGGCAGATACAGTGAGCAAACTGTCCCTAGGTAGGGAAAAGAAAAGGTAAAAGAAACAATAATTCACGTGGCCTGACCAGTGTGATCGGTGTCGCTGATGGCTATTAAAACAGTTCAGTGAATGGACGGACGTTGTCCATTGGTCAGCAAACAAGGGCTGGTAATGCGTAGAGTTAGACGAGTACTCACTGAACGTGTACTCAAAAAGAGCGCAGGAGGGAAAAATAAGGAATAGGAAGGAGATGGCTTGGGGACACTGACCGGACAGGTTGTCTGAAGAACGAGTTCCACCTGCGATTCACCATTACCAGGTGAGGTATAGACAGATGGGGAGAGAAAAAAAGAGAGAGTTAAGAAAAGGGAAAAAGGGAAAAGAATTTATCATTATTCAGATTTTGAAATAGATTACTTACACGGACTGCATTCGTGTTTCAGCCCTTCCCGGTGCTGTGGCAGCACCAGTAACGAACTAGACGACTGAGGCAGTCGCAGAAGTAGTTGATCTCCAGTGCTGCGGCAGCATCTAATTGTGAAGAAGACTGCGACAGTCGTGAGAGAAGATTTAAAGAATTTATCATGTTGACCCACAAAGATTGGTGATTGTTCCCCTGGGTCGGAATTCAACTACTAGCCATCTTTGACTCTTCGTTAGAAAATGTATGAATTGTTTCTCCAGTGAGGAGGAGAAACCATTAAAAGATGTATTTCTGAATTATGTATAATGAGATGAAAAGATGTATTCTTGAATTATGTATAATAAGATGAAAAGATGTATTCGTGAATTATTATGTATAATGAGATGAAGTTTGGTCCCAGCTAGTGGATCTGTGGAATGTCTGTACCTCCACTGGAGAGGAGGAATGAAAAATAATTCTTAGAAACAAACCAGTTGAAAGATTTGAAAAGTTGATTATTGTTTAGTAAATTATTCCCCGGAGAGGAGGGGGAGAAGAAGAGTTATTGTAGTGCGCCTTTTGGTTGTTTGGAGAGATTGCGTGTGCACGGAGTGAATGCTGGGCTGAGTGCGGGCATGCATTTATGCACAGTGTGACAGTGGTGACCCCAACTAGGACTTAGGACATAGGACAAGGTTGTTTTTTTTTGTACCCCCTCCAAAGAACAAAAGATTTCTATTTGTACCCCTCCAAAGGCAAATTAAGATTTCCCCTCCAAGAAAAAAATATCTGTCTGTGCAAAGAAAAATTTGTATAATTGAGTGTTGTGATTATTGTTTGTAGTATTTATTTTTCATTTGTTTCTGTATATGTGTGTTTTCGAGCGTTTCAGATTTCTTTTGTTTGCTCTACTCTGGTAGGGTTTTTTATTGTAGGATTTCCTTTTGACCCTTTCCCCCCTCAGGACCGATAGCCTCAACCTCCTCTTGCTCGAACCTGGCAGCAAGGGGGCAGGGCGTTGAGGAGTCGCTGTCCTTCCCCTAGTTTAGATTTTGTATTGTCCCCTTCCCCAGGACTGATAGCCCCAACCTCTTCCTGCTCTGATTTAGCAGGGGGGCATGGCGTTGGGGAGTCAATAGTCCCTCCCTTTCTCATTACTATCTAATTCTTTATCTTTCCTCTCGTTTTATTTGGATTTTTCCCCTTACCCCTCTGAGTGTGGGATCGACTTCACTTCCGTCACTCAACTAGTGTAGGTGGTGGAGTGGATTACCGCTCACTCCAAATAAACGTCTTTTCTTGATTATCTTTTGGGTTTTGGGGTTTTTTTTTGTGTGTGTGTGTTTTTCTGATTGTACATTTATTAGATTGTTTATTGCATTGAGTTTTAGTATATTGTGTGTATTATTATTTGAATACTTCCCCGTCTCCAGCTTTACGGGAGACAGTTGCCATTAGGGTGCTGTCTGAGGGCCTCTTTCGCTTTTTCCGATTTCCTCTTTCTATACTGGACCTGTCTATTCTTTCATTTCCTTTTCACCCCCTATACAAAAAAATCTCCAAACCTTCTCTTCAATAGGCACATATCTAGTTTCTTTTCATCATTGTCATCTTTTAGGTAGGATTTCTGTTAGTGTACGTTTTCTCCCCCTCTTTTTAATTGTTCGTTAATTCATTTGTTTTGTAACTTTGTATTCACTGATTGTGTAAGGCGATTCATTTGTTTTGTAAACTCATCTGTTTTGTTTTACCAAGAAACTAAGTAAGAAAGTAACTACTACAATAAGAACAGTTAAGAACATAAACAGTATAAAGAATTTATTTCCGGGAAAAAAAAACAAACTTTATATTTTGTCTGTTTTCTTTTCATTCGGAAAAAAAGAGTTATTAGTACTGCATTTATTTTCTTAGCTGTCTTTTTCCCTTTCGGAAGGAATATTGGTGAAAATCTCTTTTGGAAAGATCACATTGTCACTTCATATTAGTGCTTCTCTTTTGTAAGCCTTTATTATTTTTCTGTTTATACCGGCATTTAAATTCTTTATTTGTACATACTGTAACAAGGTTGGGTGTTTTTTTTTAAAACGTATATACCATCACATATCGCCTTATTTTAATCATATTTAGTCATTGTTTCTTGTTTCTTTGTGGTAACTATTCATGATGGAAAATTTTGATGAATATGTACGACAGGCCGAGCGTTCAGGCTTTGAAGGTGATAAATTAGCAAACTATGTCCAACAATGTCTGGATAGGGCAGAAGAGAGAGAGAGAGAGAGAGAGAGAGAGAGAGAGAGAGAGAGAGAGAGAGGAAAAACAGACAACTAGAAGAAAAAGATAAAGAACGACAAGAAAAAGATAAAGAACTCCAAGAAAAAGATAAAGAACGACAAGAAAAAGATAAAGAACGACGAGAAAATCTAAAAAGATTAGAGTTTGAAGAGAAAAAACTACAGAAAGAGATGGAAGAAAATAAAAAAAGATTAGAGTTTGAAGAAAAAAAAACTACAGACAGAGAGAGAGGAGGTTCAGAGAAAACTAGAGTTAGAGGATAAGGATAAGGAACGGCAGTTTAAACTGAGACAACTTGAATTAGAGACTGATGCGGAAATTAAAAAATTACAGGCATCGAGAGAACTTCCACCACCTCCATCGGTCAGTTCCGCGAGTACATTTCATCCGAGGTCAACATACATTCCGAAGTTGCCGCCGTTCGAAGAAAAAACCGACGATATAGACAGTTTTCTTTTTCGGTTCGAGAACCACGCTACTTCTTGTGGTTGGCCGAAGGAGAAATGGACGATGTTTATAGCGTCGCTGTTTAAGGGGAGTGCTTTGGCACTATACCACACACTTGCGGCAAAGGAAGGGTTGACTTGGGACCAGTTAAAAGAAGAACTCTTAAAGAAGTTTCAATGCTCAGCTGACCGTTTTCGTGAGCGTTTCCGATCTATTCGTCCTGACAAGGGAGAATCATTTCCGTCTTTTTTGATAAGAATGAGTCATTGTTTAGACAGATGGATAGAACTAACAAAGACGAATAAAACTTTCGAATCACTACGAGATTTGCTACTTCGAGAGCAACTTTTTCAGAGCGTCAGCAAAGATTTGGCCACTTTTCTTAAAGAAAGACAGTTCGATAGCGTTGACGAAATGTGTCAGATGGCGGATCAGTACTGTATTGCTCATCCGGATAAAGGTGTTGCCCGCAAGGAAAATTCGTCCCTTTTTGAGTCTCACGCGGCATTTCAGATGCATTTTGGACAAGGAAACGACAGAAGAGGAAATCGCGCTTCATTCCAAGGTCCGCACTCTTACACGTCTTTTGGCAACAGACAACGACCTTTCCGTGGTCAAGGCCATGTTGGTTCTGGCGATTTCCGTCAGTACCAATACTCACCACCGGAAAGACCTTTTCCTTTCCGAGGGCGTGGTGAACAACAACCGCGCAGACCCTTTGGTCCAGCTCGTGGACAAGGTCGAGGTTCGCAGACTAACGGTAACCAATTGTCCACCGATCAAACCATACGTTGCCATTTTTGTGACGGCAAATTCCATTTGAAACGGGACTGTCCTTTCAAAGGAAGTGGAGCAAAGACTGGATTTGTTTCCACTACATGTGAAGAAGGGCTTGTTTTGGCGCCAGATCAGTCCATTGATGGTCTTCTTTTGGAGGATTGTGCCATTAATGGTTTACAAGGTTCTGTTTTATGAGATACAGGTTGCACCACAGCTGGTGTAAGGAAATGTTTTGTTCTTCCGGACCAATATCTTGACAGTGTTCAGAGATGCAGATCGTTTGGTGGCAAAATTGAAACTTTTCCACTTGCAAAAATTTCCGTTGATACACCATACTACTCCGGGTCGCTTACAGCCTGTGTTATTGAGAATCCAGTTTGCGATTTGATTTTGGGAAATCTACCAGGTGTTGTGACAGTACATGGTGGTGCCGGAGGATCTTTCGTTCCTTGTCTCATCAGTACAAGATCAAAAGTTGTAGAGCAGGGAAAACCAACAAAACCGCTCAAGGTTTCAAAACTGGATGAACTGAAAGTTACGCCAGATGTTTTGAAGACCATGCAGAGAAGCAACGAGACATTGACTACTGTACTGTCTACTGCAAAGCAGAGTATCTCTGACAGACCAACGGACAAGCCGACGTACATACTGGACTCTGACATCCTCTACAGGCATGTACCTGGACAAGACAACAAACTTTCTGGAGTGAACTACAAAGTGAAAATGGCAAATGCTGAAAAGGTGTTCCATGTAAACATGCTAAAAAGTATGTTGAGTGTACAAATGTTGCCATTAATGAGTCAATTGAATGGATGTGTCCAGTGTCTGGAACAGATGTGGCTATTACAGAAATCATTGGTTCTGATTTTGTACCTGATGTCACATACAGAGACAGAGTAAAGACTGTGCAAACAACAAATGTGAGATTGTTAACATCTACCAGTATAGATGATACTGTACCTCTGCCCGTTCTTTCTGTCCAGGGAGAAACTTATCGTGAGGTTGTTGTGTGTGATGATCTATCTTTGATTCAGAAGGAACAATTGGAAGGTATTTTGAAGGACTTTCAGGATATTCTGACTGATACCCCAGGGACAGTGACAGCAATTGAACCCCATACTATTCATTTGAGTACGGAAAACCCAGTCCGAGTCAAACCATACCCTCTCCCATTTGCGAAAAAAACAGGTTGTCGAAAGAGAGATTCAAGTTATGCTCGGGTTGAAAGTTATTGAACCGTCCTCGTCACCATACAGCTCACCAGTTGTATTGGTGGACAAACCTGATGGCTCGGTGCGGTTTTGCATCGATTACAGGAAGTTAAACAAAATCACTGTGTTTGATGCAGAACCTATCCCAGACATTGAGGAACTTCTTTGTCAGCTGTCAGAAGGAAAGTATTTTGTCAAAATAGATTTGACTAAAGGATATTGGCAAATCCTGATGGCTGAAGCAGACAAGGAAAAAACAGCTTTTCAGACACCTTTTGGACTGTTTCAATGGACGAAGATGCCATTTGGTTTACAAAACGCCCCAGCTTCTTTTGCCAGAATGATGCGCGCACTAAAACTTCATGAGTGTGGAGCAGTAAGTTTTTTTGATGACATTTTGCTTGCTGCAAAGTCATGGAAGGATCTTCTGGAAAACTTGAGAGCTGTTTTTTGTAAACTCCGGAATTTTGGTCTGACGGCTAGACCGTCCAAAATTCGTGCTGGATTCCAGACTCTTGAGTTTTTGGGTCATGTCATTTCTGTTGGGAAAATGACACCAGAGGAAAAGAAAGTAGAACAGATCTTGGCCTTGAAGAGACCCAGTACAAAGAAACAGATTAGATCACTCATTGGATTGTTGTCCTGTTACAGAAGATATGTACCACACTTTGCGTCATTGACAGCCCCTTTGAGTGACTTAACAAAAGGAACAAAAAACAAAAGTATCGTCTGGTCAGATGAGTGCCAGAAAGCTCTGGAATGTGTTCAAGACACCCTCAATTCATTCCCTGTGCTGCTTTTGCCCTCTCTTTCAGAGGATTTTGTTTTGAGAACTGATGCAAGCTCCAAAGGCATGGGAGCTGTACTGTTGCAAGAAAAGAATGGATTGTTGCACCCTGTCCAACATGCAAGTAAAAAGTTCTCTAACACACATGTCAAATACTCAACAATTGAGAGAGAGTGTCTTGCCATTGTTTGGGCTTGTGAGAAATTTGCCAGATTCCTGACTGGAAGACAGTTTCGGTTACAAACCGACCATAGGCCATTGACGTTTTTGCAGTCGTCCAAGACCAAAAATAGCAGGCTGTTGAGATGGGCTTTGTCATTGCAGGAGTTCAAGTTTGACATTGAGCCATTACCTGGAACTCAGAATGTCATGGCATATTTTTTCTGTCGTGCGTGAGTGCACAGTATCCTTCGTGCTGCTGTAACTGCTGTTTGTTTTCATTGTGAACGGACTTTATTATTCTGCTGTTTGTTTTCATTGTGGAAAGACTTGATTGATATTTTGGTAGCGTTATGACTGCTAACGTCAGTCTGAATTGATAAGTAGTTGTGACTGATCTTTCTCTAAAAGTGCATATGTATTGGCATTGGTGGCTCTTTGTAGGATGCTATTTTGTGAATGTGTGCAGAATACTTCATTTGATGTCTTACAAGTGTTGTTTTTTTCACGTCGGTCCATTATGAAGAATGAAAAAAAAAGTGTTTAACTTTCGAGTGGACTGCTATATTGTATATTTTTGCTTGAACAAAGACTTTTCACTTGCCAAATTTTTTCCATCAAGTGAGTCATGGGGAAATTCTCATTTTGTGATGATGTTGGGACATATGATTATGTGACAACAGGCTAGAAAAAACTCTTTACATTTTGGTATATATAAACATCATTGGTATTTGGAATAATCAGTATCATATGTTCTTCGTGTCTATGTAACTTGTGATTTGTGATGGAGTATAAATCTGTTTTTTTCTTCTTGTTTTTTTTTTTTTAAAGGGGGAAAACTGTTTTTGCATTTTTTCCCCTAAGATTTTGAAATGTGATTTTCGATCTTTAAGATGTTCATGAAGGTTAGTTCTATGCATTAATGGCAACTCCTGAATGATGAAAAATTGATGATTGATGGCTGAAGTTGTATATTAACTAGATATGTATGTGTATTAAAAAAAAAAATTCTTGGCGAAAGTTTTTTTTTTCACCCCGGGATGGGGGGTGTCATGTGATGTAGCCTCACATGGCGACATGTGACGTTCCGTCGCATATGCCCTTATTTGTTATAAAGCATTCCCCTAGGTAGGGAAAAGAAAAGGTAAAAGAAA
>CM065735.1:11344220-11354220 GCA_033310375.1 Conus canariensis
ACTTGTTCAATACTTTGCGGCTGGCTTTAAAGATATGTCTACAAGATTACCTTTCCATTTGCACATGCAGGTGAACTGTTGACTTACATGGCAATAAAGACGTTTTGTTACCTAAATGAATTAATATTTGTTTATGTATTCACGGCATCTGATTTGCTTTGTTAATTGTCTTTTGTTCATCAAAAGTCGGTAGATTTTTAAATATAACACCGAAATATCATTCTGCCTTGCATTGAGTGACTTTTAAAAACATTCTTTTGCAGTTTCATTGTACACTGAGGTTCAGGATTTTACAACTTTGCATTTAGATATGCTAAAATATGAATTCAGTCATCTGACCACTTTTAACATTTTTTTTTTTTTACAGATGATTAAAGTCATACTAGATGGCAGTAGGTTGTTAAATTAAATTATTCATCTTTCGTCATAGATAAACATTTTGTATGTGTTTTTGACAAATTACTTATAAAAATAATAAATACAACTGGTCTGATACAGCTGCCCTGAGGAGCTCCACTTAGTACATTATTCTTAGTTTTCTTCTGGTTAAAATGTTTTTGTCCAGCTTGAAATGTTATATTCTGTAAGCATTCATTTTCAGAAAAAATCTTTCACGTGATAGTAAGTCGAAAGCTTTCCAAAGCTCTAAGTATGTCACATCAAGTGCAGGTCCATCATCCAAGATAGTTGTAAAAATCATTCATAATCTCTAGCAACTGATTTATGGCAGACCTTTTTCTCTTGAAACAATGTTGAGGTTTTGTATGAACACCATCATGTCTTGATCGCTGAGCTGCTGAACCAAACTGAAATATACCCCCCCCCCCCCCCCCCCCCCCCCCCCTGTTACGGATGGTGTGCGGTGCGTGTTTTGCTGTCTGACTCTCGCTCTCAAAAGTTTGGATGCGTGTAATAATTATTCCCTACGCACACCCACACCAAACGCACATGGATAGCCAGGCAACACACGAGTTAGATTTTTTTTTCTTTATAATTATGCTGCCTGAACCATCAAACATACATTCATGTGAACTGGTACAAATCAATACATGTCACTACACAGCATATAGATCAAGATATCAATACATAGGAACTTCAGTCATCAGATATCAGCATATCATAGTACATATCTTGATATCACTCACAGATCTCGCCGGCGCCGTCCACAGTGTCTCACATATGCAGTCAACACACTCGGTTCCACAGTACCGAAGCCACAGTCTACAACACTAAAAGAAGACAAATAAGGATAACCAAGGTCCCCACATAATAAGCACAGCCGTTCACAAACACAAGCGATGAAGAAGAAGAAACAGGGTCTCCACACAACAAGCACAATAAATCACGTCAAACTATCAGAAGAAGAACCGCAAATTCACAAGGCACAGTAATCCATAGCAGAAGAACCGTAGATTCACAAAGCACAGCAATCCACAGATGAAGAGCCGCAGATTCATAAAGCACAGTAAACCATAGAATGAACTGTAGATTCACAAGGCACAGCAACCAATATTGAATCCCCGGAGAACACGATTTCAGCAAAGTCCCATAGAACACAATAAACTTCGATTCCACGTATTGTTGATCTAAAACAAAAATTAATTAGCTTCTCCGTGTATTGATATTACAATGTTCACATCAATAACTTCAGCCCACCGACGCACATGAGGTGGTACAATTAGAGCACATAAATATTCTTGCAGGAGTTTTAAGTCACTCTCGGCGACACAGCATTCACAACATTTCTATAACAATTAAATTTCCTGGTACATATTTCGCTGGTACCGTCATCAGAAGTATCGCACATACACAGTGAATATCAACGTACTACTGACTTGAAAGTCAGCCTCTCCACATAGTAACACTACGGAGAAAACGACGATTAAAACAAAATAAATTAGGCTGGACACCAAAGCCTCGGCCGTTAGTTCTTGCTCTCCTCTTCCGTCAAAACTTTTATTATTTTCATCATGTTCTTATGTCATTTCAAGTTGACGTCATGATTTACGTTGACGTCACAATACTCCCCCTCCTCAAAAAAAAAACAATGACCGAATTGTTTTTTTGAAGAAGTAAACAAACAGCAGAATACACAAACCCTGAAATCATACATCAAAACAGCTTCATAAAACTACAGTTCACACAAGGAACCTCACTTCCTAAGGGATCAATTGATTTTCACATGAACGGGAGAGAAGGTCAGCGAAAACATTCGCCGAACCAGGAACTGGCTGGACTTCAAACGAGAATTCCTGCAACGACAACGCCCATCTCATAATTCTTGAGTTCTTAAAGTTTGACGTTCGTAGGTACGTCAAGGGACGATGATCCGTCTGCAGGATAAATCTGACTCCCCAAAGGAACCTAACAAACTTCTGCACAGCCCAGACAATGGCTAAACATTCCCGCTCAATAGTACTGTACGCCTTCTCACGATCCAGCAACTTTCGACTAGCGAACACGACTGGGTGAAGGACATCATCACTCTCCTGAAGTAATACAGCACCCAAACCAACAGAACTAGCATCAGTCCTGAGAACAAAAGGATTACCCAACCTAGGTAACAACAACACAGGTGCAGAAGACAAGACACCCTGAATCTTCTTCAAAGCTTCAGCACACTCAGGAGTCCAAGAAATAGACCTTCCAGCACGATCAGCATCTTTGATCAAATCCGACAGTGGAGCACTCAAAGTAGCGAACCCAGGAACATATCTCCTGTAAAAACTGAGCAACCCCAACAAAGACCTGACCTGCTTCCTGGTAGTAGGAGTGGATATATTCAAAATCTTATCAACCTTCTTACCTTCAGGACGCATAGTACCACCTCCAACAACATGACCAAGGAACTCAAGTGAACGAAAGCCTGCCTCGATCTTCGAAGGACGAGCTGTGAGGTTGAAAGACCTCAGACGAGAGAGCACACCCTTCACATGTTTAAGGTGAGCATCCCATGACATACTGTACACAAGAATATCGTCAAAAAAATTGATGGCAGAAAACTGATCTAATGCCAGCATACGCATCATATGTGCAAACACTGCAGGAGCCGATATAAGTCCAAAAGGCATCCTGACAAACTGGAATAGACCCATGTGTGTTGTAAAAGCCGTCTTCGGACGATCCTCGGGCTTAACCACGATCTGCCAATATCCTTTTGCAAGATCTATCTTTGTGAAAAACTGAGCATCAGCTAGCCTTGCAAAAAGACTCTCAACATCAGGAATAGGTTCGGCATCAAAGACGGTAATCTTGTTCAAAGATCTGAAATCAATGCAAAATCGACATGTACCATCTTTCTTCCTGACCAACACAACTGGAGAGGCATACGGACTATTTGATGGCTCAATGATACCAAGATCTAACATGATACCGATCTCTCTCTCGACAACCTCTCTGGCAAAAAAGGGATATCATAACGTTTCTTTCTAACAGGTACATCTGAAGTAAGAGGGATCTCTAATAGTACATCACCTGAGAAAGAACCTGGTTTAGGAGTCAAAATGTCCTGAAAATCATCAAAGACTGCACGCAACTCCCTGGAACTGCTGTCAGACAAAGCACAGTCAAACTGTACAGAACAAACATCTTCATCTGGCATAGAAGACGCCATCGGAACAGTTAAAGTGGGAATGGGTAAAGCGTCATCACAGTCCTGGACGACACCAACTGTACAAACTACTTCATGAACAGTACAAACGGACTCCGGAGAGGGATCCACAGAAAGACCAATTCCTGGAGAACTGTCCAAAGAACCCTGTTCTTGCTCACAAGCCAAAGGTGCTATCTCTGACCCAGGCACTGAAGTACCTTGTTAAAGAACGACTGTAGGTACAACATCAGAAGTAGACACAGCAGACACATCAGAAGACGCTGACTGAAAGCAAGACTTCAATGACTCATCCTTCTGTTTCTGAACAAGAGCAGAATGGAAAATGTTCAGATCATCAGGGATCTGACACAAAGGCTTTTTGTCCCCAACATGCTTATCTCTAGCCCTCGTAACGGCTGCTAAAGAGAAAGGTTCACCAGATACATCACCAAACTCACTGCTCACAGAAACTCCAGGAACATTACCCACAATGAGATCTGCGACAGGGCTGTCTAAGACACAACAAGTCAAATCGCCCACAAAATAAGGACAACTGACTGAAACTGTAGCCAGTGGAAACTCATCCACACGACCACCAAAAGAAACACACTTCACTGTGGTTCCTAACATCTGACTGTCAGAAACTAACCCTTTGCGAACGCCACAAATGGTAGCACCAGTATCACGCAGAACAGAACTCAAAGTGCCATTCACAGAACCAGACTCCAAACGTAATTTGCCTGTGAACTCACCAGCTGCTCGACAAGCAAAAGGAGTATCAAGAACAGAGCAACAAGCAATGGACTGTTTGCTGTCAGCTGGGCTCTCAACAGTAGAGTTACTAACCATAAAAGGACATTCATCTGGGTGGCTAAGGTTACAAATCCTACAGGGGTTTCTACCTGACTTCCAAGGACACCTAGCAGCTACATGTCCTGTCTTTTTACACAAAAAACACACAACACTTGCAAACTGATCAGAAGCACTTCCTGGGGGACTCTTACTGCCACAGGTATGACGGGCGCCACGACCACGATAACGGCTACCGCCAAAGTTATTTCCACGACCAGCTGAGTAACCAAAGCTCTGATGACCACAATAACAGCTACCACCAAAGTTACCTCCACGATCATCCGAGGAACCAGAGTAGTGGCCACTGTTTTGAAAAGTAGAGTATCTGTTTCCTCTGTCAGACTGACCACAGTATGGAGTTCTACCAGACTGACCGGGATATGGATTTCTATCAAACTGACCAGGAGTTTTGTACCCAACAGAAGCAAAAATGTTTACATCAGCTTTCCTAGAAAGCACCTTAGTGGGATGAGCATGTCTGTATGACTCTGCAGACTTGATCATTTCATCAAAAGTTTTCACATCTTTTTCACACAAAAAAGTAGCCAAGTCCTTAGAGACACACTCCAAAAACTGCTCACACAAGATAAGATCCACCAGACCTTCAAAAGACTTATCATTTTTTGACAAAGAGACCCAACGGTCAAACAAACGTCTAAGTTCAACTGCAAAGGTCTCGAAAGGTTCATCTGAGCTAGGTTTAGCCTCACGAAAACGCTTACGAAAACCATCTGGAGTACATTGAAATTTTTTTCAGCAAGCTCTCTTTCAAAAGCTCGTAAGACACAACATTATTTTCAGCGAGACTGTGATAGAGAGTTAAAGCGGAACCCTCAAGTAGTGCAGACAGGTATGTAACCCACAAACTCTCAGACCATCCTAAGGACCGAGCATGGGTTTCAAAACGAAACAAGTAACTGTCTATATCATCAGTTCTTTCCTTGAAAGGGGGCAACTTAGGAAAAGTAGGATGAGGGGCGTTAAACCTGGGAAAACTAGAACCCTGACTCTCACTGTCCTGTCCTGAGATCGCACTCTGCTGAGAAGTTATTTGTAACTGTATTCTTTTAGTTTCCTCTATCTCTCTTTGCTGAATTCTTTTTGTTTCCTCTTCCTCTTGCATTCTTTTTGTTTCCTCTTGCATTCTTTTTGTTTCCTCTTCCTCTTGCATTCTTTTTGTTTCTTCTTGCTCTTGTATTTGTATCTGCTCTCTTTTAGTTATCTCTTCTTCCTGCATTCTTTTCATTTTGATTCTTTCCTCTTTTTCCATATCTTGAGCAATGCATTTATCCACATAGGCCAACAGATCTTCTCCCTCCAGACCACATACTTTACCTCGTTGTAAATATTTAGCGAAAACTTTGTCCTCGTCCATAGAGGACACAACAGGACTTTCTTCCTTAGCCTTTTGTGCCATAATGAAAATATGAAATAATGTCCTGTCAAACCCGAGACACACAATAGTGGATCAAATAGAAACAATTGCTATCACAAGCAAAAAAAGTTTGAAACCCCTGTCCACTAAAATATATATATGAATTCCAAAGAGGATTTTTTTTCCAAACAAACATTAACGACAATCACTCTTAAAAAGACTAAGTATTATCAAACCCAACCAACAAAAAGATAGAGATAAACAATGAAACAGGATTTCAGGGATATGGGGAGAAAGAAAAACACAATCGATAATCAATACCAAATTTTCAGCAACAAGTATAAATCAAGCAATGACATGAGAGTAATAACGAATATAATCAATGTATTGTTGTTGTTATTTTATTTATTTATTTTTAACTGGTTCAGGGCAGCCACTCACACACTCATTCATTCAAGAAAAAAGAACCCTAAGAATGCTGAAGAAGCAACACAATCCCCAAGTAAAGATAAAAACAGAAATAATCAAAGAGATAACTGAAGATAATGAAAATAAAGCCCACAAAGGAAGGAAGAACTAGGAACTAGGCCCTCGTATCTCCAGAAACTATACAGAAGGAGATACCCCGTTACGCTGGAGACCGGAAAGAAAGTAGACAAGAACAGTCATAAAACAAAACAATACAACACAACTCAATTGTTCAAAAGAAAAGTCTGTGACCGTGACCTATTACTTCTAATGGGCAATTATAGGTGTACAAAAACAAATCCTACCACTAAGGCGATTTTTAATTCAATAGCAACAGAAATTTAACTACGGGGTCACCAGATGTTACGGATGGTGTGCGGTGCGTGTTTTGCTGTCTGACTCTCGCTCTCAAAAGTTTGGATGCGTGTAATAATTATTCCCTACGCACACCCACACCAAACGCACATGGATAGCCAGGCAACACACGAGTTAGATTTTTTTTTTCTTTATAATTATGCTGCCTGAACCATCAAACATACATTCATGTGAACTGGTACAAATCAATACATGTCACTACACAGCATATAGATCAAGATATCAATACATAGGAACTTCAGTCATCAGATATCAGCATATCATAGTACATATCTTGATATCACTCACAGATCTCGCCGGCGCCGTCCACAGTGTCTCACATATGCAGTCAACACACTCGGTTCCACAGTACCGAAGCCACAGTCTACAACACTAAAAGAAGACAAATAAGGATAACCAAGGTCCCCACATAATAAGCACAGCCGTTCACAAACACAAGCGATGAAGAAGAAGAAACAGGGTCTCCACACAACAAGCACAATAAATCACGTCAAACTATCAGAAGAAGAACCGCAAATTCACAAGGCACAGTAATCCATAGCAGAAGAACCGTAGATTCACAAAGCACAGCAATCCACAGATGAAGAGCCGCAGATTCATAAAGCACAGTAAACCATAGAAGAACTGTAGATTCACAAGGCACAGCAACCAATATTGAATCCCCGGAGAACACGATTTCAGCAAAGTCCCATAGAACACAATAAACTTCGATTCCACGTATTGTTGATCTAAAACAAAAATTAATTAGCTTCTCCGTGTATTGATATTACAATGTTCACATCAATAACTTCAGCCCACCGACGCACATGAGGTGGTACAATTAGAGCACATAAATATTCTTGCAGGAGTTTTAAGTCACTCTCGGCGACACAGCATTCACAACATTTCTATAACAATTAAATTTCCTGGTACATATTTCGCTGGTACCGTCATCAGAAGTATCGCACATACACAGTGAATATCAACGTACTACTGACTTGAAAGTCAGCCTCTCCACATAGTAACACTACGGAGAAAACGACGATTAAAACAAAATAAATTAGGCTGGACACCAAAGCCTCGGCCGTTAGTTCTTGCTCTCCTCTTCCGTCAAAACTTTTATTATTTTCATCATGTTCTTATGTCATTTCAAGTTGACGTCATAATTTACGTTGACGTCACACCCCCCCCCCCCCCCAACCAAAAAATATTGTAGATGACTATAGAAGCACCGAGACTAATAAAGGAGACATATAAAGCATACAAGAGACTTTCAAAGACTAGGAAAGGATACAAGTACCTTTGCTTCCTTGACAATTTAGGTGTTACCCTTGACTCAGCACTGTCCTTCCAGCAACATGTTTCCACAGTCTGCCGTGTCTGTTACTTTGAGCTTCGCCGCATTGGTTCTGTGCGACATCTTCTCTCTGTTGATGCCACAAACCCCTTGTTTCTGCCTTCGTTCTATCTAGACTTGATTACTGTAATTCTCCTGTTGCTGGCTGTCCCCAGAATCTTCTCAGTCGTCTCCAGAAAGTACAAAACAATGCTGCTCGTTTGATTCTCAGACAACCCAGATCCCCTCATGTCACTCCCTTACTTCTTTCTCTTCACTGGCTACCGGTCAAAAAAAACAAAAACAAACTGTCCTTATTCTGCTTTCAATCTTTGAATGGCTTCCCTCCTTCCTCCTTTCTGATCTCCTTCATCTCTGTGTTCCTTCTAAGCAGTTGCGTTCTTCTACCGACAACACTCTGCTCAAAATCCCTCGATCTTGAACTAAAACCTGTGGAGATCGTTCTTTTACTTTTCAGGGTCCGGTTTCTTGGAATAAACTCCCAATATCTTTGCGTTGTTCAAACTTTCTGTCTTCCTCCAAGGCATCTCTTAAAACAATCCTCTTCCCTTTTCAATAGCAGTTGTTTCTTCCCCATCCCTTGCCCACCAAATTGATTCTAATAATAATAACAATAATAGTAATAATAATGGTATTTATAAGGCGCAAAATCTTGATGAAATCAACTCTAAGCGCACGAAAAAAAAATCTACACACACCACACACACACACACACACACACACACACACACACACACACACACACACACACACACACACAATGCAGACACACTCACACACTAAGGCACATGTTTTATGGCTCTAAACAAAACTGTCAAAAGAGAGGTAAAATGGAAAAAGAGTAATGTACAAATATTTACATCTCAGGTTCCCACACTGAGTGGGTACAGGCTGCAGTAGGAGCAGTAGGGGTCGTGGAGAGGACTATTAGGAAGAAGAAAAGAGGTGAGTTTTAAGAGCAGTCTTAAAAGAAGAGAAAGTAGGCAGTTGACGGACTGAGAGTGGAAGTTTGTTCCAGGAGAGTGGGCCAGAAACAGAGAAGGCACGTGGGCCAAAGGTACTGAGCTTGGTACGTGGAATCCGCAAAGTGAGAGGATCAGAGGAAGAGCGGAGTGTGTGCGAGGGTTTGTAGATATTGAGTAGATTGGTTAGGTAGTCAGGGGCTGCATTGTTGAGGGACTTGTAACAAATGGTGTCAAGTTTATAGTCTATACGTTTTGATACAGGAAGCCAGTGAAGTTGTGACAGAAGAGGGGAGATGTGGTCAGTCTTTTTCTTCTTGAGTACAAGGCATGCGGCATTGTTTTGAATGCGTTGTAGGGTGTGAATAGAGGATTCACTGACACCAGAAAGGAGTGAGTTGCAGTAGTCGATACGAGACATAATGAAACAGAGGGCAAGTTTGACAGTTGCTTCGGTAGAAAGATATTTTCTAATCAGGCTGATGCGACGAAGGTGGTAGTTGCAAATTTGGCGGTTTGGGCCACAAAGTTTTGCATGGAAAGGGTAGAATCAAGGTCGACACCCAGATTCTTGGCGGAGTCGGAAATTGGAACGGATGTGTTGCATAGTTGAATAGAAAGAGAGAGGGGCAGTTGAGAGAATTTTTGACGTGTGCTGATCAGAATTGCTTCTGTCTTGTCGTCATTGAGCTGGGGTTTATTGTTTGTCATCCAGTTCTTAACGTCAGAGTAACAGTCAGATGTGCGAGTCAAGAGGGTCTGTACATTGTCGTGTGAGTCACTGTCATAAAGTTGGGTGTCATCAGCGTAGAAGTGGTGTTTAAGGGAGTGGGATTTGATGATGGTAGACAGGGGAGAGGTGTAAAGAGTGAAGAAAACAGGGCCAAGACCAGGTCCTTGTGGAACACCACAGGTCAGATTTGCAGGCCTAGAATGAGTGCCATTGATGAGCACAGTCTGTTTTCTGTCTGAGAGGTAAGAGGTGAACCAAGAGAGGGCCGTGTCATAGATACCAAAAGAGTGCTGGAGTCTGGTGAGGA
>CM065735.1:11359220-11361720 GCA_033310375.1 Conus canariensis
ACAGACTGGCCAAACATGGGAAGCAACCTCAAACCGACCCTGAATCCAGACCAAGGTTGCTTCCCTTGATCCTGATGTCTTCTTGCGCGAGCCTCATCAGAGCTATGGAGAGTCACAGCGTACCGAATAATCCATAGATGGTCTACATCACGTTCGCTGAGCCATGGGGTCACAGACAGTAGGAGTTAAAGGTCTACTGTAGGGGTTGACATCAATTGGTCAGCTTCACGGGAAACACCAAGGGCTTGATAGATGGGGGGAAAAGAGACCTGAATCGCTTTGAATCACACGATAAATATCCATGACAACTGACATTTTCACCTGAACTCAAGGATAAAAGAAGAGATCGAACTGAATTTGGCTTTGCTTAAAACTGATCTTCAACGTCAATCTGTGTGTTCAAACGAGCTGGGTGCGTGATACGGGAGCAAAGAAAATCACTGATGTGAGTCAGATCAATTCACCGAATCTAGGTCCCCCACTCAGTCTCCCAGTAATCATGTTGATTCTTTCTCGTCTGCCATTATTCAGGTGCTAATGACATGCAAAAGCGATGCTTGGGAGATCAGCCACCTTGTGCCAGACCACGCCAATCATAAGCTGAGTGTATGACAGATGACAAATGACTCACTGTGGACGTGGATGTGTGTGATCACACTATTTCTCCTCCTGTCAACATCATAGCTCAGATGTTGAAAAAGATCCAGTAGGACCAGTCCACTAGGGTACTCGTTGTGCTGGACTGGTCCACGCAAACCTGACTATGAAGGGATATGATGGTGATGAATCCATCCTGCTGTCTTATCTGTAGGGATATTAGAGGTTTAATCCATTTTGCCAGCTTAGGTGCAAGGGTATGAAGGGGTTGAATCAACTGTGTTGCCTCACCTACAGGAATATGACGGACTGGATATATTCTATCATCTTACCTCAAGAGATATGAGGGGGTTGCATCCATTCCGTTATCTTACCTGCAGGGAAATGAAGGGGCTGTATCCATTCTGCTATCTTACCTGCAGGGAAATGAAGGGGCTGTATCCATTCTGCTATCTTCCCTGCAGGGAAATGAAGGGGCTGTATCCATTCTGTTATCTTATCTGCAGGGAAATGAAGGGGCTGTATCATTCTGTTTGCTATCTTACCTGCAGGGAAATGAAGGGGCTGCATCCATTCTGTTTGCTATCTTACCTGCAGGGAAATGAAGGGGCTGTATCCATTCTGCTATCTTCCCTGCAGGGAAATGAAGGGGCTGTATCCATTATGTTTGCTATCTTACCTGCAGGGAAATGAAGGGGCTGTATCCATTCTGTTTGCTATCTTACCTGCAGGGAAATGAAGGGGCTGTATCCATTATGTGTTGCTATCTTACCTGCAGGGAAATGAAGGGGCTGTATCCATTCTGTTTGCTATCTTACCTGCAGGGAAATGAAGGGGCTTATCCATTCTGTTTGCTATCTTACCTGCAGGGAAATGAAGGGGCTGTATCAATTCTGTATCTTACCTGCAGGGAAATGAAGGGACTTATCCATTCTGCTATCTTACCTGCAGGCAGAATAAAGAGGCTGTATCCATTCTGTTTGCTGTCTTACCTGCAGGAAAATGAAAGGGCTGTATCCATTCTGCTATCTTACCTGCAGGGAAATGAAGGGACTGTATCCATTTTGTTATCTTACCTGCAGGGAAATGAAGGGGCTGTATCCATTCTGCTATCTTACCTGCAGGGAAATGAAGGGACTGTATCCATTTTGTATCTTTACCTGCAGGGAAATGAAGGGGCTGTATCCATTCTGCTATCTTACTGCAGGAAATGAAGGGGCTGTATCCATTCTGCTATCTTACCTGCAGGGAAATGAAGGGGCTGTATCCATTCTATTTGCTATCTTACCTGCAGGGAAATGAAGGGGCTGTATCCATTCTGTTGCTATCTTACCTGCAGGGAAATGAAGGGACTGTATCCATTCTGTGTGCTATCTTACCTGCAGGGAAATGAAGGGGACTGTATCCATTCTGTGTGCTATCTTACCTGCAGGGAAATGAAGGGACTGTATCCATTCTGTTATCTTACCTGCAGGGAAATGAAGGGACTGTATCCATTCTGTTATCTTACCTGCAGGGAAATGATGGGGCTGTATCCATTCTGTTTGCTATCTTACCTGCAGGGAAATGAAGGGGCTGTATCCATTCTGCTATCTTACCTGCAGGGAAATGAAGGGACTGTATCCATTTTGTTATCTTACCTGCAGGGAAATGAAGGGGCTGTATCCATTCTGCTATCTTACCTGCAGGGAAATGAAGGGGTTCTATCCATTCCGCTATCTTACCTGCTGGGAAATACAGGAGCTGTATCCATTTTTATGCTATCGTTACCTGCACGGAAATGAAGGGACTGTATCCATTCTGCTATCTTACCTGCAGGGAAATGAAGGGCTGTATCCATTCTGCTATCTTCCCTGCAGGGAAATGAAGGGGCTGTATCCATTCTGTTATCTCACCTGCAGGG
>CM065735.1:11366720-11381720 GCA_033310375.1 Conus canariensis
CTTTCTACTTTTACGTTGGATGGCATTGTTTTCAACTATGCAAAAGTGTTAAATTCTTGGGTGTTATCTTAAGCAATAAGTTAACTTGGAACACTCATATTGAATACATTTTAAACAAAGCAAGAAAAAGCTTAAATTTCCTAAAAATAATTAGCAAACAATCTTGGGGACAGGATTCGAAATCATTAACCATTTTAGCAACTGCCCCTATTCGCTCTAGACTAACTTACGCTCAAGAAGTATTTTTAAATGCACCTCAATACCTTTTAAATAAACTTCAGAGCACTGACTGCAAAGCGTATAAAATTGCCCTTGGGGTTCCCACACATACATCTAACTTAGGGACCTATAATGAAGCAGGGATCTCGCCCCTTTCAGAACTTCGGAAAGCTTCTACTTCAAAATTTGTCTTAAAGAGCTTCTCACAAAACAATTTTTGCTCCTCAGAAGTATGTTTAAAATCAGAGAAGGATTTTGGAAAACGTGCCAAAAACATACAGTCAGCAAGGTCTATTTACTCATTTTCCGCTGATCTTCTAAAGGATACCAAAATAGATAAAAAATAACATAGCCCAAAAGCACACGTATTCACCTATTCCAAAATGGGAACACTGTAAAGCCTCCTTTGGTATTGATTATACAGATGTTTCAAAAAAGGATTGTCCACATATCTTAAGAACATCTGTTTATACTCATTCAGAAACTAAGTACAATCATCATCTGAAAATTTTTACAGATGGCTCAGTGCTAGAAAATAATAACACGGGAGCAGCCTTCATAATCCCTAGCCTCAAAGTGCAAAAGCTCTTCTATCTTGGTAAACAGTTATCAATATTCAGTGCCGAATTACTTGCTATACTTAAATCGTTAGATTTTATTCTAAATTTTCCAATAAAAAGTTCACAAATCTTAATAGGTGTTGATTCTAAAGCAGCAATCTACTCGATTAAGTCTGCATGTCCTTCAATCCGACTTGATATGATATTTGAAATTCATCACATTATTCACCTTTTATCCATGCAAGGCATTACCGTCACTTTTTGTTGGATCCCCTCTCATTGTGGTATAGTACCCAACGAGCGTGTAGATCAACTTGCACGAAAAGCAGCTCAAAATGTCAGTTACGCAATACCACTCAAAGTTCCTTAGATTTGAAAGAATGTTTTTCAATTATAAATTCAACGTTAAGAGAAAAAGTTAAAACCTCATTGATGAACTCAGACATTCAATATTATCACAATTGTATAAAATTTAGTGATGGGTACAATGGGAAAACGTTCAAACAAGTCTCCTCCTCGTCTAGGGAGATTGAAAGTTTAATCCATAGATTCCGTTTGAACGCATTGAAAACAAAACATTGTCATAATGTTAAATGTATGTGTGGGAAATCCTTAAATGTCAGTCATTTGCTGATTCAATGCCCAAGAGCAAGAGAGCTCCTAAGACATTCGGGTATTGATGGTTACACTGATGGATCGACTTCATTGCCTTTACCATATATTTTAAACAATTACTCTGTTCTTGACTCAGTTTGTAAGTGTTTGTTAAATAGTTCAATTGGCCCTTATCTGTAGATTTTATCACTTCTCACTTAAAATTGTCAAGGTGGAAGAGGGATGGGAGATGAGGGGGGGGGGGGGGGGGAGGGGGATGTCATATCTATTGTTAATGGAATAATACACTTCATACACTTGCATACTTCATTCACCCACACATAAACTGTCTGAATCACTATAGTGGAAGGACATTAAACCGACGACGACGCACACGTGATATGACTTGTAGCCTTTCACTAGTGTGCTTCTAGATAACTCAGACAACCACACTGACAGGGCCTTTTTAAGGCTTTCAACGCTTAGGGGGGGAAATCCCCATTCTACAAAAGAAAAAAACAATCAACTAAAAACCAAAACGGTATCTGCAAACAACATAGACACAAATATCAATAAATAACAAGGTAGCGACATTATTTGTATCATAAGGCAGAGAAGAACAGGCTATGTTGAGAGCACCCCCAAGTCTGATGAAGTATTAATCCTCACACTGAACAAATACCACATAAAAAAAAAAAGAAAAACCGAAAAAGAAAAAAAGCTGGCATATCATACAGCATGACCGGAGAAGAAAAGTATGAAAGAATTTCTAGAACAAAGGCAAGAGAGTGGACCACAAAGGCAGAAGAACAGTAGACAACGAGAGAGAGAGAGAGAGAGAGAGAGAGAGAGAGAGAGAGAGAGAGACAGACAGACAGACAGACAGACAGACAGACAGACAGACAGACAGACAGGCAGACAGACAGACAGACAGACAGACAGAGAGAGAGAGAGAGAGAGAGAGAGAGAGAGAGAGCTGGAGAGAGAGAAAGAACAAATGGAAGCAACTTGCTGCAGGCTGCGGTACTATTTTTACTAAGAAAGTCCATAGCCCGGAAGCGCTTGGATGCAAGTATGCTCGTGTGCACACGCGCGCGCGCGCGCGTGCACACACACACACACACACACAAACACAAAACACACACACACACAACACACACACACACACACTCACAGGTACAACTCACGTGGCCAGCCACGAGCCAATGATTTTTTCTGAATTTCCACGTCCATACACGTTGGCTGTGTCGATGAAGTTCCCTCCCCATTCCACGAATCGGTTGATCACCTGATGAGATGCCTCCTCTTGAAGCTGGCCTGGACTCCCGGACTATAGGACCCACGGGTGACAAATGATAGACTGGAATCTTGCCAAGCAAGCCAGCAAGAGAGGAAGTAGGCAAGTGTCAACCAGTTGGTCGGTTAATCAATTTGTGGACCCCACTTGTCAATAGGATTAATTAAATGATCTTTCGCTTTTCTTGATCAAGTTAAGCTCCTTCAGCTTTGTCAGACTTTGTCTTGTGTATGGTATTATACTTTCAGAATGAAATCCTAAACTGAAGAGGCAGTCAACTGCTGTAGAGAATGTTGACAGACAAGCTACTAAACTGGTTAAGGAAATCTGTGATTATTCATCTGTAGAAAAGATGAAATTCTTACTTTTAATTTTTTTTTAAAGCAAGAAGAGGTGATTAACCTGGACTTAAAAGATTCGCAAAAATACTGATGATTTTGAGAATAAAAAAGTTGCTGAAAAAAATCCCCTCCCTTAATCAATTAATGTAACCAGAAACAGTGTCAACAAAATACAACAACAATACTTTAAGATGTATATGCAATACATTTTTTAGCCACAGTATCACATATTTATGGAATTTGTTAACTGATACCATAAAACGTGTACCTGAGCTAACAGTAACACCTTCCACTGAAAGCCACAATATTTATACAAGTATGACGTGAACGGGGTTATGAAAAAAGCACTAAGACCTTGTGTCGACTAAGTAACAAACAATAATTGGATGAACACAAAACAACAGGCTATGATGACTTGTGTCATCAGCCTTAAGCTGAACATGGTCATTAGATCTAGGCGAATTGGGAAAGAAAATATATCCGAAACATCGAGCTCTATAACTGACAGAAAGACACTGCCTTCAAAAGAGACCTTTTCTAACTGACATCACGTAAACCAGGGCACTCGTAATTGTCAAAACATCAATTTTTGAGTTGTACTTACGCTAGACTCGCCAAACGTCATCGCACCCAGGCAAATATTCGATACACGAAGTCCCGAATTGCCTAAGTACGTGTACTGGCATTTTTGATCGTCTGCTATGGTCGCCATGTTGTGATCGCTCATCGATCACCGGTTCAACTATGGAAAAGAAATGTCGCACTTTGCTCACTGAACCTGTGGAGAAGCCACGACATGCGACGTCAGTCCCTTACACGGCCCATTAGAGATATGATAAACCCATTGCATACCCCAGTAGGTTATCTCCAAATCAGGGTCACATCCTTGAGACCAAGTGAACGGTGTAGCATTAACTTAGTTCCCCACAAAAATCAAAACAAAACAGAACATACTCACCAATAGTAAAACTGACTCCACGGAAAAAAAGTTAGAGTTGATAATAAATGTTTTAGAGTAGAGAATAATAAGAAATAAATCGTGTTTTATTGTGGGCATTTTTGTTTGTTTGTTTGTTTTTGTCTGTTTATATATATGAATGCATTGTGTCTAATCATAGTGAATACGTAATATATGCAGTAGTTTGCGAGTGAGAGTCATGTGGTATAAAGGCTGGTTAATATCAAGTCCAGATGATACTCAGAAGTAGTTCAGGGACTGGCTCAAGCCTAAGCCTCATGGGCTTTGTGCATCCCGTCTTTCAAAAGTGTTTGAAAGATTTGCATGGCGCATTCTGATTGATCAAGTCATCATCCCCTCCACCCGTTCCCAAATGGCTTTACTTTTAACATTTGTTGATGTTTACAAGGGAATTTTGAATGTGTCAGTAGATGGTGTCCTATTGAGTTCAGGTTATGGTGAGTTTAGAAAGCTAGTAAGAGTAAGAAATTTACAAATCTGATGTAGTTGCTCGCGATCAGCTGGCAAAAAACAACATAAAATGAAGTGAAATAGCAAATTCAATGCCAAAAACTCTATTTTCTATTTAGTATTGAAACGCAGAATATGTGTAATACACTCTTGATCCCTATTTTTATCACATAATGATTGTGGAAAGAATAACTTAGAGTTAATGTCCTTTAATGTATTCAATATTTATAGGTCTCAACGAGATCACTTCTTATTCACCCTTCTTATGATGGTTGTAAATGCAACAATTTTGGCCTGTCTTGACAGTTCATACCTCTACATTTTGTTACCCTTTGGGTCGCTCGTCTGTACTCGTTCGTTTTATTGTGATTGGCGTTTAAGATATGGTTACAAGACTATATTCCCATATTCTACATGTGGGTGAACAATGGAAGTACATGATCATAAAAATGTAATGTTATCTAAATGATAGAATCTTTTTTGTCGAAAGTCAGTAGATTATTAAACGTAGCACCAAGATATTTTTCATCATTGAATGATGTGATCTTTTTGTACATCATGTTCCATTTTCACTGTATAGGTTACATTTGGGATTATTTTCACCTATGTGCGAAACTAAGATATGGCAAAATACAAATTTTAGTCATCTGACCACTTTTGTAGGATACGAAAGTAATTTTAGATGACTTTATGTTTTGGCACTATATTACACGTCATTGTGTCATCAGTAAATATTTTACATGCACTATTGACAAAATTTGTAGGTCAGTTATAGAAATGATAAAACTGAACCCTTCGTTTTCGTCCGGCTAAAATGCTTTTGTCCAGTTTGAAATGCTATCACAAATTCTTTAAGCATTCATTTTCAGAAATAATCCTACACACACTGGATCAAAAGCTTTCCAAAGCTCTGAGAGTATGATTTCAAGTGCAGGTCCACCATCCAAGATACTTTTTGAATCATTAATAACTTCCAGCAATTTATCATGCAAGACCGTTTTCTTCTGAAACAATGTTGACTTTTTGTGTCAGAGCACTATCTGTCCTGATGACTGAGCTGATGAACCAAAGTGGAATATTCTAAAAAAAAAACAAAAAAAAACCCCACTGTGAACGACTACAAAGGCACCGAGACTAACAAACGAAGAAATATACGGCAAACAAGCGATTTTCAACGATAAAAAAGAACACAAGTATCTATGCTACATTACGATTGGAAACACGTGTGAGAAAGCAAGTAGGAAGACTAGTGGAACACGTGATTACAAAAGCAATCCCAAACGGTTTTGAAAGTATGTTCAGGAGAGAGCGAAGACCAATGCCGAGATCAGCACAGTGGTACATAATAAAGGAAACTTTGCGGTGTCAGTCTCCAAACGAACTTTTCTTCAAATGTGTGTACCAAGAAAATACATTAGACTTGTCCAATCTACAAACTATTCATTATCAAATGGCATTTCCCACTTCGACCAAAGGGTAATACCTGAGGCATAAAAGTAAAATGCCATCCAACCTAAATCCAAATGAAGCACAAAGGCGAGATAGCATTCACCCGAAAGTAATGAAAGGAAAAACTCAAGTGATGAACATCTCATTCCCTTGTGTGCACTTTTTAGCAATTCTGGAGAGACTGCAAGGCGTAATCGTCCTAGATGACTAACGAACGGCTGATGTCTTAGCTATTTTCAAAATTAACAACGTCAGACTCTGGAAACTACAAATCATGTAGTTTGCCCTCTTTTTCTTTTTGGAACAACGAAGAAGTAGGGTGACTCATGCTTCTATAATGAAATAGTTACTCATGCTTCCGTGATGAAATACCTACATGCCCATAACTCCAAATGAATACTGCTTACGACACCAAATTGCCTAGCAAAAATATCAAGACAGGGCATACAGAACGCTGATTGTGTGTGCTCTGTCTTGGCATTCCTACTAGACAGTTTGAAGTGGCAACATTCGTTTGGAGTTATGAACGTGCAGATTTTCCATCATGGGAGCAAGAGTTACCCTACCTGTTCGTTATTTACTGTTTACTATTCTCTGCCTCATTTAAGATTTTTTTTCGCCTTTTGTAGCTTGCAAACTTGTTGACGCTCTTATAAGAGATGTGATTATTCCATATTTACCGGCCTGCGCGGGTTTATATTGTTCTCGTTTTTTTTTTGTTTGTTTTTTGTTTTTATTTTAGTTCAGGCTGAGGCCACTCTATATGTGTGTGCACTTGAGTTCAGGCCGAGGCCACTCTATATGTGTATGAACTAGAGTTCAGGATGAGGCCATTCTATGTATGTATGAACTTGAGTTCAGGGTAAGGCCATTCTATATATGTATGAACTAGAGTTCAGGATGAGGCCATTCTATATATGTATGAACTAGAGTTCAGGATGAGGCCACTGTATATGTGTATGCACTTGAGTTCACGATAAGGCCATTCTATATGTGTATGAACTCAGGATGAGGCCACTCTATGTATGTATGAACTTGAGTTAAGGGTAAGGCCATTCTATATATGTATGAACTAGAGTTCAGGATGAGGTCATTCTATATATGTATGAACTAGAGTTCAGGATGAGGCCACTCTATATGTGTATGCACTTGAGTTCAGGATAAGGCCATTCTATATATGTATGAACTAGAGTTCAGGATGAGGCCACTCTATATGTGTATGAACTAGAGTTCAGGATGAGGCCATTCTATATATGTATGAACTAGAGTTCAGGATGAGGTCACTCTATATGTGTATGCACTTGAGTTCAGGATAAGGCCACTCTATATATGTATGCACCTGAATCTTGAACAGGAGAAATTCCAACTCTCGTAGCATTGTTCTGGACTGTGGAAAGAAAATACTTTGTCCTTTGAAGATCTGGAAACTCTGGATACTGAATTGAATAATTCATAGCTGCATGAAATGTTGAGCCGCAGTGCTAAGAACTGGACACGTTATTAATTACACTTTGCGAAAGAAAAAACTAGAATGCTGTAAAATGTAAATTTTGTTTGAGTAAATGTTCTCTTTTTGATGGGCTTAAAATGTGTGCATCTTTTATTGGTTGAATCTTGTCAGCGCAGTGGGGTTTTGGAATTATCAACCCGTGAAAGTGGCTGGAAGATAGGTTTCCCTCTGACAAAAGCAAACATGCTCAACCAGGGGGCCTTAACTATATATGAAGTTTCGAGCATATAAGATTTCCGCGTGTCAACAGACGAGGACTGTTGCCATAAAGCCTTGAAAGGAAGGAGTTCCAAAGGGAACAGCTAGGTCCCATGTTCTTAAAGACAGCACGGGCAAGAGCTTATTTCACTCCTTTGGAAATATTCAGACTAAGGAACTGATAATGGCAGCTGTTTGTACAATATATTTTATGCACAATTTCCGGATGTGGGTAACAAGCAAGCGGCTTCTTTTTCAATTCAAAGGATCATTTTCTTTTTTTGTTTGGAAATAAAAAAAAAAAGGTGAGGAAGATAACATGAAATTTTTTCCCCTTACATATTTCAAATTGGGAAATGTCACTGATTGTAGTGTAAATCTGTATGTGAAAAATCTTCCCCAAAACGCAGATGAGAACACTCACGCATGTACACACACAACACACACACACACACCACACACACACACACACACACACACACGCCGACACAGTGAACAATATCATGTTGAAAAAAATGTCTTCATTGTTTCATAAGCTCCTCATTCCCACACTTCTGTCACTTATTTGTATGATGTTTGTGCCTCCATTCACTGTTGTGTTTGTGTGTCTGTGTGTTGTGTGTGTGTGTGTGTGTGTGTGTGTGTGTGTGTGTGTGTGTGTGTGGTGTGGTGTGTGTGTGTGTGTGTGTGTGTGTGGGGTGTGTGTGTGTGTGTGTGTGTGTGTGTGTGTGTGGTGTGTGTGTGTGTGATCGTGATGTGTGCGCGCTCGTGCGTGTGTGTAAGTGTTTATCTCTGTTTTGACGGTTTATCTTTTAGATAACCATTGGAATCATGTTTTTACATCAACATTGAAATTTATTTAAACTACTAAATAATCAACAAAACTGATAAGTTGTTCATGCTATAAATAAATGAAGCAGCACACACCACACACACACACACACACACACACACACACCCACCCCCGCAAAGGGCCATATCAGTGCTGTTAAAAAAGAGCACAGGAGCAAATCAACATATCAGGACCTCCAGAAAGTACAATCCAACAGTTCTGGATTATTTATTTTTAAAAAGAAATGTCAAAAAAGACAAAAAAACCTGACAAATGTCGAACAAATATGGTCTTTTTACAGACTGTAAACAACGGCAACAACAAATGTTATAGATACAAGTGCAAAATAGAAAGAACACAATCCTGAGAATAACGCAAAACACTCCGATTCTTCATTATGATTAACAGACGCTTAACAAACAAGTAGAAAAGAAAATGACAGGGAAACTTTTAACGAGCTTATCAATTTATTACCGTAGGATTTGTGCTTCTGTTTATTGAATGTAAAGAAGCTTTACGCTTGGCTTGGTTCACATATAGCACAATCGTCCACGCGCTTGCTACGACAAGATATCAACAAAGCATCTTGAAGGGGAAATAAAAAAAAAACAATCAAACAAAATGCTGAGTCAATCGAATAATTTTTGATTGAAAACAAAACAAACAAACTAAAAGAAAAAAAAAAAAAAAAACACTAGCAAGGAATTTCTGTTTAAAACCCACAACAGAGATCACAGCCCAAGTAAAGTGACCTCTCGGAGAAAGAGAAATCAGTTCTTTACATCATTGTTAACGTAAATTGTCTCCAGTATAACGCTTGTATATAATAAAATTCAAGTATATCATGTTTTTTGTTTGTTTGTTTGTTTGTTTTAACAAACTGGTCATGGCAAACATTTTCGAAAATATTTTCTTGTAACTGGTAAGGAAAATGTGATTGTGCACGGAACATTTTCACAAAACTTTACATTGGTTCAAAACGTGAAAAACGTATATCGGTTCAAAACGTCACATGAAAAGGCATTTTTTTCAACTCCTTGTCATCAGGTTCTTGCTTGGTATTGTTATGATGACAGAAGGCTGCCAAATGATGACGGCAGTTATGACGTTACAATGGAGACGTCAGTCACGGCGTCAGACGTATGGCAATGGGTTCCATGGGTTGTTCCGACCCCCGTTCACTCGCCAGATCATCTCATAAGGGTAAAGAACGTCAGGCTTGCTTACCTCGTCAAGTTCTTTCATCTGGGGGACAGAGAGAGAGAGAGAGAGAGAGAGAGACGCTTGACGCTGTGACGCTTTGATGTTTTATTGCATTCAGCGAAGTTAGCCATAAAGGCAAGGGGGTTCCACACATAGTTTTAGCAATCGCATCATTCACAAATCATAACAAATAATAATCATGGTAGAAAACAATACAGTCAAAACAAATATTACAAAGTTTTTGCGTATTAATGTTGCCGGGCATCTTATACACGTTCATAAGGAGTGACATAAAAGTAAACACACACGTAGAATATACTATCTTCCCTTCCCTATCGCACCCCGCACCCCTCCACCCCCACCCGTCTCCCCTCCTCGCCGCCCCCCCCCCACCCCTCCACTCTTGCCTTTTCCTATCCTGACCCACCAGTCTCCTTCCTTTGACCCTCACTCTCTTACCCTCCCCTCAGTCCTAACTGACAACACGCCACGCATACATGAGAACCAAAAAGAGCACACGCTCACTCATACACGTACGTCGCACAAACACCGCTCTCCAAGCTTGTCCCCCGCCCCCCCCCCCCCCCCCCCCCCCCCTTTCCCATCCCCCCCCTTTTACTCTCCATCTCCCCCCACCCCCATCTCCCCACGCCCCCTCCCCTCCACCGCCTCCCCCTCCCCACGCCCACCAACCCTCTCAAACGCACGCACACTTGGCCAACAACATTCGGACCATCCAATGACTACAGACTTGGTTATTTAAATATTAGGTTCTAGTTTCTTATTTCTTATATTCGTAGCTTCCACTATATATTTAGCAAAGGCAACAATGGTTGAATTATCATTTGTTAAAAGATCCCCTATACCATTTATTGATGGCTGGATATGAATCATATTAAAGAAGGGGTATTTACGACGAATGTCTGAGAACAGTTGACACTGGAAAATAAAGTGTACTTCATCTTCAACATTCTGACCACACAATACACAGTTTGTGACTTCTCCATCCATACACCAGTGTTTTGCAATACCTAAGCCGTGTACTCTTAATCTAAACCTTGTCAGTGCTTCTCTCATTCTTTTGTTTGTAATTAAAGTTAAATACTTCTCTGGTTCAAACACAGATTTAAATGAATAGCACCATGAGTATTTATCGCTAGTTTCAATCTGTGAGTGCCATTTTTGCTTGTAGCATGATATAAGCCTGTCCTTGAATTCTGATATAAACCCCTCTTCAATTCCGACATCTTGGCATAGCCATACTATTCCAAAGCCATTTTCTATTAAAATATTCTTTACTCTCGAAGCCCAGTTACAACTATCTGTTTCTAGCCGCATTAGCATCATCTCATAAGCTTGTCTACATATTCTATTGATCGGCAGTCTAACCAATCGGATCCAGTACTTAACGCATTTTATTGCTGTTCTGACAGATAGCGGATATCTTCCTGTTTCTCCATAAACCATTTTGTTGGAAGAGTGCAATGGAAGTCCCAAAAATGGCTTGATAGCAAAAGTATGAACTTTTTCTATTTCTGTTACATCTTCCAGCCCCCAGATTTCTGCTGCATAAGTTAAGATGGGTTCAATTTGCGCATCAAACAGTTTCCAGAATAGAAAGGGATCAATCGTACGTAATCTTCGAAACGATCTCAGGATTTCCATCACTCCCTTCTTACCTTTCTTACTCATTTCAAGCAAAGAAGCACTCGTACTTAATTTTGTGGGAAATACCAGACCTAGGTATTTCAACGTATTTGTTACCTTTAATGCTTCACTTCCGTATGTCCATCTTTCCCTTACTCCAAGGTAGCCTCCTTTACGAAAAACCATTACATTAGTTTTATCTAAATTAACCTCTAAATGCAATCTATCTGCTTCTTTTTTTTAGATTGTTTAGCTGATTTTGTAGGCCTATGACCGTATCTGATAGTAAGATTATGTCATCTGCAAAGAGCAGCAGAAATAGCTCGATAGATCCTGGTACCATCTGAATCCCGTGCCTACCCTCCCTAATTAATTCTAGGGCCAATTCATTGATAAAAAAAAGAAGTAAACATTATCGGACTGAGTAAGCACCCTTGTTTTACGCCTCTCGGGCAGTCGAAGAAGTCTGAATACGAATGTTTGTCTCTGACACAAGCTTTTACCGAGTTGTAGACACCTTTTAGAGCTTTATACAATTTTCCATCAACACCAGTTTTACGTAATACAGACCATAAAACGTTTCTGTTCACAGTGTCAAAAGCTTTTCTAAAATCAACGAAAGTTACATAGAGTTTTGTATTTTTTGCTAGATATTTATGGACAATAGAGTACAGAGTAAAAATGTGATCAACTGTACTATAACCTACTCTAAACCCAGCCTGTTCTTCTGCTAGTTTTCCTTCTTGTTCTGCCCACTGAGTGAGCCTCTTATTTAGAATGCGTGTGTACACTTTGCTGACTTTGCTGAGAGAGAGAGAGAGAGAGAGAGAGAGAGAGAGAGAGAGAGAGAGAGAGAGTTCATATACAATATTTCAGTGCGTGACATTAAATTAAAATCTATTTTTTGTCGTCTTATTTGTATTACATGTTGAATTCTGTTGTGTTGTATTGCATTGCATTGTGTTGTAATGAGCTGCATGATGCTGAACTGCATTCGCTTGCATTGTCTCGCATTCCATTTGCTTTGTTTTGTACTGCAGGGCCAATCACGTTGTAGCCTGCTGTATTGTGTGCTGGTCTGCTGTGCTCCTTTGTTTTTAAAAAAATGTATTGTGTGCTGGTCTGCTGTGCTCCTTTGTTTTTAAAAGTTCGTCCTGGCCTGCATAATGTGATGTAATGTTGCTTATAGCCCAGCCGACCGCAAAGGGCCATATCAGGGCTGTCACCAGGTTGAAGTCAACTCACAAGGCATAAAAAAGACACCCCATTCACACAACCCTTTAAAATAAACCTTCTAAAAACAGACCAGAAATCTGGTTAAAAACCTTTCTTCTGTAAAACCTCAGATCAGATGAAAATTGTAAATCTCTTTCAGAAATTCAAAGATCACAACAGGTGGCACATCTCTGAACAAGGTTTTCATGGAGTCTGCTGTAAAATGTTTATGTCTCACATCATGCAAAGTCCCAACACTTTTAAAGAATATGTTTCACTGTGAGTGGTACGTGACATGGAATGCACCACGGAGCTTCTCCACCTTTAAAAAGATAAGAATGGGTTTTAAACGAGTGGCCTGTATGCAAACAGCACAAAACTGTTTCTTCTTTACAGCCACCTCGGGAACATGGTTAAAAACTCTTTCAGGTTTGGACGGATTTTAAAATAGTTTGTTATCCGTCTGCGAGTTCCAATTCTTGCCGGACTTCTTTGACGTAAGCCTGGGCTTTGGATTTCAGATCAGTGTGCGGGATAGACAGTCTGCTTAACTCTTTCCTTGTGGCACACTTGGCAAGTTGCTCATCCAACTCGTTGCCTGGAGAATGCCCATGTGGCTGGGAACCCAAGCAAAAGCTATGTTGTGTCCTGATGATGGCCTGCATTGTTTGAATCATGTTAGTGTAGGCTGTAACAGCTGCATCGTCTACGGGATGGAACAACACTACTGTGTGTACCCAGCGGTACTGCTCTACTGTACTGCACTACACTATACAGTATTGTGTTGTATATTGCTCAGTTATTACTGTCATAGCACAAGGAATCTTTTGCCTGAATCAAGGTATGAAAAACACAGCCTAACAAATAAGTTCATGTGCTGTCACAGGTCTGACCGCACACAGACACATACAAATCATATAAATCACACGCACAAATACCGTATGCCTACATATACCTCATAATTTTTTATACTAAGCTAACACACACAAGCTACAACACACACCACGGCTCCCACAGACAAAAGAAATTACTGAACCTCTAAAAGGATTCTAGGGGGTATCCTTCGCCCCTCCCTTCTCCAGCAGGGACACACACACACACACACACACACACACACACACACACACACACACACACGCACACACACACACACACACACACGCACGCGTACACACACACACACACACAACTTTGAAACTTGCTTTCAAAATGGTGCCAACTGAGCAAACCAGAGCAGAGTGATGTACTGTCCATTTTTCAATCAAGCCACAGGCCCATTTTGTTTCAATAGCTTTTGTCAATCCTTGTTTTTTCTCTTTAAAAATATTGGAAGTACTGTATCCACCAAACATGAACAAACGAATAATACGACAAAACACGACGCGTTTCGACTTTTAAGTCTTCTTCGGTGAGAATTCAATGAGATAAGTGATTGCTCGTTCTTCATTTTCGTTGTCCTGGGTGTTGTTTATCTTGCCTGAAGAAGACCTGAGAAGTCGAAATGCGTCGTGTTTTGCCTTATGATTCGTTTGTTTATGTTTGGCGGATACAGTACTTAAAATCTTTTTTTAAAGATATATTTAGATCTCCGCCTGCAGTCGCTTCACTTTGCAACTATCCTCGTTTTTTCTTTTTTCGTTCGCAGCATGACTTGCCATCCCGTGACGTCAAAGAGTGACGTTATTTTGCCTTCAACCAGGCGACGACCGTCGTTCTTCGAATTTTACGCAAGACTTTGTGTCTGCTAGCATGACAAAATTTACTTTGTCTTAGGCCCTAATCCTTCGAGTTAGCTGGGGAGGGAACACTGGACTGCGACAACATTCCTCCAGCGGACTCTGTGCCGGGCTGACCTCTTCAGTTGGGCCCATGTCACTCCGGCTGTTTTCATTTCGGAATTCATGCAGTGGCGCCAAGTCTATAGAGGTCGTCCCCCCTTCCATTCCTCCCGTGGGTTCCATTCCAATGCCTGTCTAGCGATGTTGGTAGGTTGGCTTTCGTAGTGTGTGTCCAGTCCAGCCCCATTTTCTTTTCTTCATCTCTGTGTCGACAGAATTTTGTTTGGTTTTCTCTCATAGCGTTTGGTTGGGATATGATTTCTGGCCATCTGGTGTTGACAATGCAACTGACGCATGTGTTGACAGAACAAGAAAAATGATTCTTGACTGCTGATCACCTTTTTCACAAGTAAGAACTATCTTTGAACATCCTCAATAGACGGTTCTCACTGGTTGATAAATGCCCGAAGATTATGAGTATTGGACGTTGTTGTTCTCCACGTCCCTGAACCATGTACAAGTATAACATTTCACATTTGAGTTGATCATTCTGATCTTGATCTGAAGCAAAAGGGCTGTGGAAGCCCATGTGGATCACAGGATGTTAAAAGGATTTCCTTGCCTTGTTGAGGCAGCTACTGATGTCTTGGTCAGCTCCACCAAACAACAAGACCTCCTTCCGCTAAAACTATATGAACATGAAAGTAGTGGTTGAATTTGTCAACCTG
>CM065735.1:11386720-11397332 GCA_033310375.1 Conus canariensis
AAACGTACCAGAAACTTCGTTAAAACTCTTTCTTCCATAAAATCATGGATCAGATAAAAAAATGTTAATCTCCATCAGAAACTCAAAGATCACGTCAGGTGGGACAAATGATGGGGCTGTATCCATTCTGATATCTTACCTGCAGGGAAATGAAGGGACTGCATCCATTCAGTTCGCTATTTCACCTGCAGGGAAATGAAGGGGCTGTCTCCATTCTGTTACCTTACCTGCAGGGAAATGAAGGGGCTGTCTCCATTCTGCTATCTTACCTGCAGGAAATGAAGGGGCTGTATCCATTCTGCTATCTTACCTGCAGGAAGATGAAGGGGTTATATCCATTCTGCTATCTTACCTGCAGGGAAATGAAAGGGCTGTATCCATTGTGTTTGCTATCTTACCTGCAGGGAAATGAAGGGGCTGTATCCATTCTGTTTGCTATCTTACCTGCAGGGAAATGAAGGGGCTGTATCCATTCTGATTTGCTATCGTTACTCTGCAGGGAAATGAAGGGGCTGTATCCATTCTGTTTGCTATCTTACCTGCAGGGAAATGAAGGGGTGTATCCATTCTGCTATCTTACCTGCAGGGAAATAAAGGGGCTGTATCCATTCTGCTATCTTACCTGCAGGGAAATGAAGGGGCTGTATCCATTCTGTTTGCTATCTTACCTGCAGGGAAATGAAGGGGTTGTATCCATTCTGCTATCTTACCTGCAGGGAAATAAAGGGGCTGTATCCATTCTGCTATCTTACCTGCAGGGAAATAAAGGGGCTGTATCCATTCTGCTATCTTACCTGCAGGGAAATGAAGGGGCTGTATCCATTCTGCTATCTTACCTGCAGGGAAATGAAGGGGCTGTATCCATTCTGTTATCTTACCTGCAGGGAAATGAAGGGGCTGTATCCATTGTGTTTGCTATCTTACCTGCAGGGAAATGAAGGGACTGTATCCATTCTGTTTGCTGATGTCCACGATCTTCTGCAGCTGCCAGCCCGTGACGTTGGAGGCGCCCAAGTAGCGCACCTTGCCACACCTCACCAAGTCGTTCAGCGTCATCAGGGTCTCCTCTATGGGCACCGCGTCATCCCACGCGTGGGTCTGACGTCATACGGACAGACAGCATCAAGAATCGGATTTGAAACGATGCTCTTGTAACTTAATCATTTCTTTCAGAAAAACGTACATATATAATCTGTGCATACATAATGTACACACAGGCACACCCCATATCATCTACCTATCCATCTATATGCATGCATACACACACACACACACACACACACACACACACACACACACACACACACACACACACACACACACGTTCACGTCTACATACAGGTATACATAAAAACATCATACATACAAGTTAAAAGGCTAAGCAGATAGACAGATATACAAATGAATTGACAGATAGATAGACTAATCGATGCAAAGGCTAATTGACAGAAAGACAGACAGTTAGACTGACAAACAAGATAAACAGATTATGGTCAGACAGATGGACAGAGATAGAACATTTTCCGTTTTAGACTAGGTAGGGAAATATTACTGCATGCGGACTAGTCCGTGTAAAACAATGCATGCAAGACGAGACAAAAACAAACAAACAAACAAACGAAATAGAAAGAGTGAGACTCGTATTATTCTGTTTTTGGCATAGGGCCAAGTTTGATAGACGATGAAAGCATTTGTCAACGTATCATGACGACGTTGGCGTAATGCTAATACTATGAGAAGACACAGACAGACAGACAGACAGACAGACAGACACACAACACACACACACACACACACACACACACACACACACACACACACACACACATACACTTGCGCGCGTGTACGCACACACAACGATTATGGAAACATTCTGTGAAAAAGACACACACATACACGAACGCACCAGGCTAAACAGAGAGAGAGAGGAGAGAGAGAGAGAGAGAGAGAGAGAGAGAGAAGAGAGAGGAGAGAGAGAGAGAGAGAGAGAGAGAGAGAGAGAGGAGAGAGAGAGAGAGGGAGAGAGAGAGAGAGAGAGAGAGGAGAGAGAGAGAGAGAGAGAGAGAGAGAGAGAGAGAGGGAGAGAGAGAGAGAGAGAGAGAGAGAGAGAGAGAAGAGATGAGAGAGATAGAGGATGAGAAGAGAGAGAAGAGATGTATAAAGTCATCAGATATTAACACAATGAAGGCATGAGCAATCGACAGAAGAGAGCGAACAACACACAACAACAACACAACAACACACACACAACACACACACCACACACACACACACACACACACACACACACACACATACAAGCAAAACAGACCAACGGAGAGAAAGAGAGAAAGGGAGACAGATATACCTGTCCTTTGGCCCATGAACCAACATACCTTATCATGTGTGCAACAACCTCCTTGCTCTCGTATCAACGTTTATTTTCATGTTTACAACAAATCCCTTAGCCCTTGAATCAACGTTTATTTTCATGTTTACAACAAATCCCTTAGCCCTTGAATCAAGGTTTATTTTCATGTTTACAACAAATCCCTTAGCCCTTGAATCAACGTTTATTTTCATGTTTACAACAAATCCCTTAGCCCTTGAATCAACGTTTATTTTCATGTTTACAACAAATCCCTTAGCCTTTGAATCAACGTTTATTTTCATGTTTAACAACAAATCCCTTAGCCCTTGAATCAACGTTTATTTTCATGTTTACAACAAATCCCTTAGCCTTGAATCAACGTTTATTTCATGTTACAACAAATCCCTTAGCCTTGAATCAACGATCTAAATTTATTTTTATTTTCATGTTTACAACAAATCCCTTAGCCTTTGAATCAAGGTTTCTATTCATGGTAACAACAAATCCCTCAGCCCTTGAATCAACGTTTATTTTCATGTTTACAACAAATCCCTTAGCCTTTGAATCAAGGTTTCTATTCATGGTAACAACAAATCCCTCAGCCCTTGAATCAACGTTTATTTTCATGTTTACAACAAATCCCTTAGCCTTTGAATCAAGGTTTCTATTCATGGTAACAACAAATCCCTCAGCCCTTGAATCAACGTTTATTTTCATGTTTACAACAAATCCCTTAGCCTTTGAATCAAGGTTTCTATTCATGGTAACAACAAATCCCTCAGCCCTTGAATCAACGTTTATTTTCATGTTTACAACAAATCCCTTAGCCTTTGAATCAAGGTTTCTATTCATGGTAACAACAAATCCCTCAGCCCTTGAATCAACGTTTCTTTTCATGTTTACAACAAATCCCTTAGCCCTTGAATCAACGTATCTTTCATGCTTGCAACAAATGCCCTGTCTCTCGTATCACTGTTTATTTTCAGGCACACAACAGACCCCCCCCTCCCCCCCCCCCCCCTAGCCCTTGAGTCAACAATTATGTTAATGCCAACAACAAATCCCTCACCCTTGAACGGAAGTTTCTATTCATGCTTACAACAAATCCCTCAGCCCTTGAACGAAAGTTTCTATTCATGCTTACAACAAATCCCTCAGCCCTTGAACGAAAGCTTCTATTCATGCTTACAACAAATCCCTCAGCCCTTGAACGAAAGCTTCTATTCATGCTTACAACAAATCCCTCAGCCCTTGAACGAAAGCTTCTGTTCATGCTTACAACAAATCCCTCAGCCCTTGAACGAAAGGTTCTTTCATGCTTACAACAAATCCCTCAGCCCTTGAACGAAAGTTTCTATTCATGCTTACAACAAATCCCTCAGCCCTTGAACGAAAGTTTCTATTCATGCTTACAACAAATCCCTCAGCCCTTGAACGAAAGCTTCTATTCATGCTTACAACAAATCCCTCAGCCCTTGAACGAAAGGTTCTTTTCATGCTTACAACAAATCCCTCAGCCCTTGAACGAAAGGTTCTTTTCATGCTTACAACAAATCCCTCAGCCCTTGAACGAAAGTTTCTATTCATGCTCACAACAAATCCCTCAGCCCTTGAACGAAAGTTTCTATTCATGCTTACAACAAATCCCTCAGCCCTTGAACGAAAGTTTCTATTCATGCTTACAACAAATCCCTCAGCCCTTGAACGAAAGCTTCTATTCATGCTTACAACAAATCCCTCAGCCCTTGAACGAAAGCTTCTATTCATGCTTACAACAAATCCCTCAGCCCTTGAACGAAAGCTTCTATTCATGCTTACAACAAACCCGTTAGTCCTCAAATCAACATTTCTTTTCGTGCACACAACGAATTCCCTTGACTTCATATAAACGTTTTTTTTTTTCACATGTACATCAAAATCCCTTAGCCTTCGAATGAACCTTACCTTTCATTGTTACAACGAATCCCTTAGCCCTTGAATCAACGTACCTCTTAGTATAACAATTCCTTCGGTCTTCGAATCCACGTTTGTTTTTAAGCATACAACAGATCTCTTAGCCTTTGAATCAACGTATCTTTTCCATGCATACAACAAATCCCTTAGCCCTTGAATCAGCAGTTCTTTTCGTGCATACCACAAAGTCCCTTGACTTCTTATCAACGTCTTTTTTCACATATATACCAAATCGCTTAGCCTTCGAATGAACTTTTTCTTTCATGTTTACAACGAATTCCTTGGCCCTTGAATCAACGTATCTCTTCATGCATATAACAAATCCCTCAGTCTTCGAATCAACGTTTCTTTTCAAGCATACAACAAATCCCCTTGCCCACGAATCAATGTTTTTTTTCATGCATACAACCACCCCTAAAGTCCTTAAACCAACGTACTTTTTCATGCATACAACCACCCCTAAAGTCCTTAAACCAACGCATTTGTTCATGCATACCCTCCCCCCCCCCCCCCCCCACGCCTAGAAAAAACATCCTTAAATCATAGTATCTTTCCATGCAGATAGCACCCCCTCCCCCCCCCCCCAAGCCCTTAAATCAACATATCTTTTCATGCATACAACAACCCCCCCCCCCACCCCTTAAATCAACATATCTTTTCATGCATACAACAACCCCCCCCCCCCCTTAAATCAACATATCTTTTCATGCATACAACAACCCCCCCCCCAGCCCTTAAATCAACATATCTTTTCATGCATACAACAACCCCCCCCCCCCCACCCTTAAATCAACATATCTTTTCATGCATACAACAACCCCCCCCCAAGCCCTTAACAAACATATCTTTTCATGCACACAACAACCCCCCCCCCCCCCAAGCCCTTATCCAACATATCTTTTCATGCATACAACAACCCCCCCCCACCCCCAAGCCCTTAAATCAACATATCTTTTCATGCATACAACAACCCCCCCCCCCCCCCAGCCCTTAACCAACATATCTTTTCATGCACACAACACACAACCCCCCCCCCCCCCCAGCCCTTAAATCAACATATCTTTTCATGCACACAACAACCCCCCCCCCCCCCAGCCCTTAAATCAACATATCTTTTCATGCACACAACACCCCCCCCCCCCCCCAGCCCTTAAATCAACATATCTTTTCATGCACACAACAACCCCCACCCCCCCCCCCCCCCCCCAGCCCTTAACCAACATATCTTTTCATGCACACAACAACCCCCCCCCCCCCCAGCCCTTAACCAACATATCTTTTCATGCACACAACAACCCCCCCCCCCCCCAGCCCTTAATCAACATATCTTTTCATGCACAAAACAACCCCCCCCCCCCCCCAGCCCTTAACCAACATATCTTTTCATGCATACACAACAACCCCCCCCCCCCCCCAGCCCTAACCATCCCTTAAACCTACAACATATCTTTTCATGCATACAAACCCCCCCCCCCCCCCCCCCCCAGCCCTTAAACAACATATCTTTTCATGCATACAACAACCCCCCCCCCCCCAGCCCTTAAATCAACATATCTTTTCATGCATACAACAACCCCCCCCCCCCCCAGCCCTTAAATCAACATATCTTTTCATGCATACAACAACCCCCCCCCCCCCCCCCCCAAGCCCTTAACAACATATCTTTTCAACATACAACAACCCCCCCCCCCCCCCCAGCCCTTAACCAACATATCTTTTCATGCATACAACAACCCCCCCCCCCAGCCCTTAATCAACATATCTTTTCATGCATACAACAACCCCCCCCCCCCCCCCCCCCCCCCCCAGCCCTTAACCAACATATCTTTTCATGCATACAACAACCCCCCCCCCCCCCCCCAGCCCTTAACCAACATATCTTTTCATGCCAACAACCCCCCCCCCCCCCCCAGCCCTTAAATCAACATATCTTTTCATGCATCACAACACCCCCCCCCAGCCCTTAAACCAACATATCTTTTCATGCATACAACAACCCCCCCCCCCCCCCAGCCCTTACATCAACATATCTTTTCATGCATACAACAACCCCCCCCCCCCCCAGCCCTTAACCAACATATCTTTTCATGCATACAACAACCCCCCCCCCCCCCAGCCCTTAAATCAACATATCTTTTCATGCACACAACAACCCCCCCCCCAGCCCTTAACCAACATATCTTTTCATGCACACAACAACCCCCCCCCCCCCAGCCCTTAACCAACATATCTTTTCATGCACACAACAACCCCCCCCCCCCCCAGCCCTTAAATCAACATATCTTTTCATGCACACAACAACCCCCACCCCCCACCCCCGCCCTTAACCAACATATCTTTTCATGCACACAACAACCCCCCCCCCCCAGCCCTTAACCAACATATCTTTTCATGCACACAACAACCCCTCCCCCCCTCAGCCCTTAACCAACGTATCTTTTCATGCATACAACAACCCCCCCCCCCCCAGCCCTTAACCAACATATCTTTTCATGCACACAACAACCCCCCTCCCCCCCCCCAGCCCTTAACCAACTTATCTTTTCATGCACACAACAACCCCCCCCCCCCCCGCCCTTAAATCAACATATCTTTTCATGCACACAACAACCCCCCCCCCCCCAGCCCTTAAATCAACATATCTTTTCATGCACACAACACCCCCCCCCCAGCCCTTAAATCAACATATCTTTTCATGCATACAACCCCCCCCCCCCCCCCAGCCCTTAACCAACATATCTTTTCATGCACACAACAACCCCCCCCCCCCCCAGCCCTTAACCAACATATCTTTTCATGCATACAAGCCCCCCCCCCCCCCCCCTGCCCTTAACCAACATATCTTCTCATGCATACAAGCCCCCCCCCCCCCCCTCAGCCCTTAACCAACATATCTTTTCATGCATACAAGCCCCCCCCCCCCCCCAGCCCTTAACCAACATATCTTTTCATGCATACAAGCCCACCCCCACCCCCAGCCCTTAAATCAACGTATTTTTTGATGCATACAATACTCAATACTCCCCCCCCCCCCCCTTAAATCAATGCGTCTTTTCATGCATTCACATCCCCCCCCCCCCCCCCCCCCGAGCCCTTAACTCAACGTACCTTTTCATGCATACCCCCCCCCCCCCATGCCCCCTCCACCCCGCCCTTAATTCAACGTATCTTTTCATGCACACAACAAATCCCTTCGACGTCGGTTCAGCGTTTCTTTTCACGTATACAACAAGTCCCGATTAGTCCTCGATACAATACCCCCCCTTAAATCAACATGTCTTTTCACGCATTCACCCCACCCCCACCCCCACCACCGACCCTTAACCAACGTATCTTTTCATGCACACGACAAATCCCTTTGACGTCGGTTCAGCGTTTCTTTTCACGTATGCAACAAATCCAGATATAGCCCTCGAAGCAACGAGCCTTTTCATGCGTACAGCGAGGTCCACTGGAACACTTCCAAAGTCCGAGCAGCGATAGTGACCCGGCCAGCCAGCCAACCCACGTTGCTGTCGCATGTGCCTGCCTGCCCTCCCTCACCGGCCCCCCGACCCCTCACCCCCACTCCCCCAGCGTGTTATGTGGCCTTGGTTGATTACGCTCCGCTCGTGCCACTGACCTCGCTCAATAGTGACTCTCAACAGTGAATCCTTGTCAGAGTTCTTCCCTGTCTGTGGCTGTTACTATTATTGACTGAGCGGGGGGGGGGGGGGGGGGGGGGGGGGGGGGGGGGGGGGGGGGGGGGGGGGGGGGGGGGGGGGCAGGTTAAATACCGCAGAAGGTTTTGTGCAACTTGAGCGCTCTCCTCGCGTTCCGGCTCGACACGTTATGCATGCAGATCTTTAGAGAGAAGAATCAATCTGTCTGAAGACTGAGGGAGAAAACTCTTAGTACGCTTTTCAGGAAGGTTCTGGATCGTATTAAAGGTTACAAATTCACTACTAGTATTCCAGTCACACACAACACACACACACACACACACACACACACACACACACACACACACACACAGTTTCTTCTGTCAAGGATCATCATGCTGGGCACTGTGCCAGAGGATGAAGAAATGGCAGACTCAGACACACACTGACATACACACACACAAAACAAAGAAACACACATATACACTAATATGTACGTACACACACACACCACACACACTTACACACGCACGCACGCACGGACGCGCGCGCGCGCGCGCGCGCGCGCACGCACACACACACACACCACACACACACACACACACCACACACAGAATCTGGTCTGTCAATGAGCATTATTCTGGACACAGTTGAGAGGTGGGTTTTGTGTGTGTGTTTGTGTGTTGTGTGTGTGTGTGTGGTGTGTGTGTGTGTGTGTGTGTGTGGTGTGTGTGTGCGTGTGCGCGCGTGTGTAAACGAATGGATAACCTCAGTGAAGAAGCAGACTTGCTTTTTGCCAGTTTAACCTTGAGTTAAATATGGACCCAACAACACATGACCTTGAGTTAGATATGGACCAAACCAAACTTATCTGTTTGCTGTACTGTCGCTTTCTTACCAGTAATAGTTTTAGTCTTGAATTGTAATTATTCCCAATCTCTCTTTTTAATGAAAATCTTATATACTATCAGTTCGTGACTACCTATGGGATGAATGGTTTAAGTCCTAATTTTTTTTTTCCATAACACCCAAGTCAATCACTTCTTTATGAGAGAATATCTACAAATCAATCGTGACTATCTATGTGATGAATGGTTCAAGTTCTATTTTTCTTCATAATGCCAAATTCAATTCTCTCTAATATCATAAAAGTCATTCCAGAGTTTCTTCATTACGCAATGTTTGTCCTTTTTCTTAGTCAATTTTCCAAATGTACAGGCCTGAAATACCACACAACTGTCAAAACGTTTTTAACAACAGTTGTGTTAAAAAAAATAACTAAAATAAATGAGACATAAAAAAGAAAGAGAGAAAAAAAAAAATCAATCAGCTATTCACCAAAACACAACAAAGCTTTGCCAGTGTACAGATGTTATCGACTGACGACTAACACGCACCCAACTCGCATAGAGTGACGTCAGAGAAACACTACGTCACACGACGAAAGACGTCATCCTACCTGCAGCAAGTCGATGTAGTCCGTTTTCAGTCTCTTCAGACTGTCCTCCACGCTCTGAATGATGTGTCGACGACCCAGTCCACCGGCGTTGGGGTTGCTGACGTCTATCTGGAAACGGACCTTGGTGGCGATGACAAACCGGTCCCTTTCCTGACTACTCACAGAGAGAACAGCAGGGGGACAGGTGGGAAAAGCTGACGTAATGATGATGAGAGACAAAACAACGCGTAAGGTAAGCATACGTGTATTAGTGGACTGGGATGAGAGTGTAGCCATATTTATATGGAAGAACTCACACACGCGCCCCCCCCCCCCCCCCCCCCCCACACACACCACCACACACACAAACACACACGCACACGCACGTGCGCACACACATATACACATAAACAAACACCACATAGAAACATACACACATACGCACTTAGACATAACAATGTGTATGCATGAACAAGGCGCCGCGCGCACTCACTCACACACACACACACACACACACACACACACACACACACACACACACACACAACACACGAACACAAAACACACACCACACACACAGAATCACACACACCAGACGGACAGACAGACAAACACACACACAATCAACGAATAGGCAGACACACATATACACACAGACACACACACGTGCGTACGCGCGCCGCACACACAACACACACACACACACCACACACATACACACACACACACACGTACGCATGCATGCATGTATGCATGCGCACACACAGACAGCAGGCAACAGACACAGACACACAAATACACACACACAACCCACACACACAAACACACACACACACACACACACACGCACACACACACACACACACATACTCTACTCACCGAGCCAGCCAAGAGCCAACAATATTTCCCGACTTTCCACGTCCATAGATGTTGGCTGTGTCGATGAAGTTCCCTCCCCATTCCACGAATCGGTCGATCACCTTGTGAGATCCCTGTTCCTCCAGCTGACCGGGTAGTCCGAACTCCAGACCAGGAGACGAAAGGGATGGACATGAGAGAAAATAAAAATAGGCATTCTGCTCACCCGGGTCCGCTGTTGCTCCGCCGGCTTTCCCCGAAAGCCTTTTATAGTTCTCTAATAGTAAACACTTTACAAAATACAAAAAATTTGTAGGTTATCGTTTTTAAACACTAATTTAGAAAAATTTTGTGACTTAAGTTTTTCTTAAT
>CM065735.1:11397432-11402432 GCA_033310375.1 Conus canariensis
CAATTTACAAAGACAAAACATGACGCGTTTCGACCTCTTGGGTCTTCTTCGGCAAGATGAACAACATTCGGACAATGAAAAACAAAAGAATGAGTAATCGCTTATCTTCTAAATTCAGCCCCGACTTTATTTCGATTTCTGCCTGCAGTCACTTGACTTTGAAACGAGTCTCCTAACTAGTTTTGTCAGTCATCAACATCCATCTAACTATCCATCATTCAGTGAATCTTGACAGTCAGTATTCTTCTAGCCGCATGGCCCCTTTTTACACAGCCCCAATAAATCAACCCTTCAGCCGGCCAGTTCGTCTCTTTGTGGCTAGCCATCAGACTGGACGGTAAACGATAAATCCATCAGTCGATTCCCATTTCCACTCATCCTTCCATTCATCCATTCTAAGTATAATCCATAATCGATCTTTTAAATCAGTCAGATTGCTTTTGACTTTTTCGTTATTTTCAGTTATTGCCTAGCGCATGAATAGGGGGGAAAAAAATCGAAAATCAACCTCACAGCTAGTGCATCGTAGCAAACGCCTATATATATCCTAAATCTTTTTCAATTTCAGTACATTTCACCCCACGTGTTGCTATAGAACTTCGTTGTAATAGTCTAAATAGCAATGTTTTTTAAAGACAAGCAGCCAAATTTAAAGCAATACATAGATGCGATGGGAATAATTGTCCCCCCCCCCCCCCCCCCCCCCCCCCGTCGTACCTTTAATCCAGTACATGCGCTTCTTTCCATTAAATAATACGTTTCATTAATTAGAATCTAATAGCACTGTATGCCCTTGACATTTAGAAGCATCAATTTTTTTTCTGCAGTTCAACTGACCTTTAACTGATTTTTGACGGGAAAAAGCCTACTGTATAGGATAGTGAGAGGGATAGGCAGGGTAGGGGAGAGGGTGGGGGTGGGACTGTGCTGGTTGGATAGTACGAAAGGACATCTGTCCATGTTGTACTTACGTTAGACTCGCCAAACGTCATCGCCCCCAGGCAAATATTAGACACACGAAGTCCCGAATTGCCTAAATGCGTGTACTGGCATTTCTGGTCGTCTGCTATTTTCGCCATGTTTGACGTAGCGATCACTTCTGCAGCAGACTGTTATAAAAGCACACACCCGCATCGACCGAACAATGGAAAGAATCTGTAGCACTTTTTATTCTGACTGGGCGAACTGTCAGGAAGAGAAATGTCGTAATATTTACACTGAGTTGTTGGAAAAACCTGAACATGCGAAGATTTCAAATTACTTAACTCGTCTGCTTTCTCTTGTTGTTACAGAATCTGTGTGACCAGTCCACGCGCTGCCAGGGTCAAGGTCACACCCTGAGTCAAGCAAGCGGTGTTGCAGTAACTTGGTTCCCGATGAAAAACAACTGTAAAATTCTCTCTCTCTCCCTTCCCCTTTCCCTTTCCCGAAGCGTTGAAATGAATTCGACTTAACTATAAGATGCGTTTTGTTAAGGTACCTTTTTTCATGCATTTGAATATGAATGCATTTGTATTAAAATCATCCTCAGTAAACATGCAATCGATGAAATAGACTTATTTCTGGAATGCCCGAGTGAATGTCCGTAATGTTTTTTATACGCCAGACGCAGATGAAAACAAACTGGACAAAAATAGAATAAAAAGCTCTGTACAGATTACAAACCGTGAGAAAAATTTTAAAATATCGATTTTATAAGACACATTTAAATGACTTTTAGAACCATCCACGTCAACCTCAGACAGATGAAATGAACAATAATGATTACTTCTATCAAATTGGAAACTCTGTTTCATTTTTGAGAATAAAAATCATACTAAGTGAAATATACTGGAACATGTTTGCAGTGAGGATGACAATACAATGATGGCGAAAGGGAACAGAAAACAAGACAGAAAAAGAGGAAGAATTGATATCTAGTATCATAATGTTTTTCACACACACACACACACACACACACACACACACACACACACACACACACACACACACACTGGCACAAACAGACAAACGCACAAAGAAACAAACATCATCAACAACAGCAACAGCAGCAGTAGTAGTAGCAGCAGCAGCAGCAGCAGCAACACCAACAACACTCACACACTCAGAGTTCAAATAATGAAAAGTAACTTCGACTTATCCTTCGCATTCGTGAACATAAATTTTGTTAACCCACTTCATGTTTCATACACTTAATGTTTATTTTGTTGTCTTCGTGTAGTGGGATTACATTAAGTTTGGTGGATTTGACCACAGTTAAATGAGTCTGAGGCCGAAAAATGAGTCTGAATTTAAGAATCTCTCTCTCTCTCTCTCTCTTTTCTCTCTCTCTCTCTCCCACACACACACACACACACACACACACACACACACACACAGAGAGAGAGAGAGAGAGAGAGAGAGAGAGAGAGAGAGAGAGAGAGACTGCGTGTTTGTGCGCATGCACGCATGCGTTGTGACGGGGAAGGGGAAGGGGACTCACATCCTTTCTCTCTCATATGTACACACACATACATACATACACACACACACACACGCGCGCGCGCGCGCACACACACACACACATTTTCTCTCTCTCTCTGATACTAAATAAGCCCCCTACACACACACAAACACACACACATACGCGCACGCTTGCACACACACACACACACACACACACACACACACACACACACACTTACAATCTGCAAGAGCAGAAACAGAAATTCCAATCAGAGACTAAGTATGCTGCAGATGTGTTTCTGTACTTGGTGACGATCTCGGCTGCTGATAAAGGTCAGGACCTCAGCAGTACAGAGTCCCTTGTGAAGTGCCCCTTACAGTACTGGAGGCAGCAGTTGTATTGTCCAGCACGCCTGACAGACTTGGACAGGAGGTGGCAACTGGAAATCCCCAGTGCCCCTTACAGTACTGGAGGCAGCAGTTGTATTGTCCAGCACGCCTGACAGACTTGGACAGGAGGTGGCAACTGGAAATCCCCAGTGCCCCTTACAGTACTGGAGGCAGCAGTTGTATTGTCCAGCACGCCTGACAGACTTGGACAGGAGGTGGCAACTGGAAATCCCCAGTGCCCCTTACAGTACTGGAGGCAGCAGTTGTATTGTCCAGCACGCCTGACAGACTTGGACAGGAGGTGGCAACTGGAAATCCCCAGTGCCCCTTACAGTACTGGAGGCAGCAGTTGTATTGTCCAGCCCGCCTGACAGACTTGGACAGGAGGTAGCAACTGGAAATCCCCACTCCCTGACCATACCAACCTTTCTCTGTGTAAAGTATTAACACAGACTGCCTGCCCGAGTCTAGGCTGAGAAGGCTGTAAATGTGTGTTCTTCTGATCCTTGAACTGGAGAAACTCCAATACTTGTAGCACTTGTGTGGGACTGTGGAAAGAATGCTGTTTTATCTTGGGAAGAGCGGAAAGCCCTGCATTGCAAATAAAATCATTGATAACTGCATGAAATGATGAACCACGGAGCTCAGGACTGAAAATGCACTTTTTTGTGTGAGAGAAAGAGCTAGAGGTTATCGAGTTGTAAGATTTGTGAAGTTTACAATTCTTGCTGTGTTTGGTGAAGATCTAACGGGGTAATAACGTTCACGGGTAAAAATCTTTCCAGCATGGCATGGTTTTGGAATTATCAACCCCGTGAAATGGCTGGAGCGAAGGTTTCGTTCTGACAAATAAATGTGCACCGCCTGTGTAACTATGCGCGAAGTTTTGAGCATTTAAGATTTCCGCTTGTCAACAGAGGAGAAAAGACTGTTTCTATAAGCCATTGAAAGGAAGGGATTCGTAAGGAACAGCTAAGTTCCATTTGTTTAAAGAAAGTGCAAGCGAGGACTTATTCGATTCCTTGCATTTTCTGGACTGTTGGTGTCATTTATTAGTAGTGTACATATCCTGTACAGTTTCTCATCGACTGTGGCTGAGGTGGGCAGAGTGGGGGGGGGGGGGGGGGGTCGGGCAGGGGGAGATGATCATAAATCAGGTCCTTTTTTTCTTTAGAATGGATTATTTCTTATTTCCGGATGAGCAACCAGACTTTCTGTGAGGTTAAGAAATTGTTCCCCTTTCATTTTCTGCATTGAGAAAAGTTGTTGCTTACCATGTAGGAAATTTATCTTTGAGATATCCTTCTTCAATCACGGACGTAGCTGGTTTCGAAAACAACAACAAAAAAAACTTTCAAGTACACGCACGCGTGCGAACGCGCGCCTGCACACACACACACACACACACACACACACACACACACCACACACACACACACACACACGCACGCACGCACGCACGCACGCATGCACGCACACACACACACACACACACACACTGTTACTTTACCTTAAAAAAAACCCATCTTAATCTCTCAAACTGTTCCCTTTAAACAGGTGCGGCCAGTCAGTGTTTATAAAGTTCAGTCAGCCGTGTGTTGTAACACGCCCCAGCATTCACCCATTTCTTTTCTCAATGTGTGTGTGTGTGTGTGTGTGTGTGTGTGTGTGTGTGTGTGTGTGTGTGTGTGTGTGTGCGGGCGTGCGCGCGTTTACGTGTATGTGTTTGTCTTTTTGACCTTTAATCTGATAATTTGAAATAATTTCCAAATTCATTAAGAATCATACTACATGTATGTGAACTTGATAGTACACACACACACACACACACACACACACACACACACACACACACACACACACACACATCACTCACTCACTCACTCACTCACTCACTCACTCACACGCTCACTCGCTCACACACATTCGCATAAAAAGTGAAAGCAACAAAAATATCGTTATATAAGAAGTACACAATATCAAAGCAACAGTCAGAAACTCCAGAAAATACGATCCAACGGTTTTAAGTATTTACTTTTAATTCAAATGTTAAAAAGACAAAAGTCCTACAACTGCCAATAAATATGTGCTGTTAGAACTTTATCAACAACGACAAAAAGGTGACATAAAAAGAAGCAAAATAAAAATGGCTCAATCCTCTAAAA
>CM065735.1:11409932-11414932 GCA_033310375.1 Conus canariensis
TAATGATGTTTTTAAACAAACAATTCTCTGCCACGTGTGAAAAAGTTAGTAGGGGTAATCTGTATTGTTTCGTGATTTGATAAAATGCGTAATGAGTTTTTAAAAACAAACAATTCTTCTGCGCACGTGTGAAAAAGTTAGTAGAGGTAATCTGTATTGTTTTGTGATTTGATAAAATGCGTAATGAGTTTTTAAAACAAACAATTCTTCTACGCATGTGAGAAAAAATTAGTAGAGGTAATCTGTATTATTTTGTGATTTGATAAAATGCGTAATGAGTTTTTAAAACAAACAATTCTTCTACGCATGTGAGAAAAAATTAGTAGAGGTAATCTGTATTATTTTGTGATTTGATAAAATGCGTAATGAGTTTTTAAAACAAACAATTCTTCTACGCATGTGAGAAAAAATTAGTAGAGGTAATCTGTATTATATTGTGATTTGATAAAATGCGTAATGAGTTTTTAAAAACAAACAATTCTTCTGCGCAGTGTGAAAAAAGTTAGTAGAGGTAATCTGTATTATTTGTGATTTGATAAAATGCGTAATGAGTTTTTAAAAACAAACAATTCTTCTACGCATGTGAGAAAAAATTAGTAGAGGTAATCTGTATTATTTTGTGATTTGATAAAATGCGTAATGAGTTTTTAAAACAAACAATTCTTCTACGCATGTGAGAAAAAATTAGTAGAGGTAATCTGTATTATTTTGTGATTTGATGAAATGCGTAATGAGTTTTTAAAACAAACAATTCTTCTACGCATGTGTGAAAAATAGAGAGAGGAGAATAAAGAGCAAGGAGAAGAAAAAGAGAAAGAGGAAGGCGAGGGTAACGAGCAGCCAGAGGATGAACGTTGACTCTGTGGAGGACTCCGGGGCAGAACACTCAAACCATTTGACAGGCACACATTGCTGGTCATGGTAAAGAACAGGATGAAAAGCAGACGGACGACGACGACGACGACGACGACGAGGAGGAACAGGAGGAAGAGGAGAAGAAGCAGCAGCAGGAAGAGGAGGAACAGAAGAAGAAGGAGGAGGAGGAGGAGGAGTAGGAGGAGGAGGAAGAGGACGAGGAGGTAGAGGAGGAGTAGAAGGAGAAGGAACAGCAGAAGGAGGAGGAGAAAGGCTGGACACCACAGTTTGCACACCCGAAATGATAATGTTGACAAGAGCACGACGACGACGACAACGAGGAGGAGGAGGAGGATGAGGAGGAGGAGGAGAGCTGGACTGTTCAGATTGCTCACCTGAAATGGGTGATCAATGACTGTGGCGGTGATGATGATGATGACGATGACGATGATGATGATGATGATGACGATGATGATGATGATGATGATGATGATGATGATGATGATGATGAGGGAGGAGGAGGAGGAGAAGAAGAAGAAGTGGGGTCCAAACCACGTCCGACCCAAACATAGCAGCTACACTGTTCAGACTGCCTAATGCTGCTGCTGCTGCTGCTGCTGCTAGCAGCCACCGCTGCTGCTAATGATGGTTGAGGTGGTGGTGATGGTGGTGTGGTATTAATGACGATGATGATGTTGAGGACCAGGAGGAGGAGGAGGAGGACAATGATGATGATGGGGAGGAGGAGGAGGATGGGGAGAAGGAAGAATAATACTGACCCTTTGAGGGGGCTCCAGGGCAGAACACCCAGACCGTTCAGCTTGCACACCTGGAACGGCTCCAACTCGGACCCCCTGGTCACCAGATTGTACTGTTGCTGTAAACAAACAACAACAGGTATAAATACACAAATAAAATAAACAGATAAATGAATAGATAAATAAGTATATGGTGTGGTTAGCGTCGGGGATTGTGGGCTGGGAGGTCTTGAGTTCGATCCCCATCAGAGCCATTTATTTTGGTTTTTTCTTTCCTGCGCAAAATGGCTCCTACCCAGGGCGAATTTGCAATGGGGTCTACTGGGAAGACTGGAACAACACGGCCGAGTTTCATCCACTAAACGGATGCGTCCTAAAGAGTGTTGCTCCAGTTCCCTGACCAACACTGCACGTGTTTGTATCTCTCAGGCCTGGTTGAAGCCGGGCTATATCATGAAAGTAAGCGTGGAGTATAGCTCTATCACGTAGTTTCAGACCAAAATGGACCTCCGTCGTATCAGCTCCATTATCGTCGTTATCATCGATCTGTACAAAAAGGTCTGAAATTAAGGGCCTTTCATGCCCTGCACTCATGGTGACCTCATTCGATCTCTCCACGGACACGCCCATATTCAGTTCGTGTCTAGGTTGCCGGGAAGTTCATGGGGACTTTTGCTGCACGCACGTAGAGGAGCCCGGCGGAGGTGGCCGCTCACTGACGCTTGTTCCGCGACTAAGCAACTACTGTAATCAGTAGAGGCTTGTAGGCCGTGTCTTAAGTATGTTGGGTTACAACAGGCGCCTGTGACTCAACGCAAGGCAGTGCAGCGTCCCTTCCGGCAGGTGGCCTCATGGCGACTGCTGCCTATGGACTGCCGGTGCCAGGGCTGCCGCGGGACAAACCACGGTAGACCTATGAGTGGGGAGTTTGAAAGAGGGGCGTTGGGGTAATGCCTCTGAAGCAGCGTAGAAGTTGAAACAGGAAAGCAAACAAACAAACAAGGAAGCAAACAAAACACATGAACATTCTGAATAACTGACAGAGTAACCGACCAACCAGCCAACGAGCCAAGGAAATGGCCAACCAAAACCAACCTACTGAATGAATAAATGATTACATAAAACACACACACACACACACACACACACACACACACACACACACACACACACGCACACACACACGCGCGCACGCACGCACACACACACACACACACACACACACACACACACACACACACACACACACACACACATTCGAGGAAGAAGGACAAGAAAAAGAAGACGACGACGACTACGACGACGACGACGACGACGACAACGACGACGACGACGACAACGACGACGACGACGACGACGACTACGACGAAGAAGAAGAAGAAGAAGTAGAAGGAGAACCTATAAGCAATGCTGTCTGTAAAAAATTAAACACCTCTTAGAAAATCCACAATATTTTCTATGAACACATATCCACTATCGCATGAATATACTGAACTAACCCAACATGGGAAGGAACCGTGATGGGGTTGCTTCCCTTTCACTCTGAGCGGAGACTCTCAAACTAAACCGCAGTTAACTCCCGTGACCCTGATGACTAATTGGTCAGTCGTAGGAGGCATCACAGCAGGCAGTGTTCTTAGTTTCAGTTCTGTCAAAGACGGGTCACAGCGTGTGGACCAGTGTCCATACTTGTTCTGCACCACGTTTGCTTAACAATGAGTCGGAGTTACAAGCAATCAAATAATCTAGATAAGGAATCAGCACACCACACCACTGTACATGAACAAAGACAGACATTTTGTAACAAATGCAAAACATGAAAATCAGCAAGAGTATGTCCATCTGTAAAGTAAAATAAAAACAATCACACAGACATTGCATGGTTTGAGTGAGTCAGTGGATGAAAAAAAGGACACTGGGAAAAAATAGGAGGATGGCGGCCCCACTGTCAAAAAAAAAAAAAAAAAAGAAAACAGAAAAAAAAGAAAAAGAAAGAAAGAAGAAAAAAGTTTAAAACAAAGAGGGTGAGGAGCAAGTAAAAAAAAAATTAGGAAAGACAGATACTGAGGAGAGGGCTGTTAGAGAGAAATTGGGTGAGGAAGAGGGAACAGAATGTTGGGGTGGGGTGGGGAGGGGGGGGGGGGCTAGACAGAGTGGAGTTGGGGTTAGGCACCGTTATTATGGGGTGGGGGTGGGGCTTATGAATTAAAAAAAAATCATACGCGCGAAACATGATCGTTACATGATCTGCGAAACATGATCTGCGTGAATAACCATCACATTTTTCAATTAGATAATGGACTATTTGACAAATACCGCCTCTTGTCGAAGTATCGGGTGCATGCAGGCTATTAACCGTTTGGACTAATTTACCTGAGGAAAAAAAAAGCAACATAGGGTGTTCAACACCTTTTGCTAATCAACTCACAAGGAAAGGAGGGACTAACTCCCTTCCGATAATTTACTAGTGGAAGAACCGAAATGGAATCCTCTCAGTTGGTGAGCCTCCAGGGAAAACAGACCATTTTATCCCTTCTGCTGAGTGACAAGCAGGAGAATGAGAAGGATGAAATGAAATAGGATAGGAGGGATAGGAGGAGGTTGAATCCGTTTTGCCATCTTACCTGCAGGGATAGGACGGGGTTGAATCTGTTTTGGCATCTTACCTGCATGGATTGGAGGGGTGTGGAATCTGTTTTGCCATCCTACCTGCATGGATTGCAGGGGGTTGAATCTGTTTTGCCATCCTACCTGCATGGATTGGAGGGGGTGGAATCTGTTTTGACATCCCACCTGCATGGATTGGAGGGGGTGGAATCTGTTTAGCCACCTTACCTGCAGGGATTGGAGGGGGTGGAATCTGTTTTGCCATCTTACCATGCAGGGACTGAGGGGGTTGGAATCTGTTTAGCCATCTTACCTGCATGGACTGAAGGGGGTTGAATCTGTTTTGCCATCTTACCTGCATGGATTGGAGGGGGTTGAATCTGTTTTGCCATCTTACCTGCAGGGATAGGAGGGGGCTGAATTCACTTTGCTATCTTACCTGCAGGGAAATGAAGGGGCTGTATCCATTGTGTTTGCTATCTTACCTGCAGGGAAATGAAGGGGCTGTATCCATTCTGTTTGCTATCTTACCTGCAGGGAAATGAAGGGGCTGTATCCATTCTGTTTGCTATCTTACCTGCAGGGAAATGAAGGGGCTGTATCCATTCTGTTATCTTACCTGCAGGGAAATGAAGGGGCTGTATCCATTCTGCTATCTTACCTGCAGGGAAATGAAGGGGCTGTATCCATTCTGCTATCTTACCTGCAGGGAAATGAAGGGGCTATATCTATTCTGTTTGCTATCTTACCTGCAGGGAAATGAAGGGGCTGTATCCATTC
>CM065735.1:11419932-11427432 GCA_033310375.1 Conus canariensis
TGGAGGGCGGGAGAGGTGAGTGGAGGAAGATGTGGCGAGGTCAGTGAGACACGGTGCGGAAAGAAATCTGTCCATGTTGTACTTACGCTAGACTCGCCAAATGTCATCGCACCCAGGCAAATATTCGACACACGAAGTCCCGAATTGCCTAAATGCGTGTACTGGCATTTCTGGTCGTCTGCGATCTTCGCCATGATGCGAACAAACACTTCCACTAAAAATCAAAGAACACCCGTGTCGTCTGCACGAACGAAGGGAGAGAACTGTGGTACTTTGGCTACTGGGGAACGGCGACACGCGAAACCTTGCGATCACTTGAACTGCTGTTGACACAAGGACTGTGTGTGGGGGCCACATACCTCTTATACAGGTCTGAGACTGTGGGTACTTCCCTATATTGCCTAGGTTCAGGGTCAAATCCAGACTCAAGGCAAACGGTGTGACAGTAACTTAGTTCCCTCTGAAAAAAAGTAACTTTGTTTAAAAAACAAAACAAAACTGAAATAGATTAAAAAGATGAAATATGTTTCGTTCTCTTATTTCCACACGCCGTCAATGTAAAAATATGTGAAACGTGTCTGTCTAAATCATCCACAATGTGTAAACAATACATGCTAAAACAGTTCGTCTTAACTGTGAGTGAATGTCCAATGTTTTTTTTCTTTTTTTCTTTTCTTTTTTTTTTTTTTTAATGCGCCAGCCGGGTATAGAGTAGAAATAAGGACTTGAAGCAAATTTAAATCACAATCAAACCTATGCACAGGTTACAAACTGTGGGTAATTTTTTTAAAGTCAGTTTTGAAAAGACCTGGACAAAAAAGAAATCGTTATTATCCACGTCAGCCGCATTCAGATGAAATGATATAAAAGAATGACTGTGTTCTATAAAAATGGAAACGCTGTATCATCTCCTAAAAAAATCTAAGGGATGAAATATACTGGAACACGTCTGCATTGAATGTGACGATAACGTTGAAGAAGTAAAAATTATTAGTTAAACATATAGAAGAAAAAGAAGAGAATGTGGTATTGATATTTAGCATCAAATACAGTTGTTTCCATGCCTCTACCTTCCCCGTCCCCTCTTCATATACACACACAGACAAGTGTCAATCTACACACACACGCACACACACACACACACACACACACACACACACACACACACACACACACACACACACACACACACACACGCAAAAGGAATGCAATCACGTTTGAACGGCTGATTGTGGTGATTGCTTCCCTTTGACAGCATCACCTGAGCTGTTGCTCATTGGTTTTGTTGAGTGAGTGAGTGAGTGTGTGTGTGTGTGTGTGTGTGTGTGTGTGTGTGTGTGTGTGTGTGTGTGTGTGTGTGTGTGTGTCTGTGTGTGTGAAAACAATCGTTAATCTAACTGAATAAAAACTGAAAATCCCTGTACATGTGCTGTTTATATTCCATACGCTTATAAATTCATGTGGTATTGTTTTGGTGGGGAGGGACGGGCGGGCTTAGGGGAGGGAGAGGCGTATGTCTCTTTCTCTGTCTCTGTCTCTGTCTCTGTCTCTCTCTCTCTCTCTCTCTCTCTCTCTTCTCTCTCTCTCTATTTGAGGCCGGAAGAAAAAAAAGCATGTGTTTGCTTATCTGTTACCCTTGGAAATAAAAGTCATCATCATCATCATCATCATCGTTATCGTCATCATCATCTATCTTTTAAAGGGTGAATAGAGGAGTGGGATCAAATAAACGAGTCACCGGCGGAGGAAGAGCGAAAGCCCCACCACGAGGTAACGACAATGCGTACACCAGTTCCTACCAATCGGCAAACGTTACTATCTATAGCGCTCTGCCAGGAGGCGAGAGAGAGGGCCACAGAAAAAGATTTTTTCACGAACTCTCGTGCTTTAAGGCAACGTTAATTGTGCTTTTATCGAAGATGAATCGGATTAATGCAAACCGCGCGCGCGTGTGTTGTGTGTGTGTGTGTGTGTGTGTGTGTGTGTGTGTGTGTGTGTGTGAGAGAGAGAGAGAGAGAGAGAGAGAGAGAGAGAGAGAGAGAGAGAGAGAGAGAGAGAGAGAACGAACGAACGAACGAACGAACGAATCTTTTTTAATGAGGGAAAAAGCGGAATAAGCACAAAATGGCTTTTTTTACATCCGGCCCTCAACAAAGGGAAATACATATAAAATGCAATAATAACATCAGCAAAACTAATCTAGAATTAAAGTAAACATACATAAACGCTATAAATAGACAGAGGAAATGGTTAACACAAAAGAACAGACGACAATCAATGCCTGGAAGAGAGAGGGAGAGAGAGAGAGAGAGAGAGAGAGAGAGAGAGAGAGAGAGAGAGAGAGAGAGAGAGAGAGAGAGATAGAGAGAGATAGAGAGAGAGAGAGAGAGACAGACAGACAGACAGACAGACAGAGAGAGAGAGAGAGAGAGAGAGACAGAGAGAGAGACAGAGACAGAGACAGAGACAGAGAGACAGAGAGAGAAACAGATGGGAGGGGAGGGGTCATCATATATAGTTCATGAAAAAATGGTTATTGGAAGATAGATAAATATATATACAATAAACATTATCACAACAATAAAATTATAACACATTTCTGGAAAAAGAAAAAAAAATCATTGAACAGGCACCCCAACCTGTAAGCAAAGACAAAAATTTACACTTGACAAGCAGCACCTTTGGAACAATAGATGAAAGAGACCAGTACAGAGAGAGAGACAGACAGACAGACAGACAGACAGACAGAGGGAGAGAGAGAGTGAGAGAGACAGAGAGAGAGAGAGAGAGTTTAAGAGCATGAATTGGAAAATTCAGTCATTAGCTGGGTATGAAGTGCCCTTTTAAAGCTATATATGCTGGCATGAACATCAAGAGAGGGTGAAATGCGGTTCCACAAGAAGCCGCCAGAGTAGTGAAGACTGGTTTTAAACATATCTATTCTTGGACGGGGTATTTCAATTTTATAAAAATGGCGATTTTCATTCAATCTAAATTTCTCTGTAATTGAAGGGGGAGCACGACCCGAAAGAATCTTAAACATGAATAAAGCTTTATTGAATTTAAGCTTCAAGTTTAATGGTAAAATATCCAGATCTGTATAGTCAGAGTATGATAACGTAACCGATTTTAACAAAACTAATTTCAGGGAACGTCTATAAAGACTAAACAAAGGTTTGAGTATATGATTACTTGCTGAATCCCAAATTGTAGATGCATAATTTATATGGGATTCAATATAAGCGTGAAAAAATATTTTACGTGAATGGCAGTCTAGGAAATGCTTTATCTTGGACAGCTGGTATATCTTTTTTGAAACTGTTTTGCACAAAGACCGTACATGTTCTGACCATGACAGATTGTTATCTATAACTACTCCTAAGACTTTATGACAGACTGTTTCTTCGATAGTTATGCCATTGATAGAAAGGGGTGTGCTCGTATAAGAAAGGGTTTGACGTTTTTGTCTTGTGGTTATGATCATATGTTTGGTTTTGACAGGGTTTAAACACATATGGTTTAATTCAGACCATTTGGTTAGCTGGTTAATACTTTGCTGTAATAACATAGATACTTTTTCTCCTTTGCGATCACACGTATGAACAGTAGTGTCATCAGCGAACATATCACAAAGCGCTGGGAGAAACAGGGGGAGATCATTAATATATATTGAGAAAAGTATGGGTCCTAGGACGGAGCCTTGAGGAACACCATGTTTGAGAGGCAAGATAGAAGACTGGCGTTCATGAATTGAGACAATTTGTTTTCTGTCGCTTAAAAACGAAGAGATGAGTTCTAGAGCATTACTGGATAAACGGTACAATTTTAACTTTTTTAGAAGCAGTGTGTGGTCAATTACATCAAAAGCTTTTGCAAAGTCAATAAAAAGGACACCGGTCACTTTGTTTTCATTGATATTTGAGAGCCATTTGTCTACTAGGTTGGTCAGTGCAGTGTGGCAGGAGTGATGTTTCCTGAAACCAGACTGATTAGGGTGAAATAAGTTATATTTGTCAAAATGGTTAAGAATACATCTTCTTAGATGATCCTCTAAAGGTTTTGATACCACAGACAGGATAGAAATTGGTCTGTAATTACAAGGATCCGAGGTGTCACCTGATTTATAGATGGGTCTTACCCTAGCAATTTTGAAAGATTTAGGAAATTGGTTTTTAGATATACATAAATTGAAGATGTAGGTCAGTGTATCAGAAATAATTGGAGCTGCAAGTTTTAGGATGTTGCCATCAATACCGTCTAAGCCACGAGCACATGTTTCTTTTAGACGGATCAGGGCATTATATACATCATGGACTGACATTAAGGGGATGTCTAAGTCTGAGGATATGGCTTTTGAATCACAGAAATCGTTTAATAATGTAAGAGTGTTTTGGACAGATCTGTCTAATTTTATTGTTGTCTTAGCAATATTACAAAAATGGTCATTAAGTTTCTCGGGACACAGGTCTTCATGAGATGTATTTTTACTGATGTTTTTGTTCGTCAGCTGATTGATAGCATTCCAAATTGCTCTGCTATTGGTATTAGAAGAAACAAGTTCTTGAAAGTACTTTTTCTTAGCTGCTCGTTTTACATAATTAACATGATTTCTTTGATTTACAAATTCTTTCTTCGCTCCCGTAGACAAAAGGTGATCTCTTTGGTTCATAGCGTCCTGTACATCTTTTGATAGCCATGGTAACAGAGGGCTGCTTCTAACACGCTTGGTTTTGAAAGGTGCATGTTTATCATAAATATTTAAAAAATTGTGGTACCAAACTTCCCAGGCTTCATCAGGATTTGTAAATTGGTAGACTAGGAAAAGATGTGAATTGCTCAAATCAAACAAAAATTTATTTTTATCAAAATTCCGTAAGCACCTGTATCTTATAAACGTGTGACCATTCTTCGGAATTTTAACTCCTTTTTTCGACCAAGTGAAGCATACTGGGAAATGATCACTACAACCACACAGCGGTGAACACACTTCTATTATATTGCTTTTTGTCGTGGTGTAAATGTGATCAATAAGAGTTTTGGATGTGGGTGTTACCTTGTGGGTTTATCGATTAACTGAACAAGTTGAAAAGATTCATAACAATGAACCCATGTGTTGTTACATTTTAGCAAATCAATGTTAAAATCGCCTAACAATATCAGCTCATCCGAAAGCAAGGAAATATCTTCTAACAGTAGAGTGAAATTGTCAATCCAACTGACATGTTCTGCTGGATTGCGGTATATGAAACCCAGATGAACTGGCTCACATTTTTTAAATCAACTTGGATCCATACTGACTCGATGTTATGGTAATTACGAGGTTCAACACATTTAAACTTTATACTATGGTGAATGTACACTATCAAGCCCGTCTCTTTGGGATGTTTAGCATCTTTGCGGATTATATTATATCCAGGAATGGAGATTTCAGAATCTAGAATGTGTTCTGTAAGGCGTGATTCGGCAAAGCCAAAAATATGGAAATGCTTACCAGCATTTGTCAAAACATACGAAACATCAGATATTTTATTGATTAAGTGATTTATGTTGAGGAATCCCACTCTAAAACCATCTTTAGACGGCCAAGTTTCTAAAGTGTCAGGCATCTTTAAGATCGGCGAAAGCAGACGAAGAGAGGGGGGATACACGAAGTATTAAACGTGGGGGAGGACGGAAGAAGGGTAAGTAGTGACTAATGAAGAAGGGAGGGAGGGGACAAAAGCCCCAAGCAAACAAACAAAACCCCAAACAAACAACAACAAAAAACCCCGACGAGCTACAACAACAACAAAGAAAAACAGTGAGGCAGAATGACAAAAAGTAACACAAGCTTATGTATGAACAATGGAAGAAACTTTAGCCACAAGCACACAAGTAATGCTTGTTGTTTACAATATAGTATCTATACTTGAGTCGGTCTTACAAGATTAACGAGAAAGATATTATCATTACCAAGATCCAGAAAACTGTGAGTGCGTTAACGTGCATATTACATCATAAATTTTAATACGCACATAGGCAAACATTCACAACCCAAAAATATAAACAGACATGCACACACATTTATAAACTATAAATGCGCTAACATGCACAAAACAACATGTATTATTTTCATACGCACATAGGCAAGCACTCATTCACACACTAAAGCAAAGAAAGGTATGCACTCAAATTCACTTTAAAAAAAAAAAAAAAAAAAAAAAAAAAAAAAGTATAAGCATACGGAAGTTATTTAAAAAAAAAAAAAAAAAAAAAGTCATCCTTTATAAGAAGATGAGGATACTGATGGATATCTTCGTGCGCGTACGTACACGTGTACACAAACCTAGACAAACGCACGCACGCGCCCGTGCAAAGCACCCCCCTCCCCTTCCCAACACATCCACACACACGTGCGCGCACGTGCGTGCGCGCCTCGAAAAGAGACACAGGGCAAAAGAGAAGGGAGTGAGGTAGACAGATATTGAACTAGTGGTAAACATGTAATGTCATTAATAAGGGGACAAGCCGCTTTGATTTCTCAGTAAATGTGAAGCCATCCTCAGCAAATGTCCTGCATATGGATGGATTCTGTCTTCTGCTTGGTGTGGTGGGATGACATAAAAATTGTCCGTCGCTCTGTTCCCTCGGTAATCAGAAGAGTTGATCAAAGCACTGGGAGGACAGGGAGGTGATGGAAAGACATGGTTGCCTTGGTTGGGCGTAGGAATGTTATCAGCACTGTTTAATTGGTATTTCAGGCCAGGATTATTTGAGGAGGGCTGTGGACGAAACAAGGGCGCTATACTTCTGATAGGTTGTGGTCCAGACACTCCTACCTTGGAACCAGAGTTGGGTGCCAGCAGAGGATAGTGTTCAGATGATGACAGGGGAGGGTAGTCAGGTGGTGGCATTTGAAAATCAGCGTGTTCAGCAACGGTTTGGGCGCATGGGGGGTAAGTGCGAATGTCATAGTTGGAGTTATTTTGTCCAGTATCTTTTAGATTGAAATAAGGAGGTCTGACAGGGTGAATATCCACTTTATGAGAGGTCCTCCATAACAGTTTGATGTTTTCTGCTAGTCTGGCAGTACCTCTAGCATTTGGATGAGTAGAGTTACTGTAAAGACTTGTGTCAGAGGCAAACGTTTGAAAGTGGTCAAGAAAAATGGCATGGTACTTTGCACAACTCTGTTTAAGGTTGCGGTTTGATGGGAAGATAGAATTATTGAAGGAATGTTTTCCTTTTGCGGGCAGTAGGGAACTAAAACCAACACGTGCCATCGGAAATGTTTTGCGAAGTAGTTTAATGAGATCGCTCCACGTTTCGGTAGACACAGGACCTGAGGGGCATGAGTTTAAACCCACATGAATGATAATGTCGTTCAAGTGTGGGGTCACAGGTGTTGAAAGAAGCCAGGTTTGGAGGTCTTTGACAGACATGCCAGGGATACAGATTTTAAAAACACGTTCTTGTCGAGGGGCTAGTCTTTTTGGATTAACGTAACGTATTGTGGAGTCA
>CM065735.1:11432432-11439932 GCA_033310375.1 Conus canariensis
AATCCTACCAAAATGGCTCTGATGAGAATTGAACCCATGATCTCCCAACCCGCGAATTAATTTGACAACACAGCACATTCAACTCCGGGTAGGAGAGGCTTCCGGGGAAAAAAATTCACAAATAAATGCTCTTTGAGGGATTCGAACTATCGACCCCCAGCCAGCAACAATAAGCACTACCCCACCATACAAGCGTTCTTTTATGAATTCACGCTCTGACCTTGATCTCTGAACTCTGACCCTGATTTCTAATGCTCTCACCATGCCCCGTCACAACTGTATCAAGTTTGTCGAAGAAGAGAAGCAAGTGGCACGGTCCATTATTCCCTCAACTGCTCTTCTGTTATTAATGCAGAAGATGGTAACCTTGACCTTTGACTTGCAAAAAATAACGCGCCAATAAAAGCCGCGGCTAAAAAGGTCATGTAAACAATCTTGACCAAGTTAAGATTTTCTACTATTCAGGGACTGCCGAGAAAAGTTTGTCACGGGCGCACACACAGACACAGACACACACACACAGACACACACACACACACACACACAACACACACACACACACACACACACACACACACACACACACACACACACACGCACACCTCCCCCCTACCACACACACACACACACACACACGAACAACACTAACCACCCCCCTCCCCATCCCCCCCCCCCCCCCCCCCCCCCCCCCCACACACACACCAACCGGAGTCAGACGATTTACTTAGACTCCCGCCGTGGACACAGGCGAGTCAAAACTGACGAAAAAGGCCAGAGACCACAAATCCAGTGTGTGTGCCCCATGACTATATTCCCTGCGCAAATAATGGACAACTGATTCCGTTCCCTTTTCGGACGTTGCTCGATGGATGTTTTCCTGTGTGGCCCGGAGGTGCATGGGCCGACACATTCGGTGAATCCACAGTGAGAATTTAGCCAGCTTCATCTACCAATCAGACCACGCTGCTATTTCTGGTGCTCGGGGATTAGAAAAAAAAAAGTGGAAGGAAAAAAAAACAAACAAACTAGAAAACATTAATCTCGTTTGTATTGAAAATGAATTTTTTTTTTTTTTTGTTACACGAAAAAAGGGCTGAATTAGTGAATAAGTTATGTAAACTTCCGCTTTGCTTTTAATCTATATCTCAATCATTTGCAAACAACAACAACGATTTTATGACAAACCACCTGATTCGCGAAATTTTTGTAAACTCCCTTGCGATTAGTAGTTAATAATGCCGGTATTCTCCATTATTGGATCAGCGGCGTGGCTGTGGATCCGCGATGATTTAGCGGTATAGGGCAGTATCAGGATAGAGACGCAAACCCTTTGCACCCTTACAACCATCCCTCTTCTCTAAACACACACACACACACACACACACACGCGCGCGCGCGCGCGCGCGCACAAACAAACAGACAGACAGACACATATACACAGACAGACAGACAGACAGACAGACACGACACACACACACACACACACACACACACACACACACACACACACAGAGAAAGACAGACACACACAGAAAGACAGACAGACACACACCGACACAGACAGACAGACAGACAAGCAGATGGGCACACACACACACACACACACACACACACACACACACACACACACACCACACACACACACACACACACACGAAAAGACAGAAATAGCGTCCCAGCACTCTGATAAGACTTTTTTTGTATTCTTTGTCTTCTTTTTGTTGTTGTTGTTGCGGTTTTCTTTCTTTTTTTTAATCATTTATTTTGTCCTGTGTCGTAGATCAAGGCACGTGATCCACGGCGACTGAGGGCAGCACAATGTTGATCTTTACCTCCCCTGACCTTTTCAGCCCTTCGCGAGCACGTGCCAACAAAGCGAGGATTGATTCCAGGAACGAACAAACGTGACGCACGGCGCCCAGGGGAAGTCACCCTGTGTGTATGTTGTGTGTGTGTGTGTGTGTGTGTGTGTGTGTGTGCGCTGCGATGCCTTCCCCTACTGCTGTGTGCTCACTCACGCTGCGGACAGAGGCTGAACAGCAGGAGTTGCGGCCCTTGATAAAAAAAAAGCGCGAAGGGTTTCAAAAGCGCTGAGTCCCAAAGCGCGAAAACCTTGAGTGGCAAATACATTATAAAACAAAAACAAAAACAAGAACAAAACAAAACAAAAGAAGACAAAAAATAAGAAAGAAGACAAGAAAAAAAAAAAAAAAAAAAAAAGCACAGAACTTTCAGACTCGAAGGAGCGCAAATATGGTTTTTCACATCACTCGGCAAACCTGCCGCTATACTTAAAACAAACAAACAAAGAAACGAGAAAACCGATGCATTATCCCCGCCTTCGTCGCACCCCCCAACACACACACACACACACACACACACACACACACACGGAGAGTTCCTGGGGGGGGGGGGGGGGGAGGGGAGGGGAGGGGAGGGGAGAGGATGGCCACTAAACATTCGCTCTTTCCACAGTTCAAATTCGTAACATCGCGCTTTTAGACGATTTCCGACTCGCTCTATTCGACACGCGCTCAAACTGGAAATCACCAAGCTCCACCACCCCCACCCCCACTTCACCCTCCAGTTATCTTTCTCGCCCTCCCCCCCCCCCCCTCCCTCCTTTCTTCCTCCTGTCAGGGGAGAGGTGGAGGTGAAGGGTGGTGGTGCTCGGGGGAGGGAGTGAACTATGGTGGGGAAGGGCAAGCGGCAGAGAAGGGGACGGGAGAGGGGGTGGTTGGGGGGGGGGGGGAGGCGTGGAGGAAAGTGTGGGAGTGGGGAAGAGTGGTCGGGGTGGGGGTGAAGGGCTAGTATTGACTTCGAACAGGGTGTGGACTTTCATCTCTCTCTCTCTCTCTCTCTCTGGTTGTAAGACTTTACGAAGTCACACACACACACCCCGGCCCATCCAGGTGGTGGGTAGCCCGCCGTGCAACGTATGGGAATTTCCTCGTCTCAAAAGACTTATTTTCTTATTAATTGATCATCCAGAGAACTGTAACCGTTACCGTTTTCGCACACCAAAACCGTAGTCATGACTGACTGACAAAGCAACTGGACCAGACAACATCAGCTGTCGTGTCTTGGATGAGATGGCAGAAGAGGTATCACCCATCTTGAAGCTCATCTTTCAGTCATCCGTGGATTCCGGCTTGTTACCTAAAGACTGAAAAAATGTACACGTAACACCTGTGTTAAACAAGAGCGAACAGTACGATCCCGCCAATTGCAGACCAGTATTGCTTTCCGGAATAGCTCAGTTGTTAGAGCGCCAGACTCGTAATCTTGGTGAACCTGGGGTTGCGGGTTTGAAGCTCCGCCGGGCCGTTTCGGTATAGGGTTTTTTTCCCTCGGAGTTAAGATTGGTTCTGACTCCCTTTTCCAAACAGTCCTTCGAATGAGACTATAAACCGAGGTTCCGTGTGTGAACGCACGCATAACATCTTGCACACACGTAAAATCCCATCACCAACTTTTGGAGGACGAGAAGGCCAGTTTTGTCGTTGGTATGGATGACACGTTACACTTAGCATGCACCCTGCGTGAGAAATGGAAAGACTGAAGAGAGTAAGGAAACTGAGTGAACAACACTAACTGGATGACACGGGAAACGACTGAATGAAGCACCGGCAGGCAGCTCTTCAGTCGGCACTACCCAGGTAGGTAGCCCGTTGTGTACACGAGAGTGTGGATTGTCAGCGCCCAGAACCTTTGGCAAGGCGCTTTCAAAATGCTGTGTTATGATGATGATGATGATGATGATGATGATGATGATGATGATGACCGACGACGACGACGACGACGACGATAATGATGATGATGATGATGATGATGATGATGACCTGCATATGTTGCAAGGTGTTGGGACACATCTTGACCTGTACCACAATGGATCGTCTGGAACACACGAAACTGTACAGTCAACAACATGGACGTCGGAAGAAGAGATCCTGCGAGACCCCACTCCTGGAATTTGCAGATAAACTGATTGAGCACCTAGAACCAGAGCAGCAAAAGGGTATCCTCATCATGGACTTGCGAACGCCTTTGATGAGGTTGACCAAAATCTCTTCATCCACCAGCTCAACCAGTATGGCACCCGAGGGGGAATCTCAACAGGTGGATCTCCCATTTCCAGGGTAATGGAAGGCAGGCAGAGCTGGTTCCCGTTCCGAGTTTATCAGTGTCTAATCTGGTGTATCACAAGGAAGTGTTTTGGGGCCTCTCTTGTTTCTCATTTACATCAACGAGCTTCCTGACACCTTAGCAGCACGAGCTCTGCTCTTTGCGCATGACGGCAGCATACAACGTGGGAAAGCGCCCTGACGACCAGACCCAGCTACAACGTGACCTCCACCACCTCGCTATGTGGGAGAAGAGATCGCCGACTATGACCTTGCACCCAAGGCAGTACACCACACTGCTAGTGACCTGTAGCAGGAAACCTCTGCAATGACTATATGAACTGCATGGCCATACTGTCAGCGGTGCCAAGTACTTTAGCGTTGCCGCTACTGCAGACATGAACAAGATCGAACACATCAACAACGTGCACACAAGTCAACATAACCTCGGCATCTTCCAGAGAAATCTGAAGGTTGGGTTCAGGAATAGAGTGGAGATGGCCAACGAATCCTACGTTCATCCCACTCTGGTGTTTGTTTTTACTCTCTAGGAGCCACAAACTCGACAACACATCAATCGCATTGAAACTATCCAACGTCGAACCCCACAATTTGTCATGCGACGGTATACAAGAAAGTCCAGCGTCTCCGCTATGATCCAGATTTTAAACTGGACCTGTTACCGAGAACGAAGAAAGACAGCTTGCTTAGCTTTATTGTACAACATACACTACAACACCGTGGCCAATGACATCATGGTCAAGCTCAGACCTCTACCACGCCAACGACGAGGTCACAGTCACCAGTTCTTACATCCGCGCAGCAGAAACCAGTACCAGCAATTCTCATTCTGGCCAAGAACCATGCGAGACTGGAATGTGCTTCCCCAGGATATCACCAAGACCAAGACCATCGACATTCCTCCCGTGCAGTAATAAACTCACCCTGACGAGTTTCGCCGCCGAAAGGGTCGTAATTTGACAGCGTCAAATTCATTGACAATCACAAGGATCCTCGGGAGAACGCAGACTCCCACCAAAAGGTCAATTGGACAGATCCTGGATCGGTCCTGCTGATCCGGATCTGCAGTACGCATGCGCATTAAAATTGAACAGGATGATCCTCCACAATGCAATAAACTGAAGACTTTTAAGCGCTCCAGACCCCCACTTCATATAGTCACAGAATAGTCGACATGACGAATGTGGACACTCTACAGGAGGCAGGACAGTTAGAAAACAGAACTCACACATTACGAAAATATGATTTGTAATATTGTAAGAAATTACTACCGATGACTGGAAAAAAAAATCTTATGACTATAAGAAAAGAGTACTTATGACATGAGAAAAAAGTATTAACGACCGTAAGAAAACAGCACTTATGACTGTGAGAAAACAGTACTTATGACTGTGAGAAAACAGTACTTATGACTGTGAGAAAGAAAGCCGCACTTACGACCGTAAGAAAACAGTAATTATGAACGTAAGGAAACAGTAATTAAGACCGTAAGAAAACAGGACTACTTACGACTGTAAGAAACAGCATTTCTGATGGTAAGAAAACAGCGCTTATGACTGTATTAAAAAAACAGCATTTATGACTGTGAGAATACAGTACTTATGACTGTAAGAATGCAGTACTTATGACTGTAAGAATACAGTACTTATGACTGTAAGAATACAGCACTTATGACTGTCAGAATACAGTACTTATGACTGTAAGAATGCAGCACTTTACGATTGTAAACTCGTCCAGGTTATAAATGTAAGAATACAGCACTTACGACCGTAAGAAAACAGTACCTCTAACTGTAAGAAAACAGCATTTATTACTGTAAAAACACGGCACTTTTGACTGTGAGAAGACAATACTCAAGACTGTCAGAAAACAGCACTTATGACTGTCAGAAAACAGCACTTATGACTGTCAGAAAACAGTTTTTATAATTGTCAGAAAACAGCACTTATGACAGTAAGAAAACAATACGTGTGATTAAAAAAAGGAAAAAAAAAGAACAGCACATATGGTTGTAAGTAAAAAAAAAAAAGAAGACAAACAGGGCTTAGGTCTGTATGTAAGGAGTGCTTATGACAAGGTGTTTACATTTTTTTTTAACCTGTGCCTGCTGCTCTGTTTGTCTGTCTGCCATTAGGTGGTTATGTTTCCCCAGGCATCTGTTTGTTTGTTTGTCTGTCTGTCAACACAATGACGTCAAATCTTCTGTGCCGATCAGAATGAACCTTGGCTCAAGACATGTATGGTGGCTGTAGTATGAACCCTTCAATTTCAGTGCGAATGCGCACAGCGAATCCGGATCAAAAGGGCCGATCCAGGATCTATCTGACTGACTTTGGTGTGGTTCTGTGTTCTCCCGAAAACCCCTTGTCATTATCAGTGGTTTTGACACTGTTAATTATACCCCTCTCAAGCGGCGAAACTCGATAGGACGGGTTTTATCACCGCAAGGGAGGTAACAAGACACAGTACAATTGTGTCACAACAAGGCTTTGAGGGCGGAAGAGAGAGAGAGAGAGAGAGAGAGAGAGAGAGAGAGAGAGAGAGAGAGAGAGGGGGGGATAGTTACTGGGATTTTGAGGCAAGTGAGTTTTCATAGCAACGGCCTCTGTCTGTATGTCTGCCTGTCTGTCTGTCCGTCCTTCCGTCGCTGCCTGCCTGTGTGTCTGTATGTCTGTGTGTCTGTGGTGTCTCTCTCTCTTTCTTTCCCCTGCCTGTCTTTCTCCGCCTGTTTCTCTCTCTCTGTCCGAGTCTCCATCTGCCTGTGTGTCTGTTGGTCTCAGAGTGTTTCCTTTCCCTCCCTCTGTCTCTCTATCGCCTCTCTCTCTCTTCTCTCTCTCTCCTCTCTCTCTCTCTCTCTCTCTCTCTCTCTCCTCTCTCTCTGTGTCTCTCTTCCTCTCTCTCTCTCTCTCTCTCTCTCTCTCTCTCTCTCTCTCTTCTCTCTCTCTCTGTCCGAGTCTCCATCTGTCTGTCTGTTGGTTTCTGTTGTGTTTGGTCTCAGAGTGTTTCTCTTTCCTCTCTCTCTCTCTCTCTCTCTCTTCTCTCTCTCTCTCTCTCTCTCTCTGTCCGAGACTCCATCTGTCTGTCTGTTGGTCTGTTGGTCTCAGAGTGTTTCCCTTTCCCTCCCTCTGTCTCTCTATCGCCGCTGTCTCTCTCTCTCTCTCTCTCTCTCTTTCTGCCTCTCTTTATTTCTCTCTCTGTCCGAGTCTCCATCTGTCTGTCTGTCTGTTGGTCTCAGAGTGTTTCTCTTTCCCTCCCTCTGTCTCTCTATCGCCGCTGTCTCTCCTCTCTCTCTGTGCCTCTCTTTCTTTCTCTCTCTGTCTTCCTGTCCACCATCGGTCTGTCTGTCTCTCAGTCT
>CM065735.1:11442432-11447432 GCA_033310375.1 Conus canariensis
AAGAGGAAGAAAATGAAATAGAAATACAAATGAAATTTAAAAAAAATGAAGGAAAGAAAAAAAAAAGTAGAAGGTAAAAAAGAAAGACCCCCCACCACATTATTCACCCCCCACCTCCCTCAAAAAGATACATATGATTAATACGCTGACTCACACATATACACTACATGAGTACATTATAAACTTTTCACTACATATGATTAATACGCTGACTCACACATATACACTGCATGAGTACATTATAAACTTTTCACATAGTGACACTTGCGTGCAATGGCATGACTTGTACAATTTTTTTTACATATCAAATTATTTTAAAACAGTAGTTCTCATAAATAGCAATAATCACTTTTGGAAACTACGTAACTGTATGTTGGTCATGATATAATAATAGAATATATGTGGATAGGCATTGGCAGTAAGAATTATACTGCATATCTACATAACTAGTGAAAGTGTGCAAAATAAACAACTTTCATTCTGTAAGATTCTGAGCTTCGATGGCAGAAGCGAGATCCAGAGAGGAGGACTAGAATAACAGAGATTTTGTTTGAAATAAGTCAATACTAGACATGGGAACCTGAAGTTTTGTAGGGTTTGTAGAAATCATGCTTAATTTAGATTGAATAGTTTGCGGGACTAATCCAGACGCCATTTTTTTTACAACATTCTTTTATTGATAGCAAACATATTCTTCAATGACAGGACTCCAGCTTGGATATAACCCGATTCTGTACGGCACGAGGATTTCAGATGAGCTGGTTGGTATGTTGTTGTTGTTGTCGTACCCTGGCTAAAAGACTCCAAGGATCATCCAAACAGCCGAAATACTTGAACACTATGGTACAAATGCATCAGCTGGGATGAGAACATTACGTGTGTGGCCGTTTTTGATTTACCCCGCCACATGGGCAGCCACACTCCGACTTCGGGGGATTTTGGAGACTGATAATGTTATGCTGAGAGCTTGTCACAACTGAAGACAATACCCGCATAACTATGCAGAGCATAACAACATTGTGATGTAGCCTCGGTGTTCTAGCCAATGTCAATTGGCCTTACACAGCCTTAAGCCAAGGCGGAGCTGGTTGGTATAAGAGCATGTTTAGAAGTACTGATTAAAGATTTCACTGAATTTGCGCTGGCCGAGCGAAACAGTGTTGACCAGTAACTGATTAAACAAAGCGTGTACGCATTCCAGAAACATTTTCTGGCATGAAAGTGTAAAACGTGCTTAATTCTGCATAACATATATTTGTCTGATTAACGTTTTGCCAAACGTTTGATGTGAGCGTAACGTTTGTTGTGAGCAGTCTATGAACGATTCTGGTTTATTATCATTATGCCTAGAAGATGGTGATTGTCTACTTCTCCGATTCTTACATTGTTGATAGAAAAGATTGATTGTCTGATTGACAATCTTCATTGCCAAGGGTAACAGATAAGCAAGAAGATGCTTTTATTGATCTGGACCCTGTCCCTTCAAGGAGAAAGGATACGACACATTAACACAGTTACACGATATAAAACTGTTAATAACAAAAAAGTGATGAATCATATCATTAATAAAGAAAACATATATACAAAATAAAACTGTATGAATTTGTGACACACGCATGGTCAGTTCGTGTTTTGCTGGTTGAATAGGGGTGCCAATTATCTGAGATAAGTTGTATGAGAAAAACACATCTGACCATGACTAATGAGGTTTCAATAGATCCATATTAAAGTTGCCTAGCAGTAAAACTTCAGTAGCATTAAAAGATGCTGCATCCATGGCAGTGAACTTCTCCATCCACTCAGCATTTTCAGAGGTGTTTCTGTAAATAATGCCGACACTGATAGGTTTGTTTGTTTGTTTGTTTTTTTTCAGGCTAATTTCTAGCCACAAACTGACTCAATTTGAAAACAAATTCAAGGTAATATAAACGGTGTCTGTTTGAAGTTTTGTGAATGTAAACAGGTATACCTGTAGATCTGGGAAGCACGGGTCTTTGCGAATAAATATTACAGCCAGGAAAAATGCCATTATCGTTAAGAACAATATCTGAGAGTCTGGAATCTGTAAAACCAAAAACATGAAATGGTTTGTCTGTATTTTGAAATACTGAGGATGCCTCATGTCATTTGTTTTAAATGCTATTAAGACTTTGATGGTCAATGTGCAGTCCATGTTTCTGAGGCCACGCTGACAATGACTTTGCCATGGTGCAAATGATAATGTATGAAAACAAACTGAGACTCAAGACTCAAGACGATCTATTTATTATCTTTCGGCCATTGCCCTCAGTGAAGGGGTTGCAAGTTGATTACAATCATCTTAGCACCCATGCAACTGCTCGCAAACATGAATAACATTCATTCAGGAAAGTGTTTTATGATAGAAGAAATGATCGCTACTTGAATGCTTTAAATGAATAAATTGAAAATTTCTAACAGTTTGCTCCTGTGTACATGCCAAAAGAAGTGCTGATCTAAACTGACCTAGGATTTTATAAAATTTGAGTGGTATATACTGAGCTCTTGTGCAAAACAGGGCAAGGCAACACAAAATGCATTTCGTTTTCTGTATCCTTTCTGCCAAGTGGGCATATCGGATCGGCATCGCTGTGTGTGTGAGTGTGTGTGTGTGTGTGTGTGTGTGTGTGTGTGTGTGTGTGTGTGTGTGTGTGTGTGGAGAGAGAGAGAGAGAGAGAGAGAGAGAGAGAGAGAGAGAGAGAGAGAGAAGAGAGAGAGAGCACAGTCTATACACGCTTATGTATTGTCTGAATACAAAAAAGAATAAAAGTAAACATAAAAAGGGCGAGACAGAGACGGACAGACAGGCAGAGAGAGAGAGAGAGAGAGAGAGAGAGAGAAGAGAGAGAGAGAGAGAGAGAGGCAAACACAGAGAGGAAATAAGGAATTCCCGTCCTGCAATCTCTCTAAGTCGCACGCACTCAAATCCCATATAACGTGTGTCTAATGATCCGATTCGCTAAACCCATATAAACTGTCCGGCGATTGGTAGGGACACGGTGCTTCACATGCATGAACCTGGTGTCGGGCACAGCGAGAGTGAGAAATTACGGTCATTCTCTCCACCAGCCACAGGAAGTGAGAGAGGGGGTTGGAGTGGGGATGGGGGTAGGAGGCGTGGTTGTAAAAGCACGCATTTCTGACCACTATCCTTTATAGATCATTCTTTTGTTGTTTTGTACCGAAAGAAACAAGACCTCATACGAGTAGGTACTGCATTCATTCATTGTTCGTTTAATCGATGTTATCTTCCTGTTCTGATTGTTTGATATTTTTAGGAACTACATTAACGCACACAATTATGCTACTATTTGCATGCCAACTGTAATTTGATCGGAATAAATAAAAAGGGTTAAAAATCTAACAAAGACATGTCTCATTTGTCTAGAAGACGAATTTTTTTTTTTTTTTTTTTTTTTTTTTGATGGCGAGAAGCACGATCAGACATGATCGTTTAAAATTCTTGTTTGTTTTTCAATCCTGTCTGTTCTATTTATGGTCAACATCTGTATGCTTTCTGACGTCTGGTAGCCATCAGGACCGTCAATGACCTGTGCTGTGTGTTCACACAGGTTACCAATGCTGAAGGTGACACGTGAGAATTATCACGTGAGCACGTTCAGTGTAAAAAGAGGGCGAACAGAACACCTAAAGCTCAACAAGCTTAAGGGCGAAAGAGCAATGACAAGAAAGTTGACAGAATACACATATTCAGGTCTGTCGGAGCTATCGGACGGTGGGGGGAGGGGGGGGGGGGCGATGGAGGGGGGAGGGGGGAGGTAAAATTTGTCTTTTCTTTGCAAATAGAGTTATCTGTTCTCAGTTTTCAGGGTAAACAAATAGCTCTAGAGAGTTAGATACTTGATTTAACGAGCACGTCAGGATAACGATCGGAACACAGACTCTCTGAATTACCGATGCACCGTTTTACGCCCATGTTTTTTTTTTTTTTCTCTCTTTTTCTTTTTTTTTTTTCTTCTGCGTACGCAGGCTGATACTCCTGCGGACACTCCCTGTATAGACAGGCAAGGATTAATCCCATCCACCCAACAAAGGGAGTGGAGTTTTGTGTGCATGACCGTTTTATTTTTATCTCGCCATTCAGGTAGCCATATTCCATCTTCGGGGAAGGTGCATGCTATGTGTAACGTGTCATCCATACAACGGCCAAACTGGCCTTCTCCTCCGAAAGTTGGTGATGGGATTTTACATGCGTGCTAGATGTTATGCGTGCGTTCGCACACGGAACCTCGGTTTATAGTCTCATTCGCAGGGAATGAGAAATAGGAAATGAAGTCAGAACCAATGTTAACTCCGAGGGAAAAATCTCCCTGTACCAAAACGGCCCAGCAGAGATTCGAACCCGCAACTCCAGGATCACCAAGATTACGAGTCCAGCGCTCTACCACTGAGCTACTCCAGCTCCCACTTTCTTTATATTAAAAAAAAATTCTGTCTCTGATTGAAGTGCTTCAGCTGACTGATGGGACGAAATTGGTTAGGGCATGACCACTTGCGGCATCAGTCCCATGAAAACGGCCGTGTCACTCTCGCTCTGAACACAAGCTCTAACACAGATGACCTCCCTTGCAGATTTCACGATCATCGTCTATCCCATTTCATCTTCGGTAAAACCAGCAGAACTGTTGTCTGTATGCTCTGCCATGATTCCCTCCCCACGCCACCCCCTATGCACCATATAGAGCAAAATCATCTGATTGGTGCACGAAACGCTGGGTATTCTCATCACCCCAAGAGTTTGTCACGTGACGTGCAATTTCTTTTTGCGTGGAAATGAGTTGTTGATACGGTGGCAGAACACTGACGGCTCTTTCTACCAATGGCAGAACGTTACTATTTTTGGCACGTGGGAGAAAATTGATAGCTGAAGATCATTCAAAAAGATTTCGGTTGAGACCTCTTGCCCTGTAAGAAAATTTGTGACTGTGTTCGTATCAAGCAGATTTTAAACAGAAAGAAGT
>CM065735.1:11477432-11492432 GCA_033310375.1 Conus canariensis
TATGTTCATGTGACGAGTCACGTGTGCACCCAAGGACGTGAACTTCGTTTATACACTACTGGCAGGGGCACCCGGCGTTGCCCGGGATATGAACATTCTTTGCGATACTCACGTGACGGCAAACATGTATTAATTGTTTTGATTTACAATCAACCCCCCCCCCCCCAACGTCTTCCCACCCCTCCCCCCACATAAATACACATTTTCTCTCTCTCTCTCTCTCTCTCTCTCTCTCTCTCTCTCTCTCTCTCTCTCCTCTCTTATACATTCTATTGTTTTCCGCCTGCCTCTGGCCCCTTTCCTCTGGATCTTCCCTAGCACGTCGAGATGCTTTTCTCGCTCGATTTTCCGCCTGCACTCACTGTTCCCATTCCCATTCTTCTGATTGCCCTTAATTTTGTAGGAATAGACTTTGTGCAGAAGTAGTTTATTTCAACGGGTCTGTGTCTAATGTAAAAATAGTGTATCAGGCTTTGCACTGTACAATCATTTTTCTGGCCCCTCTCATTCCTCCCTTTTCATCCCCCTACCCTGTCCCATCCATGTTGCAAAATTACTTACCGTTACTGGACATACGCATACCGAATTTTATCAATAGCGGTGTAAATTTAGAAAATAACGGTTTTTAACGGTCAATGTTAAGTTTTGGTTCGTAAAATTTGCTTAACATTGTTCAGCGCTTAAAACTGTACGTGCATACGGAATGTTATCAAGAAGGGTGAAAATTTCGAAATTCAGAAAATAACGGTTTTTAACGATCAATGTTAAGTTTCGGATCTTGAAAATTGTATATCATTGTTTAGCGTTCAAAACTGCACATGTATATCGAATTTCTTGAAACATACTCTAAATTTATAAAATAACGGTTTTTAACGGTCAATTTTAAATTTCGGTTCGTAAAAGTTGTATATCATTTTTCGGCATTTAACACTGCACATGTATACCGAATTTCATCATAAACAGCCTAAATTTTAAAAATAACGGTTTTTAACGGTCAAATTTAATGGTCATAATGATTATCTAATGACCTTATGTTGCCCGCTGGATGTTCCTGTAGGCTTATGTCAAGTTTGGTGGCGATCCGATGACTCTCGTGGCCGCCAACCTCAGAAGATCGGGTTTTAAACAGTTTTTATAGGGTTTGGTGTTTTTAACGGTTTTTAACTGTTATAAATAACGTTTTATAACTGCCAAATAACGGTTCTGATTTTCGAGAAGTAGCCCTGTACCTGTGCAATGTCACAACGGCCATTTGATGAAAAGCAGAGGAAAAAGATGTCTTTGAAACCGTTATAACAGGTTTTTTAACGGTTTTTAACGGTTTTATTTTTTTAGAGATTAGCCCCAAACCATCCTCGGGTCACAACAGACGTACCTGCTAAACCATCCATGTTGCAAAATTACTTACCGTTACTGGACATTTACTTACCGTTATACGCATACCGAATTTTATCAATAGTGGTGTAAATTTAGAAAATAACGGTTTTTAACGGTCAATGTTAAGTTTTGGTTCGTAAAATTTGCATAACATTGTTCAGCGCTTAAAACTGTACGTGCATACGGAATGTTATCAAGAAGGGTGAAAATTTCGAAATTCAGAAAATAACGGTTTTTAACGATCAATGTTAAGTTTCGGATCTTGAAAATTGTATATCATTGTTTAGCGTTCAAAACTGCACATGTATATCGAATTTCTTGAAACATACTCTAAATTTATAAAATAACGGTTTTTAACGGTCAATTTTAAATTTCGGTTCGTAAAAGTTGTATATCATTTTTCGGCATTTAACACTGCACATGTATACCGAATTTCATCATAAACAGCCTAAATTTTAAAAATAACGGTTTTTAACGGTCAAATTTAATGGTCATAATGATTATCTAATGACCTTATGTTGCCCGCTGGATGTTCCTGTAGGCTTATGTCAAGTTTGGTGGCGATCCGATGACTCTCGTGGCCGCCAACCTCAGAAGATCGGGTTTTAAACAGTTTTTATAGGGTTTGGTGTTTTTAACGGTTTTTAACTGTTATAAATAACGTTTTATAACTGCCAAATAACGGTTCTGATTTTCGAGAAGTAGCCCTGTACCTGTGCAATGTCACAACGGCCATTTGATGAAAAGCAGAGGAAAAAGATGTCTTTGAAACCGTTATAACAGGTTTTTTAACGGTTTTTAACGGTTTTATTTTTTTAGAGATTAGCCCCAAACCATCCTCGGGTCACAACAGACGTACCTGCTAAACCATCCATGTTGCAAAATTACTTACCGTTACTGGACATTTACTTACCGTTATACGCATACCGAATTTTATCAATAGTGGTGTAAATTTAGAAAATAACGGTTTTTAACGGTCAATGTTAAGTTTTGGTTCGTAAAATTTGCATAACATTGTTCAGCGCTTAAAACTGTACGTGCATACGGAATGTTATCAAGAAGGGTGAAAATTTCGAAATTCAGAAAATAACGGTTTTTAACGGTCAATGTTAAGTTTCGGATCTTGAAAATTGTATATCATTGTTTAGCGTTCAAAACTGCACATGTATATCGAATTTCTTGAAGAATACTCTAAATTTATAAAATAACGGTTTTTAACGGTCAATTGTAAATTTCGGTTCGTAAAAGTTGTATATCATTTTTCGGCATTTAAAACTGCACATGTATACCGAATTTCATCAAGAACAGCCTAAATTTTGAAAAATAACGGTTTTTAACGGTCAAATTTAATGGTCATAATGACTATCTAATGACCCTATGTTACCCGCTGGATGTTCCTGTAGGCTTATGTCAAGTTTGGTGGCGATCCGATGACTCTCGTGGCCGCCAACCTCAGAAGATCGGGTTTTAAACAGTTTTCATAGGGTTTGGTGTTTTTAACGGTTTTTAACTGTTATAAATAACGTTTCTTAACTGCCAAATAACGGTTCTAATTTTCGAGAAGTAGCCCCGTACCTGTGCAATGTCACAATGGCCATTTGATGAAAAGCAGAGGAAAAAGATGTCTTTGAAACCGTTATAACAGTTTTTTAACGGTTTTTAACGGTTTTATTTTTTGAGAGATTAGCCCCAAACCATCCTCGGGTCACAACAGACGTACCTGCTAAATTTCAAGAAGATCGGGTTTTAAACAGTTTCTTTTAAAGGGTTTGGTGTTTTTAACGGTTTTTAACTGTTATAAATAACGTTTTTTAACTGCCAAATAACGAATCTTAAATAAATGTTAGCGAACCGCCCAGAGAACGTGGACAAACGAGTCACAAGACGAAACACAACTAGTTTCGACCTCTTAGGTCTTCATCAGGTGAGACCTTAACGAATAAAACAATGAAAATTCACTTAGCTTTGATCGCTTCAGATCACTTGGTAGGGTTCAGCGCAAGGAAGAAGGCGTTGAATGAGAACGAGGCTGTTGGAAGGGAAATAGTGAGCGAGTCAAAGTCGTAATGAAGATAATAATATTACTGATAGGAATACTAATAATGGTCAAAATACTGAGAAAAAAAAAAAAAAAAAAAAAAGGGACAAGATTACTACCAATCTGTATCAATAAGTATGGGTATGGGAGAAAGGAGAGTGGGTTAGAGGATTCTTAAACAGCAGGGTTGCCGTGGCAACAGTCCCAGAGGCGAAGGCGATGGTGATGTCAATGCCAGTGGTAGTATCAATACTAGCAATAGTATTACTGAATGATACTGCTAACAACGATAGTGAAGGTTAAGGTAATGAAAGCATGATACAGAAATATATTTAGAAAATACAATTTTTATAATAATCAAATAAATAAATAAATGAAACATTAAAAATAATAATGAATTAAAAAATCAGTAAATAATAATAATTAAAAAAAAAAAAAATAATAATAAAAAAAAAATAAAATAATAATAATAATGATAATAAATGCATAAATAAGATAGCTATAAGTTGTGTGAGGTGAATAGTGGGAGATAAGGTAGTATGTGTGTGTGTGGTGGGAGGATATTATGGGCTGAGATAGAAGTGGTGGGTTGGTACATGTTACTTTAAGGTGTAGATGCTATGAGGGTGGAGGGAAGAAGGGGATGGGTTTACGTACTAACTGGGGGAGGGGGAGGGGCAACATATTCACACCTATACACAATCTCTCTCTCTCTCTCTCTCTCTCTCTCCCTCCCCCCCCCCCCCCCCCCTTCCACGACCATCGATAAAGGAGCCAGCATTCTATTTATTATGTGTGTGTGTATGTGTGAGTGTGAGTGTGTGTGTGTGTGTGTGTGTGTGTGTGTTCCATTTGTAATATCAGCCTTATTCATTGGTTACCCCCCACTCCACCCCCAGCAACCGCCATATCCACCAACACCCCTACACACATCATTACTAGGGCAGGGGGAGGGGGGAGTAAGTCGATTGATGTAGCAAATGGAGAGACTCAGAGAGTGTAGGAAAAGGGAAGATGATGATAGCTGCAACCTATGTCTGAGGTAAACAGAGGGAGGTAGGGTGGTATGGGTGTGTGTAGGTGGGGGATATTTCAGGCTGGAGCTGCAGAGATGGAATGGTACATACTACTTTTGGACGTTGATGCCATGAGGGTGGACGGTGCCCAGTTTGGCAATGAGATGAGATTCCTGCATAAGGCGTTCCAAGCTGTCACTCTTAGATTGCCAAAGTGCCAAGACTTTGACATGGTTGATGTTGTGTTGGGCATGGTTGAAGTGTAGAGCGACTGGTTTGGGCCGATGGTGGCGGATGTCGGCCAGGTGTTCAGAGATGCGCGTCTCAAGTGTGCGAGATGTCTCACCTACATAGATCTTACCGCACAGCTGACAGTGGATGGCATACACAATGTTGTGGCTCTGGCAGGAGAAAGTGCGTTTAATAGTGAAAGAGCCTGTGGGGCCATGTAGGATGGTGTCTGGTTTGGTGAGAGAGCAGATTTTGCAGTTGGGTTTTGAGCAGGGGAAAGTACCTGGTGGCTTAGGTGTTGAGATTTTGTTCAGCTTAGAGCGCACCAGTAGGTCGTTGAGGTTTTTGTCACGTTTGAAAGTGATCATTGGTGTGGTCTCAAAGGCAGGTTTATGGTTTTCTACTATGTGCCAGTTAGACTTCAGGATCCTGCAGATGGGCAGATTGTGAGGATGGAAGAGAAGGCAGGCAGTGGGTCTGTCTGTCTCTTTGGGAGGTTTAGTTTCCAGAGTAGATGTTCTGGATTTAGCTGCAGTGCGGCTGAGAGCATCACTGATGACGGCACTAGGGTATCCACGGTTGGTGAAAAAATCAGACATTTTGGCTGCTTGTATAGTGAAATCCTCTTCGCTAGAGCACAGTCTGCGTAGGCGAAGGAATTCAGAATATGGAATGCTATTTTTAGTGGACTGGTGGTGGGAAAATGTGTAGTCCAGGTATGAGTGCGCATCAGTAGGTTTGTAGAAGACTGAGGTTTGAAGCAGTCCATCTTTGAGGGAGATAGTGATGTCCAGGAAATTAACTGACTGTGAAATGGTGTAGGTCAGCTGGATGGATGGATGGAAGGTCTGTGCAAAGTTGAGGAAATTCTGGAGGTCATGTTCTGGCATGGATGTGGCTCCCAATCCATCATCTATGTATCTTTTGTAGAGCTCTGGTGTTGGGCCTGTGTAAGAGGTTAGTAGGCGGTGTTCTAGGTGTCCCATGAAGAGGCAGGCATAGGATGGTCCCATTTTGGTTCCCATAGCAACACCACTGATTTGTGAGAATGTGTGGTTGTTGAATTCAAAAGTATTGAGGGTGAGGACTAATTCTGCAAGTCTGACTAGTGTAGCTGTGGGAGGGTGTTGTTGGTTGGGGGGCCGTTTGTTAAGAAAGAATGCGAGGGCCTTCAGTCCATCAGCATGAGGGATGGAAGTGTAGAGAGAGACGACATCAAGGGTAAAGAGGAGGCTGGGTTTGAAAGTGGGATCTGTGTTGTATGAATTAATCATGTTGAGTGTGTGTTTAGTGTCTTTGAGGTATGTGGGGAGGCCTTGTACTATGGGTTGGAGGAGAGAGTCTAAGTACTGTGAAATGTGTTCTGTAGGGCAGCTGCATGCAGATACTATGGGTCTGCCGGGAGTATTGGTTTTGTGTATTTTAGGGAGCAGGTAGAAGGTGGGTTGTTTGGTGTCTGTCATTATGAGGAGTTTGGCTGTCTTCGGTAAGTTGTTGTGTTTGATTTCTTGTTTAACTGTGGTTGAGATGAGTTTCTGGTGTTGGGGGAGGGGTGATGCTGTGAGTGGTGTATAGAAATTTGTGTCTGACAGTTGTCTGTGTGCTTCTTTTATGTACAACTGTTTGTCCCAGACCACCACTGCACCACCCTTGTCTGCTGGTTTGATGACAATGTCTTGTCTTTGTCTCAGTGATTCAAGGGCTTTTTGTTCATCCCGTGAGAGGTTGGAATTGCGGACAGGTTTGGATTTAACTTGAGAGATTTCTTTTCTACACTTTTTGATGTAGAGTTCAACTTCAGTGGATTTGTCAAGAGGTGGCTGGCGAAGCACTGGAGTTCGAAAAAGGTGGGTAAAAATGTCTGAGCTGTCTGGTAGAGGGGGCTTGGGCACACCGTCAAGTGCAGCCATCCATCTTAATTTTCTAAAGATTTCACTATCTTAATTTTCTAAAGATTTCACTATCTTAATTTTCTAAAGATTTCACTATCTTAATTTTCTAAAGATTTCACTATCTTAATTTTCTAAAGATTTCACTATCTTAATTTTCTAAAGATTTCACTATCTTAATTTTCTAAAGATTCTTAATTTTCTAAGGATTTCACTATCTTAATTTTCTAAAGATTTCACTATCTTAATTTTCTAAAGATTTCACTATCTTAATTTTCTAAAGATTCTTAATTTTCTAAAGATTTCACTATCTTAATTTTCTAAAGATTTCACTATCTTAATTTTCTAAAGATTTCACTATCTTAATTTTCTAAAGATTTCACTATCTTAATTTTCTAAAGATTTCACTATCTTAATTTTCTAAAGATTCTTAATTTTCTAAGGATTTCACTATACAAGCAGCCAAAATGTCTGATTTTTTCACCAACCGTGGATACCCTAGTGCCGTCATCAGTGATGCTCTCAGCCGCACTGCAGCTAAATCCAGAACATCTACTCTGGAAACTAAACCTCCCAAAGAGACAGACAGACCCACTGCCTGCCTTCTCTTCCATCCTCACAATCTGCCCATCTGCAGGATCCTGAAGTCTAACTGGCACATAGTAGAAAACCATAAACCTGCCTTTGAGACCACACCAATGATCACTTTCAAACGTGACAAAAACCTCAACGACCTACTGGTGCGCTCTAAGCTGAACAAAATCTCAACACCTAAGCCACCAGGTACTTTCCCCTGCTCAAAACCCAACTGCAAAATCTGCTCTCTCACCAAACCAGACACCATCCTACATGGCCCCACAGGCTCTTTCACTATTAAACGCACTTTCTCCTGCCAGAGCCACAACATTGTGTATGCCATCCACTGTCAGCTGTGCGGTAAGATCTATGTAGGTGAGACATCTCGCACACTTGAGACGCGCATCTCTGAACACCTGGCCGACATCCGCCACCATCGGCCCAAACCAGTCGCTCTACACTTCAACCATGCCCAACACAACATCAACCATGTCAAAGTCTTGGCACTTTGGCAATCTAAGAGTGACAGCTTGGAACGCCTTATGCAGGAATCTCATCTCATTGCCAAACTGGGCACCGTCCACCCTCATGGCATCAACGTCCAAAAGTAGTATGTACCATTCCATCTCTGCAGCTCCAGCCTGAAATATCCCCCACCTACACACACCCATACCACCCTACCTCCCTCTGTTTACCTCAGACATAGGTTGCAGCTATCATCATCTTCCCTTTTCCTACACTCTCTGAGTCTCTCCATTTGCTACATCAATCGACTTACTCCCCCCTCCCCCTGCCCTAGTAGTGATGTGTGTAGGGGTGTTGGTGGATATGGCGGTTGCTGGGGGTGGAGGTGGGGGGTAACCAATGAATAAGGCTGATATTACAAATGGAACACACACACACACACACACACACACACACACACTCACACTCACACATACACACACACATAATAAATAGAATGCTGGCTCCTTTATCGATGGTCGTGGAAGGGGGGGGGGGGGGGGGGGGGGGGGAGGAGAGAGAGAGAGAGAGAGAGAGAGATTGTGTATAGGTGTGAATATGTTGCCCCTCCCCCTCCCCCAGTTAGTACGTAAACCCATCCCCTTCTTCCCTCCACCCTCATAGCATCTACACCTTAAAGTAACATGTACCAACCCACCACTTCTATCTCAGCCCATAATATCCTCCCACCACACACACACATACTACCTTATCTCCCACTATTCACCTCACACAACTTATAGCTATCTTATTTATGCATTTATTATCATTATTATTATTATTTTATTTTTTTTTTTATTATTATTTTTTTTTTTTAATTATTATTATTTACTGATTTTTTAATTCATTATTATTTTTAATGTTTCATTTATTTATTTATTTGATTATTATAAAAATTGTATTTTCTAAATATATTTCTGTATCATGCTTTCATTACCTTAACCTTCACTATCGTTGTTAGCAGTATCATTCAGTAATACTATTGCTAGTATTGATACTACCACTGGCATTGACATCACCATCGCCTTCGCCTCTGGGACTGTTGCCACGGCAACCCTGCTGTTTAAGAATCCTCTAACCCACTCTCCTTTCTCCCATACCCATACTTATTGATACAGATTGGTAGTAATCTTGTCCCTTTTTTTTTTTTTTTTTTTTTTTTCTCAGTATTTTGACCATTATTAGTATTCCTATCAGTAATATTATTATCTTCATTACGACTTTGACTCGCTCACTATTTCCCTTCCAACAGCCTCGTTCTCATTCAACGCCTTCTTCCTTGCGCTGAACCCTACCAAGTGATCTGAAGCGATCAAAGCTAAGTGAATTTTCATTGTTTTATTCGTTAAGGTCTCACCTGATGAAGACCTAAGAGGTCGAAACTAGTTGTGTTTCGTCTTGTGACTCGTTTGTCCACGTTCTCTGGGCGGTTCGCTAACATTTATTTAAGATTTGTTTAGATTTCCGCCTGCAGTCCTCTCGCTTTGCAACCTGCCAAATAACGGTTCTAATTTTAGAGAAGTAGTCCTGTACCTGTGCAATGTCACAACGGCTAGTTGAAGAAAAGCAGAGGAAAAAGATGACTTTGAAACCGTTATAACAGCTTTTTAACGGTTTTTAACGGTTTTATTTTTTTAGAGATTAGCCCAAAACCATCCTCGGGTCACAACGGACGTACCTGCCAAATTTCATGACAATCGGTTGAGCCGTTTTTGAGTCTATAGCGTACACAGACACACACACACACACACACACACACAGACAGAATTTGCCATTTATATATTAGACTAGCCAGTGTACCCGGCTTCGCTCGGGTATATCTGTACAATAATTGTCTGGCCACCCCTCTCTCTCACCACTTAAAAGACAATACAATAAAATTCAGCTTGGGTTTGTTTCGTTTTTCCCATGCCGAACCAATTGCCCCAGCCTCCTCCTATCTACTTCACCCAATTTCTTCGGACGCCCACTCCCTTCTTGCCTCTCAATCTGTTTTCCCTCACGAATTTTTTTCCATAGATACACAGTCCATAGAGGGATGCCTGTACTTTGTGAACTTACCGATGCATTCTCAATTCCTTGATTGAAGTGCTCCAAAATGACAACTCTGTAGGGGCCGCCATAACCTAGTGGATAAGGCGCTGGACTCATGATCCAAAGGTCGTGGTTTCGAATCCCGGCTTGGTCTTGGAAATTTTAACGTGGAATGTTTCCAGCTAAAATGACCGTAGTTCACCCCGATGTCCACCCTGGCCCCGCAGGTGTCAGTCTAATGTGACGGACCAGCCGTCTGCATATCCTTGATTTGGGCACGGACGTTAAATCCAACTCAAACATGACAACTCTGTGAAAAGACTGCATTTTCACGATGTATCATGTCTATTGGAGAGCCTCTGGGTAGACATTTCTGGTCTCCCTGTTTGGCGCAAGTATAGTCAGTGTTTCTGCGTTTCCAGTTCGTGATGCTGCAACGTAGAACATTCCATGTGTAAAACACGGAACGGTCAGGTCTGCCCCAAGGGATGAAAATGTCTGACCCTGGCTCTTGATGATTGTCAGAGCGAAAGCTGGTTTCATGGGAAACTGAAGCCGTCAGAACTGGAATGGCAGGGGTGAGTCCATGGGTTCCAGAGGAATTCTGGGGAGCAGCACCGGTTCACCTTTGTGGGGGCCACATGATATTTTCGCTTCTACAACGTTCCTGTGCAGTCTGGTGAAGACACATCGGGTGCCATTGATCACCTTTGGCGGGTCCAGTGAGCGGAGAATGATAATAGGGACTCCAGATTTCAGCAACAGTTCATGTGGTGCAAGTCCAGAAATCTCAATGGAGTTCAGGAGTTCTTGTGGATAAAGGACTGCCTCATCATCATTCTTGGCCGTGTCAACAGATCTGTACAGAGTTTCCTCTCCAGGGAAGTCAGCTACGATTTTTCTGTTCAGCCTGTTGACAGTCTCGTTCAGGGAGGAGATTATGGCCCTTTCCGCTAACCAGTCTGAGTCTGCACAGTGAGCATGAAGATCCAGGTAGACTGCTTCTATCAGATCCTCCTGGCTATCAGACAGGCGTTGACAATGTTGGCTCTGGTGCCATTGAGGACGACAGGGAGGATCTGCCTGAAGTCCCCACAGAACAGCGTTGGGATGCCTCCCATTGGCCTGTGCACTTGGGTGATGTCCTGCAGCGTAGAGTCCATGGCCTCGTAGACAGCTTTGTGGGTCATGGGAGCTTCATCAATTATGACGGTTGCAGCCTCTTTGATGACTTTGGCCAACGTTGACCCACGCTTGACAGAGCAGGTTGGCGTTTCTTGCTTGTCAGCATCCAGAGGGACCTTGAAAATACTATTTACTGTCCGCCCACCCGGCAAAAGAGTAGCGGCAATGACACTGGAAGCAGTGGCTAGCACTATTTTGCCTGTGGAGCGGATCCTGTTCAGGATAAGATTCAGGATGGTCTTTCCTGTCCCTCATGGAGCATCAAGGAACATTATGTTGCTGCTTGCTGTGGGATCCTGCCTCTGTTCAACCATGGTCATAAAGCTGTCGTACACGTCTCTCTGGTCAGCTGTCAGCTTCTTCAGCTGGTCATCAGCTGCTGCCCGGAGTGCAGTAGTGTCGTAATTGGTCTCGCGGTAGTATTCTCGAGGCAGTTTGTTGTTGTGTGACTGTTGGCATCCCATACTCCTCTGTAGACTTGCCTCCAAGAAGGAAGAGTTTGTCCTGAATCACAGTAAGAGCTTGGTTGTAGATGGCATCTGTGTACTGCGCTTCATCATAGACATCTCTTCGGACTTGGAAGAGGAAATCTTCAGCAAGATGGTCTCTGAAGAGGTTCCACAGGTTGCCTGGGTTACTGGGGTTGAAAGCCACCAGGATAATACAGAAGTCACGCAGCAGTCGGGGTCTCTGAGAGATGGAGGCTTCCTCCAGGGCAAGTTGTAGAAGGCGGTCATCTTCTAGGAGTCCAAGAGCATTGCAAGCATCTCGAAAAATGTTGTGGACATAGCCGTTGACAATCTTCAGCTCCTCGTACGAACGGGATCCTTTCATAACGTTGAGTAGAAGCCTCAAGAAGTAGCACTCTCCCTGGCGAGGACTGATACTGTACAATCGCCGGATTGCAGTGCCCCTTTGTCGTTTCTTCCACATATTCTGAGTGGACATCAATTTGAAGTGCTCAGGGACTTCCACGTACTTCAGCTCTCGTGCTGTAGGGTCTTGAGAGCATAGGCTAAAGATGGCGGTAAGGGTTGCTTCTGGGGGAGAGCCTTGTGCTCTTTGCACTGCGTTGTGTGGATTGAAGTAGACCCATTGTCCATTCTCCAAATGGACAGCTGGTCTCTGCACCATGGGGTGGCGCTCATGCAGGTCAAATCCCAGGAGTCTCCAGGTCGCCTCGATGCTGCCAACGTAGCGGGCATTCTGGTACATTTGGATCTCATCAATGACTGGAGGTTGTTGAGCTGCTCCTTCACCTGCCTGAGTGGCTTGGAGTTGGAAGACGGCTTGGTCTGTGCCCTTGTGGACATACTTCAGGACGTACTTGATGAATTTTATGCTACTGCATATTTCCACATTGATGTGGCAGTTGAACTAATGTAGGAGGTAAGGGTTGTAGGGGACAACCCACTGGTTGGTGACGATGATTTCTCTCTGCCCAAGCTTCACAGTCCCAGTATGTCCTCATTCAGACTCCTCGCGTCTCCTGTACTTGGGGTAGCTGTCCTCACCCTGCTCTATGACCCTTCTTGCCTCTCAATCAATTTTACCTCACAATTTTTTTTCGTAATACGATACACAGTCAATAGAGGGATGCCTGTACTTAATGAACTTACCGATGCATTCTCAATTCCTCGATTGAAGTGCTCCAAAATGACAACTCTGTAGGGGCCGCCATAACCTAGTGGATAAGGCGCTGGACTCATGATCCAAAGGTCGTGGTTTCGAATCCCGGTTTGGTCTTGGAAATTTTCACGTGGAATGTTTTCAGCTAAAATATCCATAGTTCACCCCGATATGCACCCTGGCCCCGCAGGTGTCAGGCTAATGTGACGGACCAGCCGTCTGCATATCCTTGATTTGGGCATGGACGTTATACCCAACTCAAACATGACAACTCTGTGAAAAGATTGCATTTTCACGATGTATTATGTCTATTGGAGGGCCTCTGGGTAGACAACATTTCTGGTCTCCCTGTTTGTATAGTCAGTGTTTCTGCGCTTCCAGTTCGTGATGCTGCAACGCAGAACATTCCATGTGTAAAACACGGAACGGTCAGATCTGCCCCACGGGATGAAAATGTCTGACCATGGCTCTTGTTGACAGACAAAAATCAGACGGTATTGCAGAGCATCATAACTTCGGTGTATTTCTGAAATCCTCTGCAGACTACCATCTCTAAATTTAAAAATTAACGTTTTTAACGGTCAATTTTAAGTTTCTGTTCATATTAGTTGTCTATCATTGATCAGCGTGTAAAACTGCACCTGTATACCAAATTTCATCAAGAAAGGTCTAAATTTAGAAAATAACGGATCTTAACGGTTTTTAACGCTCAATTTTATAGTTTCCGTTCGTGTAAGTTGTATATCATTGTTCAGCGTGTAAAACTGCGTCTGTATACCGAATTTCATCAGGAACGCTCTAAATTTATATAATAACGGTTTTTAACGGTCAATTTTTAAGTTTCGGTTCGTGTAAGTTGTATATCATTGTTCAGCGTGTAAAACTTCATCTGTATACCGAATTTCATCAAGAACGGTCTAAATTTATATAATAACGGTTTTTAACGGTCAATTTTAAGTTTCGGTTCGTGTAAGTTGTATATCATTGTTCAGCATTGAAAACTACACCTGTATATCAAATTTCATCAAGAAAGGTCTAAATTTAGAAAATAACGCTTTTTAACGGTGATACCATCTCTAAATTTAGAAATTAACGGTTTTTAACGGTCAATTTTAAGTTTCTGTTCATATTAGTTGTCTATCATTGATCAGCGTGTAAAACTGCACCTGTATACCAAATTTCATCAAGAAATGTCTAAATTTAGAAAATAACGGATCTTAACGGTTTTTAACGCTCAATTTTAAGTTTCCGTTCGTGTAAGTTGTATATCATTGTTCAGCGTGTAAAACTGCATCTGTATACCGAATTTCATCAGGAACGCTCTAAATTTATATAATAACGGTTTTTAACGGTCAATTTTTAAGTTTCGGTTCGTGTAAGTTGTATATCATTGTTCAGCGTGTAAAACTGCATCTGTATACCGAATTTCATCAAGAACGGTCTAAATTTATATAATAACGGTTTTTAACGGTCAATTTTAAGTTTCGGTTCGTGTAAGTTGTATATCATTGTTCAGCATTGAAAACTACACCTGTATACCAAATTTCATCAAGAAAGGTCTAAATTTAGAAAATAACGCTTTTTAACGGTGATAAATAACGGTCATAAAAACTATCGAATGACCCAATGTTATTCACAGTATGTCCTTCTAGACTCATGCCAAGTTTGGTGGCGATCCGAGGACTCCCTTTGCCGCCAACATCGGAAAAGATTGTATTTTTGATCGTTTTTAGGGGGGTACGTGTTGTTAACGGTTTTTAACGGTCATAAATAACTGTCGTAGAAACTGTCCAATGACCCTATGTTACTTGGGAGATGTCCCTCTAGGTTCGATGTACCTGTGCAATGTCACAACGGCCATTTGATGAAAAGCAGAGGAAAAAGATGTCTTTGAAACCGTTATAACAGTTTTTTTAACGGTTTTTAACGGTTTTATTTCTTTAAAGATTAGCCCAAAACCATCCTCGGGTCACAACAGACATACCTGCTAAATTTCAAGAAGATCGGGTTTTAAACAGTTTCTTTTATAGGGTTTGGTGTTTTTAACGGTTTTTAACTGTTATAAATAACGTTTTTTTAACTGCCAAATAACGGTTTTAATTTTAGGGAAGTAGTCCTGTACCTGTGCAATGTCACAACGGCTATTTGAAGAAAAGCAGAGGAGAAAGATGTCTTTGAAACCGTTATAACAGTTTTTTAACGGATCTAGTTGCAAAGCGAGAGGACTGCAGGCGGAAATCTAAACAAATCTTAAATAAATGTTAGCGAACCGCCCAGAGAACGTGGACAAACGAGTCACAAGACGAAACACAACTAGTTTCGACCTCTTAGGTCTTCATCAGGTGAGACATTAACGAATAAAACAATGAAAATTCACTTAGCTTTGATCGCTTCAGATCACTTCGTAGGGTTCAGCGCAAGGAAGAAGGCGTTGAATGAGAACGAGGCTGTTGGAAGGGAAATAGTGAGCGAGTCAAAGTCGTAATGAAGATAATAATATTACTGATAGGAATACTAATAA
>CM065735.1:11502432-11522432 GCA_033310375.1 Conus canariensis
TGAGCAACTCAAGGAAAGGAATATATTTGACAAATACAATGAGCAGAAAAACTATGTTCAACGGAAATTGGAAAAACAGGACAGAGTATTTCAGTCTAATGATTACAGACGCAAAAGCCACCGCGCCTATTTGGTAGGCAATAAGCACTGTTGCACATACGCACGCACACACACAAGCGCACACAAACGCACACACGCACACACACACACACACACACACGCACGCACGCACGCACACACACACACACACACACACACACACACACACCACACAGAGGCACACACACACACACACACACACACACACACACACGCACGCACGCACGCACGCACGCCCACGCACACACACGCACACACACACACACACACGTACACGCACACACACAATCATACGGTTTTTTGTCTAATAACACTTATAGTGAATAGACGTTAAACTAAAGAACTAACTAACTAACTAACTAACTAACTAACTAACTAACTAACTAACTAACTAACTAACTAACTAACTACTAACTAACTAACTAACTAACTAACTAAAATAGACGTTAAACTAAAGAACTAACTAACTAACTAACTAAACACTGTTGCGCACAAAAACGTGCACAGATTCACAAAATTCAACATCAAGTATCACTCCAAACAGATTTAACATTCTCTTCTTATCATTGTCAGACATCATTACTTTCGTTTGATTTCACACACTATGAGAGAATGTAATGAATATAATAATAATAATAATAATAATGATGATGATAATAATAATAATAATAATGAATACTTATATAGCGCCTATTCTCGACTAGAGACCAAGCTCTAAGCGCTTTACAATCTACACTCGTTTACACAACGGGCTGCCTACCTGGGTAGTGCCGACTGAAGAGCTGCCAGCTGGCGCTTCGTTCAGTCGTTTCCCGTGTCATCCAGTCAGTATCGTTCAATATCGTTCACTCAGTTTCATTACATCCTTCATTCTTCATTCTTTCCATTTCTCACGCAGGGTTCATGCTATGTGTAACGTGTCATCCATACCAACGGCTAAACTGGCCTACTCTTCCGAAAGTTGGTGATGGGATTTTACGTGTGTGCAAGATGTTATGCGTGCGTTCACACACTGAACCTCGGTTTATAGTCTCATTCGAAGAACTGTATGGGAAAATGGAGTCAGAACCAATGTTAACTCCGAGGGAAAAATCCCCCTGCACCGAAACGGCCCGGCGGAGATTCGAACCCGCAACCCCAGGATCACGAGTCCGGCGCTCCATCAACTGAGCTATTCCGGCTCCCACATTCAGTATATGTGCTCAGCTTCCCTAATATCGTTTCAAAAAAAAAGGATCTAGTTTTGCATCCCATATTCTTCCTCTTATTGTGGAAGAGGTTGGAACGCTCATAGCGCAGTTAAAGGATAAAAGTCTGTAGGTCCTGATAGCGTACTCAAGGAAAGAGAGATCATCATTATCACTATCATCATAATTGCTATCATTATTACTGTTACCATCATTATCATTTCAATTCGCATTGTCTCCCCAACGGCCTTGTTTTCATTCAACGTCCATCTTGCGTCCAATTTGAGGAGATACGTAATGGCTCGTTCTTCGTTTTTGTTGTCCTGAATGTTGTTCATCTTGCTATAAGAAGACCAAACAGGTCGAAACGCGTCTTGTTTTGTCTTTTAATTTGTTTGTCCCTTTTGTCCGGCGGATTCATTATGATTTCTCTTTAAAATTAAGTTCAGACAGACTTAAAAACTTTACCATGAACGATTTTAGTCGTCTTACATATCGAATGACCTTAAAACTAAAGAAACAAATATTGTGATGACCTAGATTATTGATTATGGAGAGAGAGAGAGAGAGAGAGAGAGAGAGAGAGAGGGAGGGAGGGAGGGAGGGAGGGGGGGGTGAAATAACACCTTGTGAAAGTCTCCTTTGTTATGAGGAAATCAGGGAGGGCGAAAGGTCAACAGGAAGGCGAAACGGATGTCCTCTTTCCATTGTGTCCTCAAGGGTGGTCTTGAATGGAAGCCCAATGTGAGGTATTGCCAGGCCAGCACACACACACACACACACACACACACACACACACACCCCACACACACACACACACACACTAATACACACACAGACACACACTAATACCACACACACACACACACCACAAAACACACACACACACACACACGACACACACACACACACACACACACACACACACACACACACACACACACACACACACACACACACACAAACACACTCACACCAGACCATGCCTCGAATTGACATTCTTTGTTGCGTTATCGAAATTGCTTAGAACGAACCTAGGATACATGAAAGTGCTCCACGTCTTCCAGTGTCTGTCTGTTCGGCTGACTGCTGCTGAAGGTTGTTTGGGACTGTGGATTCCCATCCCTATGCCATAAATGCTTTCTTCTGCCTGGAAGGGAGTTCCTAGAATGTCTTGTTCCTTCCCTATCGTTCAATGCCATCGGATGGAGATGATACTCAGAAGCTTTTCACTGCATTGTATTCTCTAGGCAGGTGTTAAACAGAATAGAAGAGACGGGATAGCCTTGGAGTACTCTGACAACTGTTCGGAAGAGATTATTTTCTTTATCAGGAAAACTGTGTCGCAGGCAACTTCATAGGGTATTGCTATGACTCGGTTGAGGTTGCTATTAACGTTAGCGCTTCTTGTGACCAGTCACAAACTTTCACACCGAGCATGATCAAAGGCTTTCTTGAAATCTACAAAGTTGCGGTAGAGATCATGTTATGCACGCCATGATGAATACCCTACGCGTTTCAAATATCTAGACCAGTGACACAGACTCTATGGAAAGACCTGAGTTCGAACATTTCATGCGGGTTTACAAAGAGAGAGAGAGAGAGAGAGAGAGAGAGAGAGAGAGAGAGAGGGAGAGAGAGAGAGAGAGAATCACCCCTAACACTGCTTTACATCTTTTACACTTGAGTTTGAAGATTGCATTAGAAAGTGCACCTAGAACATATTGATTCACACGTATAAATGAGTACTAATGCAAGTATAGAGCATGCGCAGATAATTTGCCGGGGGGGGGGGGGGGGGGAGGGGGGGAGAGGAAAGCAACAGATAAGCGTCCACAGGTCATTTATGCGCCATTAAATTCCGAAAAAAAGCCTCATTTTTTATATCCAGTGCACACACGTATTTTTTCAACAGCCGCACACTTTCAGTGTCCATCATGTACATGTATCACTAAGCGTTGCTGATCCTGAGAGATTTAATCAGGAATACATTTTGACAGTCAAAAATTTTAGCTTTAGTTCGTAAAATTTTTGAATTTATTTCCTTTTTAATTTTTTTTTTTTAGTCATTTGTCATGTACGCGTGCCAGTCCATGATAACTAAATGATGTGTGCTATCTCAGTCCCCTCCGACAGAGAGAGAGAGAGAGAGAGAGAGAGAGAGAGGGGGGGGAAGAGAGTTTTAACGGTGAGTGACACTAACAGTGAATGACACTAATCTCTCTCTCTCTCTCTCTCTCTCTCTCTCTCTCTCTCTCTCTCTCTCTCTCTCCACACACACACACACACACTCTCTCTCTCTCTCTCTCTCTCTTACCCACACACACATATCCACTCTCGCAAGAAATGGATGGGCTAAAAGAGAACTTCAACAGACACGCTTAGGATAGGTTAAGTGTTTCCTCATTTTTGTTTCTTTGTTTGCTTGTTTTTGCTACGTGGGCAAGTTGTTGAGGGCTAAAATGGTACGCAGAGAGAGAGAGAGAGAGAGAGAGAGAGAGAGAGAGAGAGAGAGAGAGAGAAAGAGAGAGAGAGAGAGAAAGAGAGAGAGAGAGAGAGAAAGAGAGAGAGAAGAGAGAGAGAGAAAGAGAGAGAAATAGAGAGAGAGAGAGAGAGAGAGAGAGAGAGAGAGAGAGAGAGAGAGAGAGAGAGAGAAGGTAAAGTGAGACAGGGACCACTGAAAGAGACAGCGAGGACGCAGGGACAGAGAGAAGAACAGAGAGAAAGACACACGAATATGAAACATCTTATAATCATTTATTTGCATATCACTTCAGTTCCAATACACATCACTTGAGCTTATATACAAAGGCGAGTTAAAATTCACTGTACATAGCGTAAAGTACACTAAACTGGAGCAAATGTACATTACGTGAAACCAGGCCAAATGCAAAATGATATAACTAACAGGTGAAAGTAGTTACAAAATGCAAGATCACATAGACTTCACGTGAAGGTAGGCGGTACAAATGCACGAATATACAATACGTGAAAGATGGCACAAATGTATGATCAAATAAACAATTCGTGAACGTAGGTATAAAAAATTCAACGTGACAGTACAAGAATCTTGGTATAAAAGCTAATTTTAAGAAAGAAAAAAAAAATTCCTGTAACCAATAAGTCGTATGTCACGATAGTCGCGTCAAAACGACGTTGCTGCTATCTGGAAGTCCATCAAGGTATTTCAGCGGGTAATGAAGATTTTTAAGGCGGAGCCCATCGCCTCTCCAAATATTCTAACGCCTGCTGGGTATTCTATATGTTTCCATAATCCACGAAACACTGACGTAGATTACAAGATTTTTAGCGTGGGTGTCTCATCTTTCGCGATCGTAAAGACATACACGAAGTTAAGCCTTCATATCATTATGTTGACCTGGGAGATGGGGAAAAAATTCCGCCTCACACTTTATTCTTTAGCCACTGCCGGGATTCGAACACGTTCCCCTCTGATCGAAAAGTTTGTTACTTATCCGCTTCTTTACCGCTTCCGTCCACATCAGACAAACAGTATATAATATCAGGTACCAAAAACAAGATTCACATGCAATATCAGTGATTGTACGGAATCTGTAACTGTGAACAGGCGAATTTCCTGTTTACATTGATGGAAAAAACAAAACAACAACAACAACATCATCCATTATTGCCTCATCCATCTATAAATATCACAAACGTTATCCATCCATCTTTCTTTCAAATCCATAAATCATCTTTTGTTTTCAAGAACTCTCAGCTGATCCTGCGTCTACTCATCCACATTCCGTTCACTTCTCCATTCATGTCCCACTCTTCTATCCACTCATATTCCTGTTGTCTATCCCAGCAGATTCAGTCTGTCTATCCATTGATATATTCAGCGTATCCATCAATCAATTCATTTCCCACTGAAGTGAACAGTTACATTCCACCTTTCAATCTTACAAACTCCTTACACACACTGACAGTATATCCAAAGGCAATCCGTTTGTCTATCCATTCATGTTCAGCGTATTTATCAATCAATTTATTCTCCAGTGAAGTGTTCATTTACATTCCACCTTTCAATCTTACAAACTCCATCTATCTTTGCACACACTGACAGTGTATCCAAAGGCAATCCGTCAGTCTATCCATTCATGATAAGCGTATTTCTCAATCAATTCATTTTCCACTGAAGTGTTCATTTGCATTCCACCTTTCAATCTGACAAACTCCATCCATTTTTACACACTCTGACAGCTTATCCATAAATAATCTGTCTTATCTATCCATCTGCAGTCCGTCTGTCTATCCATACATCCTCAACATGTCTATCAATGTACACTCCACCGATCGGTTGATATACACTCCATCTTTCTGTCCATTCATGCAACACATATAGTTATCCAGACATATTCCATCTGTAAGTCTATACACACTCATCCTGTCTCCCCATACACTCTCCGCCTGTTTGTCCATAAACTCCACCTGTCTGCTCATATTCCACCTGTCTATTCACATACATTCCATCTGTTTACACATATTCCATCTGGCTATTCATGCACACCCCATTTGTCTGTCTATACATACTCCACCTGTCTATCCATATACATTTCAGATGTCTATCCATATATACTCCACTCTTCTCTACAAATACACTCTATTTGTTTATCCATACACAGCCCGCCTGTGTATCCATACACACTCCACCTCTCTGTCTATACATATTCCACCTGTCTATCCATACACACTCCACCTCTCTGTCTATACATACTCCACCTGTCTATCCATACACACTCCACCTCTCTATCTATACATACTCCATCTGTCCTCTGCTTAGTTGTCTTTGAGCACAATACCCATTGTTTAACGCATTTATCTTGATTTTAGCACCCATTATTTTTTGTCAATCCTTTTATCTGTCATCTCGCTGTTAAAGCACCGTTCGTCTCTAAGTCAATCAAGCCATCAAACTATCCAACCACTCGTTAATTCCTCCAATATTTTATAGAGTATCCGTAGATTCATACATTCATCCATGTAGTTATCAACCCATGGATCCACACTTTTACCTAAACACACGTCTGTCAATTGGTCAATCGATCTATAATATAAATCCAGACATCGATCCGTCACCCGATCCATACATCCATTCGTCCATCCATCATCAATCAGGTCGTCAATCCATCCAGCAATACGTCTATCCACTCGTCAATCCAGCAGGTCATCCATCAATCTATTCTTCCAATCATCAACTCATCAAGTTATCGATCCCCATCAACATATACATCATCCATCACCCGTCCATCAATCCATCCATTATATAGTCTGTTCATCACATTTTCTTCAGCAGTCCAGTTTCTGTCCCCGCCCCCCCCCCCCACCCCCCCTACCCTACCCCTACCCTACCAAACCCACGGTCGGCCATTTAACTGTAATCTCCCCTCTCTTTCAAATCCCCAGCCCTCCACTCCTTTACACAATGATCACATATATATCCGTCTTTTTAATAATCCATCCACCCATCCATCCATCTATCCATCCATCCATCCATCCATCCATCTATCCATCAATGCATCCATCAATGCATCCTCAATGCATCCATCCATCCATCATTCATCCATCCATCCATTCATCCATCGACCTCCCCCCACCCCCCCCCCCCCCCCCCACCTTCCCATGATCCATTCACAAATGAATCGTCGCTCCATCTATTCATCCACTTTCCCGCTCCCGTACATGTACATGATCCTCGTACAAATGTATCATTCATACCCTCCCCCCCCCCAAAAAAAAAAAAATCCTCTCTTTTCCGCCTTTCCTCCATCCATCCATCCATCCATCCAATCCATCCATCCATCCATCCAATCCATCCAATCCATCCATCCAATCCATCCAATCCATCCATCCATCCATCCATCCATCATCCATCCATCCATCCATCCATCAGCAGCTCTGGCCAGCTAGTTGTATCTCCACCACTCGTAGAAGTCCAGCTGTTCATAGATCCAGTCCAGGTAACTGGACACGCGGGTGAAGACGTTGGGGAAGCCTTGGGCCGAGCAGTTCTTGATCAGCCAGCTCATCACCCCCGTGACGTAAAAGCGTCCACCCCGTTCACACATCAAAGGACCACCCGAATCACCCTGTCCAGACAGAGAGAGACAGAGAGAAAGCTGATTGATTTGAGATTAGTTTCAAAGTGAGGTGACTGCAGGTGAAAATTGAAATCAATTTTAAAAAGAAAATTTAATTATAATTATGCCGCCGGACAAAAGGGACAAACAAAATTACGACGCGTTTTGACCTCTTTGGTCTTGTTCAGGCAAAGAAATTACAAGACAAAACACGACGCGTTTTGACCTCTTTGGTCTTGTTCAGGCAAAGAAATTACAAGACAAAACACGACGCGTTTTGACCTCTTTGGTCTTGTTCAGGCAAAGAAATTACAAGACAAAACACGACGCGTTTTGACCTCTTTGGTCTTGTTCAGGCAAAGAAATTACAAGACAAAACACGACGCGTTTCGACCTCTTTGGTCTTGTTCAGGCAAAGAAATTACAAGACAAAACACGACGCGTTTGGGCTTTTTGTCCCTTTTGTCTGACGGAATAATTATAATTTCTCTTTAAAATTCATTAGAGATTGTAAGGCAGGTCCGTAGTTGAAAGGAGTGGGTGGGAAAACAGTGCTCTCAGTTATTTCTGACGTCTTGTGGCTGTGGTAGGGATATTCGTTGGAGATCAGGTTCGAAAATACTTTGAAAAAAAAAAAAAAACAACCAAAAACCAAACAAATCCTTCAACCTTTACCTACCCCACTTTTCTCACCCACCCCACCCCCATCCCCCTCGCCACCCCCTTTCCCTCAAGATCTTTTCCCCCTTAAAGTAACATCTCTTCTTTCTTGTGTGTGTGTGTATGTGTGTGTGTGTGTGTGTGTGTGTGTGTGTGTGTGTGTGTGTGTGTGTGTGTGTGTGTGTGTATGTGTGTGCTCGTGCGTGCGTGCGTGCGTGCGTGCGTGTGTGTGTGTGTGTGTGTGTGTGTGTGTGTGTGTGTGTCTGTGTGTGTGTGTGTGTGTGTGTGTGGAGAGAGAGAGAGAGAGAGAGGAGAGAGAGAGAGAGAGAGAGAGAGAGAGAGAGAGAGACAGAGACTGAGACAGAGACAGAGACAGAGAGGTCTAGTTTCTCGGACACTTTACCAGTCATCCCCTTCCTTTTCTCCTCCCATCCCATCCCCCCCCCCCCCCCCCCCCCCCCTCCCAAACAATCTTAATCATAGTTGATGGACCTATTTTGAAAAAAAAAAAGATAAATGTCATCTTTCTTTCCAAAATTTAATGTCAATTCAGTCTTATTTCATGGTTCATCACAAGAGAAAAGCTTTATCCAAGAAACTCGTGTGGATTACAAAGAGTGATTTTTTTAAAAAACGGATTTGACGACGATTCCCACATCGACAGATACAGAAGATAACAAATCAGAGCGACTGTCCATCTAGTCTTTGCGGATATATCTATGGCATTGTTTAGCAATTAACGGTTGTTTCAATCTCTTTTATTTTTCAGTCCATCAGAACTGGTCTGTATCTTCACTGATGTCTACGTATTGTTCAGAGTTGCAACCCTGTTTGTTATTTGGGGAAGTTTCAACAGTTGGGGGGTAGACATATTGCTACCTGAAGTTAGACTTAGTCTCCCAACAAAAGAAAATGCACTACTCACTCGTAGCTTTTGACAGCCATCCGGCCATCTTCCTCAGCGATGCTGTTGCTGACTGCGTGAACTCTCGATTCAGATCACGTGACCATGGGACGTACCAAAGTCACGTGAACGAACAAGTGGTTCCAGCGTGGGGTCAAGGAGGCCATCTATATCGCAGCCACCAACCCCCCCCCCCCCCCCTCCCGCTCAACAGGGACCGGGGCCGCTACACCTTGCCTCCGGTGTACGCTTCATTGATTCGGTCACGTGACCTGGGTACGTCCCATGGTCACGTGATCTGAATCGAGAGTTCACGCAGTCAGCAACAGCATCGCTGAGGAAGATGGCCGGATGGCTGTCGAAAGCTACGAGTGAGTAGTGTATTTTCTTTTGTTGGGAGACTAGGTCTAACTTCAGGTAGCAATACGGTTTGTTATTAATTGTGTGCATTTATGAATTGCTTGTCACAGGCTGATGTTCACTCACATAAATGTGTTCTTCTCTCCCTCATTCCCTGGCATACACCCCTTCTGTTTCATCTCACTTTTCTTGTATTTCTTTCTCTCTCTCTTTTTTTGTGGTCATTTTTCTTCGTTTTCATTTGATGCTTGTATGCTATATTCTGGTGGTCACTTTATTTATGTATCACTTTCAGACATCCGTCGCAGATGTTTGTGAGCATGTTCTAAGACATGGCTTTGTATAAGAATAAGATTTATTTGGGGGGCATATACTTTTCTCGACAGGACTTTATAGAAGAATTTAGATTTTTGTGAACATGTTCTCTTAAGTTGGGCTTTATAGAAGAATTATATTTTTTGTGAGTATCTTCTCTTAAGATAGGGTTTTACATAAGAATCAGATGTTTGTGAGCATACTCTCTTCTTTATATAAGAATTAGATTTGTGTGTGCATGCTGTCTTATGATATGGCTTTATAGAAGAATGAGATTTTTGTGAGAATATTCGCTCCAGACAGAGCTTTATAGAAGGATTTCCTCTTGTCCTATCTTATTTATATTTGTATGAACATTGTAACATGATAGAAATAAACAAAAACCACTATTCAAAGCGACAGAGCAACGTACATAGCAGGCGCCTATCTGGCCATCCCCGACACACATCTGTTGGTCCAGAACGTGGATACCCACAGACAGCCAGCGAGGAGAACAGACGTCATTGGCCATGGTCTGCACCGGAAGTTCGTTCATCGCCGAGTCCTCCTCTCCTCCTGTAAGAAACACACAAAGGGAAAAGAACCCTTAAAGCACGTGACACGTCACCCGCAGGTGTAAAGACACACGTGTGTGTGTGTGTGTGTGTGTGTGTGTGTGTGTGTGTGTGTGTGTGTGTGTGTGTGTGAGCCCCCTACGCTAACACCAGCACCGTATCCTAACAGCATGCCCAAATAGAGCATTCTGCGTTTATTTTCGGCACTTATGTTGATTCATCACAAATATGTGTTTTGTATTTTATTGCGCTGAGTTCGGAATCTATTTAGAAAAGGGTATTTTGAAAAGGACATGCGATTTCTGTAACAAAACACAGTAATAACCCCCCCCCCCCCCCCCATCTGATGGGTGAATTCATATCGTAGTATCTCTGCTTTGCGCGCGTTCATCGAGAACCAGGCCAGTGCCTTTGTCCGCACTGTCCCCGGTCACTATGACCAAAACACACACGAGAGAGAGAGAGAGAGAGAGAGAGAGAGAGAGAGAGAGAGAGAGAGAGAGAGCCCGCATTCTGTTAAGTACGGTAAAAAGCATCTTCCCCAACGTGGGAATTTTGCTGCGAGCGCGCACCTGCTGGAACTGGCTCTGTGACGGATAACACGTGCCATGCGCGCAGCTGTGGGGAAAAAAATGTGTAGGCTATACCCGCAAAGGGAGTGCGCACTGCTGTTAGCTTACGATCAGCTGTTAGCGTTAGGCGCCCACACACGTGTGCATGCTTTCTTCTCCACGTGCGTGCCCCTGTGTGTGCCCATGCGAGCTCGAATTAGTCGACCGCTTAGTGACATTCACGGGGGCGGGGTGGGGGTGGGGGAGGGGGGGACTGTCGTTGGATGGATGTGATGACCCTCTTTGGATGAGAACGTTTACTTATTCTGCCTCCCATGACTAAGCGAATATTGTCGTCGGTGGGGGATTCAGTAGGTGGTGTCCTGCGAATGCTGCTTGCAATAGTAGTTCCTCTCCCCCCTCCCCACCTGAATTCTTATCTTCTTTTTTTGTTTGTTTTTGTCCCCTCCCCCCCCCTCCCCTCCACCCCCCCCCTTTTTTTTTTTTTTTTAGCGCCTAAAGAAGATTTGCAGGTCGCGCTTGGTGTTTTTAGTCTTTGTTTCGTTCATTTTTTCAATCCAGTTTTTCTATATTTATTATTTTCATGCTTTCATTTTCCCCTTGCAGTCATTCTTTTAAACGTATAGAATATCTTGCAAGCAGCATAAACGTACAGTGTAGACAATACAATATAAAGTACAACATTAAAATCACACTATACCAGGTATAAAACACGAAACCGAAAGTACACCAGACATAATTCAAAATAACATATCACACTCAGCTCCACGTAAAGGCCATCCAAAGCATACTCCAGCTAACTCTATACATATGATAGCAACCCAAAGCTTACTTCGGATAACCCAAAGCCTATGTCAGATAACCCAAAGAATACTTTGGATAACACAAAAACGTACTTTGGATAACCAGCAATATGCATGGGCCACCCAGAGCATACTATAGATCGTTCCAAACATGCTATGGATGCCTCAAACATGCTACAAATAACTTATTATTACAGATTACTCAAATAACTCAAAACATACTACAGGGTATCATAACAGATCAAAACCAAAACTAACCAGGAAACAACATGAAAGCACCCCCCCCCCCCTTCTCCTTTTGCACTACATTCTCCTCCTACCCCCCTACCACCACCCCCCACCCCTCAATTCCGTGTCACGAATCTGTTCCATCCTCCCTCCATACCCATTCATCACACCCTTTCTCTCCCTCACCCCCACCTTTTCCCGTTCACCCCTCTTTCTCTGTCTGTCTGTCTCTGTCTGTCTGTCTGTCTGTCTCTCTCTCTCTCCCTCTCTCTCTCACACACATGCAAACACACACACACACACACACGCACACTCACACACACGCGCGCGCGCGCGCGCGCACACGCACACACACACACACACACACACACACACACACACACACACACACACAACACAGAGCATTTTTTTTCTAATACCCTAGCCCATGAACAATCGCTCGTTTCGAATTTAACATCCCCAGCTTTCAGACTCACATCACTGGACCCTGCACTCCTGAACTGACAAAAAACAACACAAATTCGCTGCTTTGGCTCTGCCCCCTCCCCCCCCCCTCCCTATTCCCCCCTTTCCCCCACACCCCCACCCACACCCCTCATCCCCCACCCACCACCCTCACAGCCCCTCACCTCTCGTCTCTCCCCATCCGCTGATCCAACAGTTGCCGAGGTCAGGAGGGGAGGGGGAGGGGGAGGGGGTGGTGGAGGGGGAGGGGGTGGTAGTGGCCTGCCGCAGAAGGTCGGGCAGGCAGGCCACTCGCACCTCCCCTGAGGTCAGGTCCACAGGCCTGTCCAGCTGCAGCAGCGCCATGTCGTTGGGGAAGTTGCTGGTGCGGATGTACCCGGGGTGCTGGACAAGTGGGAGAGCGGAAGAGATCAGAAATAAAAGTGGGATCATGATAATGATGGGAGCAAAAGAGAAAGAGTGGAAGAAAGGAAGGAAGGAAGGAAGGAAGGAAGGAAGGAGGAAGGAAGGAAGGAAGGAAGGAAGGAGAGAGTAAGGATGAAAGAGAAAGCGATTGACGAGAAGGGAAAAAAAGAATGATAGCAAAGAAGGAAGAAAGAGAGAAGACGGAAATGAAGGAAAAGAAGTGAGAAATAAAAAAAAGACTGGATGAAAGAGAAAAAGAAGAAACAAACTGAAGGAAAGGAAGGAAAGAAGAAAGAAAGAGAAGGTAAAGCGACGAAGAAAGAAAAAATTGCAAAAACGAAAGAAAGGATGAAAAGAAAAAGTAAAAAAAAAAAAAGAAAAAAGTAAAGAACAAAACGAGAGAAAGAAGGGAATAAAGAAAGAAAGATTAAAAAAAAAAGAGACGGGAAAGAACGAATGCAGGAATTGAAGAAAGGAAGGAGTGAAGAGAAAAGGAATCAAGAAAAAGGACGAAAGAAAAAAAAAGTGGAATAAATGAAGAAAAGTGACAGTATGATATAAAGGAAAGGAAGAAGAAAGAAAAAAAAATGGAAGAAAAGAGGCAAAAAGGAAGGTAAGGCACGAAATGGGGGCAAAATGAAATAAAAATAAAAACAAAAGAAAAAATGAAGACTGAGGAAGAGCAAAGAAGGAAGAGGAAAATGGGGACGAAAGGAAAGGAACGATGAAGAACGAAAGCAAGGAAGGTGGAAACAAGAAGAAGAAGAAAAAAAAAAGAGAAATAACAACAGAAAAGAAGAAAGGAAAGAGGAAGGAAAAAACGAACGACAGGAGGACAGAACCAAGGAAAGGAAGGAAGGAAGAAAAGAACAAAATGAAGAGAAAGGGAGACAAGGAAAGTGAGGGGAGGGTAGAATTGTTGATGCAAAATGGACCCCTGATGGCCTTAAACGTAATAAGTCAAAGAGAGGGAAATCGAAAGAAGACAGGAAAAGAAAGACAAAGAAGTAACAGAAGAACAAAAGAAAGAAAAAAAAAAGAAGGAACTAAATACAGAAAAAAAAGGAAATGAGGCTGCCGATGTGATTGTACCCAGTTTGCTGTAATGTGAAACGATGCAAAACACAAATAACACAAACAAACAAACAAACAACAACAGCACATACATAACCCACGGATAACCCATATCACAAACTTACCTGGGATGCTGGGAAATGAAAGCGAGAGAAGGGGGTATTAGAAAGAAAAAAGAGGGAAAGAAAATAAGGGAAAAAAAGAAATGAAGCAAAAGACAGCAGTTAAAGCACCTTCTCTATGCAGGAAGGGATGTGGATCTTGCCTTCACCAACTTAATACAGCACATTTTTCGCGCCAGTGAAGAAGTTTTACCTAATCATTACCCCCCCCCCCCCCCTCACCCGCTTTGTGCCATTCATTCATTTGACTTTTCAGTCTTCTTCTTACTTATCCTTTTCAGTTGAATCTGGTCACAACTAGCACAACTGGGTTGGAAAGCTGTAGTATCCTTGCAGTTTGTTATCCGAACCATTAAAGCTATTAAGGGAAAGCCACAAGAACACAAAACACTATATGTTCATCAGCGATTTACACAACTGTTCAATATTACTCATTCAGAAAAAAATATGATATATTTTTCAAGGTTTGGGTGAGAAGACGACTAATGCTTTTGATTATGTGGTTGATTTTTAAAGTCACTTGTTTCATTCAAGAAAATTCATCATGGCTCTTACTGCCTAATTCGCCAAACGATAGCTTTCAAACTTGGCAGAGATACTGCTAAAAGCTTGTACACAATAAAGAAAACAGACAAATAAAATAGACAGACAGAGAGCACATGAAAGTACAAGATACGGTGTCTTGGATCATCAGAACTGAAAACGTTTGTTTCTTTGCTACTTCATTAGAATTAACTTAACTGAAAGAAACTCAGATACAACACCACACATGGAAATTTGTCTTAAAATCCAGTTTTCCACCAATTGAAAAACATAGTCCAGAAACACTGTCTGTTTTTTTCCTAATGCTAAGACATTTTGGATAGAGGCACTTGTTGCAGACAGGATTTTTTTGGGACAAAATTAACTATATTAATTCTGGTGAGCTTCTCTTGGAACCAGTGTTCTACAGTCATGGAATGCCGGTCGGGAGGAGGGTGGAAAATCCAAGATTAGTAAAGCACGTTATAGCTTATTTCTGGCACCAAAATCGCTAGTTCATTCATCATGAAAACTTTAAGCAGAAGTCGAAGGTAAATATTTTCGTACTTTTTCCTGCAGCAACAATAAGTGAGCACTGACGTAAAACAAAAGTAGAGTTCAAAATCATAAATGTGTGAAGATACATGTATGTTTAAAACTAAAAGATGACATCCATTTCTTAAGGATCAACGCTATACCATAAGGTACTTTGAGACAACTATATTTGTCCAAAATGTTGAATAAATTGACAAAAAACTAAATGTCGAGAATGAATGGAAAACTGTCTTTTTATATCTTATGAAAAAAAAAACCTCGGATGGAAAAAAAATGAAATGGTTTCCAATTCAGAATAATGCACAGATGCCTTGGGTTGTTTATGGAATGAAATACGTATACTCAAATTCACCAACATACTTTGTGTACCACATTAAAAGATCACATTACATTAATGTTCTGACTTGCGAGGGTCATTCAACGTAGCTAGCAAGAACAATGCGTCATTTGCATATCATTGAAGTGCTCGGCATAACTGGATTTGATGAAATCATACGTTTTGATTGCATCATTTTAAAAATTTCAGGGCATTACTTGCTAAACATTGTTTTTGACAGTGTAGGAGAAAAAAAAGCATGCAGAATGCCGCTGTAGACTAAAGTATAACTACACGAAAAAATTGTATATGGCTTGCAAAAAGTTTGAGAGTCAAAATTGTGTTTCCCAATGCTTACAGATAAGAGGTTTTTTTTTTTTTTTTCTTTAAACAGGCACAGACAATGATTGAAATATGTTGATTTTGTACTTTGCACCATCATTATGATAACAGCTTTGTATTATCACTATGATCATACCTGTCTAGGATCCTTATTATGTGGCTTTTTTGGGTAAAATGGAAATAATACATAACCAGTGTATGTCTTTACAAGTCGCCCTTGACAAAGGTTTGGAGCACACTCGCCCCACCTCATCATGCCCCCCCCCCCTTCCCTCCCTCTCTGTCTGTCTGTCTGACTGTCTCTCTCTCTCTTTCTTTTTGTTTCCTTTGTTTGTGTTATGGGGTGGTGGCCTGCACGTTCACCCTTTCTCTCTCTCTTTCTCTTTTAACATAGTTGTAATCGTTGTTTGATTCTTTTTGCTTATCTTTTTGTGTAAAGTACTGAGTCATTTGTTTCTTACAGCTTCTTCTCTAAAAAAAAAAAGGTTAGAAAGCTAAAACCATCGACAGCAGAGAACAAAACAACAACAACAACAAAAAACACAAAAGGAAGTAAGATCATGATATTGACAAGCCAAAACAAAAAAGAAAACATCAAAGAAAGTAACACCTTCAATGATCTCTGCACAGTCCCGCACCGCGTACACTGGCACACACACACATGAGCCTGTGCCAACACACCCATGCACACACACACACACACACACACACACACACACACACACACACGCGTGCGCATGGACCCGTGCTCACCCAAGCGGCACCATGCACACACATCTACACACACATGTGCACACTCACTACACACACACGTACATTGATCACAATGGCACAGCCAGTGTGAGGTAGGTCCCCAAGGTCTGACCAGCGCGTTAGACTAATGCGCAGGTCAGAAATCTGCTAAGACATAGCCATGAGACCCTCTCCTTAACTTCTCTCATCTTTGTCATCAAGTCATGTATGCGTCAGCTTTAAATCATGCGCATTGTGGTCTCAAAACTTAGCGGATGTGGTGCAGCGTTTACGGACTTGTCCACACGCAGTGACATCTCCTTGATAAAACTAAAACTATTTGCATAATGTCTTTAGTTTTTCAGCAACTTTTTTCCTCCCCACACTTTCGTTTGGTTTCATTTACTACTCTTCGCTGGCTGCTTTGGGGGTGCTGTTGGATTCTTTTTTGCACCCTTGGTGGTGAGAGCGCCACAGTGTTATGGGCTGTGGTGTGTCTCTATTTGACGCCAGGAGCGCAGACACGGCCGGCCGTGTCTCCCTGGTGGGTCCGACCCGGCGGACGAAAGGCCTCGGGGCGGGCAGTGCAAATATATCTGCCTTCAAAAGGGATTGCGATGGTTCCCTTATGCAGCTAGTGAAGAGTTTTCATATCTGTAACATATTTTCTTAATTTCATGTTCCCAGTTTCTCCATCTTCAAATCCCTCCCCCCTCTCTCCTTCTTGAGTCCAAATCTTTGCCAAGTCATTACTATGAAGATAGTTCAGTTGTTGGCCTGCGCTTGTTTTTTCCCCCACTATTAGATTGTTCGTCTATGTATTTGTCTGACTTTATTCAAGTTTAAAAAGCTGTGCCAGTCTTGAATAAAAGTTACTCTGTGTTAGGTTTTCTTATGGGAGCCAAAAATACCCAACTTGTTTACTGTTTAAAACTAAAACTGAAATGAAAGTGCACATTCAAACTGTATTTTTTCCACAACAAAATAAAACACAGTTAGTTGCAAAGTGAGGCGACTGCAGGCGGAGATCTAATCAAATTAAAAAAAAGTAATTGTTATGATTCCACCGAACATCGTAGACAAACGAATCACAAGACAAAACACGACGCGTTTCGACCTCTCAGGTCTTTCTCAGGCAAGATAAACAACACTCAGGACAACCAAAATGGAGAACGAGCAATCACTTGTCTTTTAATTAAACGCCCATCTTGCGCCGAATTCGACAAAGGTAAGTGATTGCTCGTTCTTCATTTTTGTTGTCCTGAGTGTTGTTTCTCTTGACTGGAGAAGACCTAACAGGTCTAAAGGCGTCGTTTTTTGCCTTGTGATTCGTTTGTCTACGTTGTTCGGTGGAGTCGAAATAATTGCTTTTGAAATAAAACATGTTGAAAGAGTAAAAGAGTCGAGATGAAGAAGGGCGTTGGTTTGAGGAATTGAAGACAAGGTTGAAGACACATCTGACAGTTGACTCACACTGATGATCCGGATGATGTCTCTGTAGATTTCATCCCTGACTCCACCTCAAGGTTATCTTCTGCCAGCACCGCTCGCCAGTTCTTCACGTTGCCATAGAAACGTCTGTGTTGCACACACACACACACACACACACACACACACACACACACACACACACACACACACACACACACATTGGTTTTAAATTCCTGTTTGACATAAACCCTAACGTTCAGAAGGAAAAAAAAAACGAAAGAAAAAAAAAGGCAGAAAGACATACTTGGAGTTTGGAAAGTTTCAAAGAAACACAAAAGAAAATCTCAAACCAAAGAGGCTGATCACATCTTCAAAAAATGTCCCAAACACCTTGAACAAGCACCATCCATCCTCACATGGCGGGCTTCCAGATCTCATACGGCAGGTTCCTAAACTGTCTAAACAACCATTTGGACGACGCATGCTCAGAACTGGCAAGAACTGACAGCTTCCGCGCGCTCGCGCGCGTCCACTCGTATGTGTGTGCTTCTTTGGAAAACTTTAATGGTGGCATTTTCTAAGTTACCGCTGTGCTAGTACAACCATACAAGGCATTTAAAAGTACTGAGGACATTTTCTAGTTATTCTCCGACACAAAGTGGTCACTAAATGATACAACTTGAAAACTTGTTTGAAAATGCTTCAAGCAACATTTCAAATAATAGACAGTTGACATTTTAAAGAAAACTTCATCAGTTACAGTCGTTACTCATTATTCTCATAAAGGTTTGTTAAATAATTTGTTATGTAAACATCGTAAGAATTTCTGATCTGCAGCTGGATGACTGAAAATGACAGTAATTTTAACCAAGCAGTATCACACATAGGAATAAATATATTATGCACAAAAAGAAACCATATTTTTATTTCAGTCATTTCATGCGTCATTTAGCATTCAAAATATTATATAGTTTTACCAAAGACAGAAGTAACAAATGCCACGCTTGAGCAGATCTTTTCAAATTTCATGTTGAAAAAAAAAGATTACTGTGCCACCAAACGAAAGAATTAAATTTTTAAAAAAAGAAGAAAAAAAAATCTGCTACGCGTTTCGACATCATTGGTATTCTTCAGGCAAAACACACAACATTACAGGCGACGAAAGGAGGGACTGACGTCATTGGTATTCTTCAGGCAAAACACACAACATTACCGGCAACGAAAGGAGGCACAAACAGACAAATCAGTTATCTCTCAAATTGGGTGCAAAATGGACGTAGTAGTTGTAATGATAATAATAACAGTAATCATCATCATCATCATCATCTCATCATCATCATCATTATCATCATCGTCATCATCATCATAACAATCATAATGATAATAATGAAATAATAATGATGATAATAATATTAATATAATAATAATAACAATAACAATGCCAATAACAACGACAACAATAATAATGATAATAATAATGATAATGATGATGATAATAATAATAATAACAACGATAATAACAACACCAATAATGATAGTAATAATGATAACAATAATAATAGTTAGAAGAAGAAGAAGAAGAAGAAGAAATAATAATAATAATAATAATAATATAACAATAATATTGATCATAATAATGTTTATAAGAATAATAATGAATCTTTTCTACTACTACTACTAGAACTACTATTACTACTACTACTACTACTACTACTACTACTACTACTACTATCTATAATAATGAAAGGATTAATGATAATATGGCAACAATCGTAATGGTAATAATGATAATAAGGATGACAATGATGATAATAGTAATAATAATAGTAGTAATATTAATGATAATGATAGTAGGTGGAAAGGAATAGAAATGATCAATGAGTGAAAGCTAAATAGGGAGGGGAAAAAAGAAGAGGACCACACACACACACACACACACACACACACACACACACACACACACACACACACACACACACACACGCACGCACGCACGCAAAGAAAGGAAAGAAAAGAAATGTATGTAAATGACAGAGTTTCTGTAATTGAAAAAAAAGAATAAGAAAAGGGAATAGAGAATAGACTGATGAAGCAAATGGAGAGAGTAAAGGGAAGGGAGAAACGAAGATAGCTCTGATATATACATATAGGGTCATGTGTCTGTGGAAATCGCTGAGGACCGGTATTGTGGGGGTGGATAAGCACATGCTGTCATATGGATGTTGATGCCTAGTGGGCGGAGGGTCCCCAATC
>CM065735.1:11534932-11544932 GCA_033310375.1 Conus canariensis
GTCGTCATCGTCGCCATCCTCGTCGTCGTCGTCGTCGTCGTCGTCGGAGTTGCTTTCGTCGTGAGCGGCACTGGTGGAACCGTTGATGGATCCGACACTAGTGGAACCGTTGATGTTGTGGTAACCGTCGGTGTCGTCGTCACTCGAAACGAAGTCGTCGTCATAGCCGTTGATGATGTCGTTCGAGCGAGAGTCGACGCTGCTGTAGACGTGTGTCTGATGTCCCTCTGATCCGCTATCGTCGTCGTCAGATCCGTCATCATCGTTTCTTTTGTCATCGTCGTCTGTTTTGGCGGTCGTCCCCAGGGAAAAAACGTGGCTGCCCACCAGAAATTCGCTCTTGGCGTCGTTCTTCGTGACGTCAGTTGTCTTGGAAACGGCGAGAAAGGGTTGTTCCACCACCTCAATGATTTGGACGTCCCGTTCAGTTTCAGGTGTGGAAGTGGCGAGGTTGTTCGGTGCCACCATCTTACCATCTCCGTCCTCGTTCTCTTCTCTTTCTGTTGTGTGGGGAATGGCGTAGTGGGCTGGTACTTCCATCTCGGAAGTTCTGCAGATGTTCTTTCCAGTTTTGGTTGTGTGGGAAATGATGATGATGTGGTGGTGGTAGTGGTAGGGTAGTGCCGCCACCTCGTTGGGTCCGGTGTTGTTTTCTCCGGTCTCTGGTATGGAAATGGTGTGGTTAAATTATGCCACCATCTCTTCAACTCTGATGTTGTTTTTTCCAGTCTCTGGTATGGAAACGGTGTAGTTAAATTATGCCACCATCTCACCAGCTCTGGTGTTGTTTTTTCCGGTCTCTGGTATGGAAAAGGTGTGGTTAAATTGTGCCACCATCTCTTCAACTCTGGTGTTGTTTTCTCCAGTCTCTGGTGTGGAAACGGTGTGGTTAAATTGTGCCACCATCTCACTGATTCTGGTGCTGTTCTGTCTGGTTTCTGGGGAGGAAATGACGTGGTGGACTGGTACTTCCACGGAACAAATTCTGGCGTTCTTCTAGGCTTCTGATACGGAAACGGAGAGGAGGGCAGGTCGCCCCATTCCTGAAATTCTAGTGCTGTCTTTTCCACGTTCTGTACTCTCGGAAACTTTGTCCCCGCTTTGAACCACCGCCTCACCAATTCGGGTGTCGTTCTTTCGGGTTTCTGTCGTCTTGGAAACGATGTAACGAGGCTGTACCTCCATTTCACAGACTCTGGCCTCGCTCTTTCAGGTTTCTGGCGTGGAATTGGTGTGGTGGATGGGTACCTCCACTTCACAGAATCTGGCAGTGATCGGATCTCGGAGAACAACAACCCCTTCTGTTTTCTTGGCCGCTGAGCTCTCTTAGGGGGAGCTCTCGTTACCAGGGGAAGTTTGCGTTTCGGGTCTGGCCTCCAGAACCACCAGCTGGGCTTGTAAACAAAAGGAGGTCGCGGTACTGCTTTGATTTCCTGGACTGAAGGGATGGTCGTCCCAGCCTGGATTTTTCAGGTCTTGGGGTGTTCGGGTGCCGGCGGAGTTGTCGTGGCTGTTGAGAAGGGGGGCGTCTTCGTGGCGGTCTGAACCTAGGTTTGTGTTCAGCTTTTGGCCAGCTTTTGCCGTAGTCTTTTGCGATTTGAGTTTCATGTTCTTTAGAAGGTGCCAGCGTCTGCAATACAGATGGAGAGGTTGACAACGGTGTCTTAATATCCGAATGCAGATTCTTTGTCTCATACTGATGTTGGTAAAGTGAATTTGTTGTCCGGTCATGCCAGGGTGACTGTGTTACTGTGTGTCCTTGATGCAGCTGTAAAATGGCTGTCGTGGTCGTTGTTGGGGGAATAGCTGTGTGCCGCTGTGTGTATGAATGTTCCACTTGTAGGTGCCTCCACCATCCGACAGGTGAAGTTGGCGTGGGTGGCGGGGGTGGCGTGGAAATGTCTGGTCTTTGGCGCCTCGGTGATTCTGGCAGAAATGTCCGAGTATTGATAGTCCTCCTGTCTGAGACTGAGGCAGGAGTTGTTATCTTTTCTGAGGGAAACAAGTCGTGGGGTTGCTGTCTGTTATTTGTCCGTGTGACAATTTTATATTCAACGTTTCTCTCAGCGTTTGATTTCTTTTCAGTGTTGAAACTGCCCTTGGTTTGCCGTGTTTGATGCCTCATCGGCCATGACCTACCACTTTTCATTTCTCTGAAAAACTTCCTCCTCGTGCGTTTGGTCATCCTGGAGTCTTGTCCCTCATATTCCTTCTGGTTAGACCTTTGCAGTTCCATCGTCAACACTGACGTACGTTGTCGTATCCTCTGATTCTTTTTTTCTCTCTTTAATTTCGAATCCAGACGTACTTCTTCAAAGCGGAACTGATCTTTCCACCTGTGCAAAGACTTTGGGGACTCGGGAAGTCTTCTGACCTCCGCATCATTTTTTACTTTAGGTCTGTTGTCAAAGGATTTGAACCTTCTACCTCTGTCGTCAGAAGGAACGTCACAGTCATCGTAGACAGAATTCCTCCAGACGCAGACCTTATGCTTCAGGGAGAAGACTGTTCCCACCAGAGGGCAGGACCTGCTCCATTGCTGGTTGCCGAAACAGGTGTAGAAGACACTGCAGTCGTTGGGGTCTCTGATGAAGGTCTGCTGGCCCACTGGCCTCTTCCTGGACTCACACAGAGAGGTCACGGGAGGCTTGTACAAGGACAGGGTTCTCTCCGCCTCACACCGACAGCACAACATCGTCATGACAAGAAGGAGATGGAGCTGCTGACAGTCCAGAATAAGTCTGCGCAGTCTCTGAACCATGCTTAAAGCGAATCGGAAACCTGTGGAGTTCTGATCACAGAAACGTGGTGTCATTTCGCTTGTTCGGCGTCGGAATAGGTTTTCACTTGCTGGGGTGTTTAAAGCTTATTTCTGTTTATTTGGTTGATGGTTATCGGATAGGTCAGCAGAGTGCACTGGCCTGTGGTGTGAAACCACTAATAATTCCATTTAATATCACAGAAGATATCACGAAACGACATTTTAAAGTTAGACTCAGTAACAAGAAGTTACAGAGTACTCTGCTACGACGGGAGAAACTGTTAAGAATTAAGACCACATCAAAGTCATGTTACAACTCCCATTAAATTCACAATGTAAAGGTTTCTCTACTCTAGTGATAAACAATCAGCTAAATAGAAATATTTCAAGCAATAACTCGTGATTCTTGTTTGGGACGCAGACTCTTTCGCAGATGAAAACAACAAAAGACTGTGATCATTTCCTTGCTTCATGGTGTCCTTTGAATAAACCAAAACTTGTCGACACTCCTGGACTAAACGAAAGCATGAAGCAATTAGTTCTCCCGAGTCTCTTTTTCTTCTTACACACACTCGCCGTTTCTTTCCTGTTCCCAACAGCCAACAGTAGACTCAAGGTAGCCCTTCAGCTAGAATGGCCGAAACAGAAAAGCTAACGACAACACACTGACCACAACACCTCACAGACAGACACTCCCACCAAGACCCGTAGCCTGAATCTGCGCTTGGTGAAGAAATCCTCCGGCCTTTTTTCTGGATTCGCTTCCAAGCAAGAATTGACGAGAAGGAAACCCAACCCTAACAGTCCACACTGGCTTAGGACAACCAAGTATAGTGTCAATGGGAGGCAGCGGGGACGAAGTGGGGGGGGGGGGGGGGGGGGGGGGGGAGGGGCGCAGGGAGGGGGGGGGGAGGTGGAAAGGACAGAGGGACAGCCCAGCCCTTCCCCGTTATTTTCGTAATCCTCGTCTAAAGTCCGCGCCGTTGTCTGGTCTGTGCTGCAATCCAAACTCAATATTTGTTGGTTTGCCCCCAGGGCTCTCGACGTGGTGTGCTCCTATTTTGGGAATCTGCGAGTTCGGCGGTTTTGTCAAGATCACGTGCGGATCAAAGCGAGGCTGGAGTCTGTGCGCCTGTGTGCCGCAATGAACGGATGGGGAGAAACATGTCGACAAAAAATGCTGGACATTTGCTTTCACGTATTGATTCCATTTCGAATGGCTCTCTGAAATTTTAGACTTTTGCCCTACGGCTTGCAGTCACCATTCTAAAGTTCCTTTCGGGAGGTGAGTGAAAAATAAAATCAAGAAAACGGACATTGAAACGATGCTTCAGAATAAAAAAAAAATGAACTAAAAACCCAAAACAAAACAAAACAAACCATTTCCATTCACAGTCATTTTTCAGTGACTTTTATTATTGCCCTTGACCGAAAGGCAAAACAACAACCAAAAAAGGCCTTAAGAATAAGGTATATAGACATAGTACATGGGTTATGAGAGTGAAAGAAAGATTAATTGAAATGGACTCTCATACGAAACACAGTCAGTGTTAGTGATGACTCAGTAAGTATACTGGAAGAGGCTGAAGACAGTTCTACAGCAAAACAGGACCAGTACTAGAACATGAAGCCTCAGAGATCCTCTGTAAGATGGCAAAACAAAACGAGAGAGAGAGAGAGAGAGAGAGAGAGATAACGATAACGATAACGATAACGAAAATTTATTCAGAAAGGCCACAGCCCCATTCGAAGGGGGTAAGTAATAAAGAACATAGTTAAACAAGGTATTTCATCACAAAAAATTAAACATTCTCAACATATGCAAATTACCTATGTCAAATCACTCCTTCTTTTAAATGATTTGTACAGATATAAAGCAAGGTTTCTTGCAACGTTGTAATTTTTTGACGACAAAAGACAGACTAACTTGAACAGTGCTGGACGTCGATGATATTTTAACGGAATAAGTTTTTGTCGTAGATCTGCCAGAACAGGACATAAGAATACAAAATGAAGTTCATCTTCCCTACCAGATTTACACAATGGACACAACAAATCATTTTCTGTATGGATATTATATCGTTGACGATGTACAGCAATATCCGATACACCAAACCTGAATTTTGTAAATTCAGACCTGATAAATCTATTCAAGTTCAGAGACAAATAAGCTTCTGCTTCTACTAAATAATTACTTTTCAGCAGTCTAAATAATGAAAATCGTTCGCTGTTTTGAATATGGCTATCCCAGTCTTGCCATCTGCAGTCTATTGTTCGTTGCTTGAAACAAGCCAAGAAACTGCTGACACAGCCAACCCCTTGTTCTAACCATACAAACGAAAAACCATAATTACATAAACATTTACGAATGCCCGATGCCCACGTAGTTTTCCCTCTCATATCCAGGTCAAACAATATTTTATAAGCTTTGGCTGGCAGTCTATGTTGCCCCATACGTAACAGTTTAAGCCAGTAGCTTACACATTTTATATATGAATTCAAATAAATAGGGAATCTTCCAAGTTCTCCATAAGCCAAGTCATTTGGGGTACGCCTATCGACATTCAAAAACCGTTTCATAGCAAATAAGTGCAAGTTCTCTATGTCGTGTCCTTTCTCCAAACCCCAAATCTCAGCGCCATATTGAACTATAGGCTGGACCTGAGTATCAAACATTCTGAAAAATAGTTTTACTGACTCGTTTTCAAACTTATACAAGATGCTTAAAATGGCCATAACAGCACGCTTCCCTTTACCCACAAGATCTTGGCAGGCAAATGAAAAACTTAGTTTTGTAGAAAAATATAAACCCAGATATTTGTAGGCGTTTACAATCGCAATTTTAGAATTTCCATAAAACCATTTTTCACGCGACGACAAATATCCACCCTTTCGAAAAACTATAATGTTTGTTTTGTCCATGTTTACTTTGAGATGTAATTTCTGCGCCGCTGAGCACAAATTGTTCAACTGGTTTTGAAGCCCTATAACAGTTTCAGACAGTAAAACGATATCATCTGCAAAAAGTAGAATGAATATTTCAATCAAATCAAATGAAACACCATGTTTTCCCTTCTCGATAATTTCCAAAGCTAATTCGTTAATAAACAAAGAGAATAAAACAGGACTACAAACATCACCCTGCTTAACACCCTGTGTACATCTAATGTACTCACTATATTTTGCACCACACCTTACATTAGCTTTAACATCATCATACATACATTTAACACATTTGAATAGTTTACTTTTTCCACAATGTTTTGCCAGTACTGGCCACAGAAGCTTTCTAGAAATAGAATCAAAGGCCTTTTCAAAGTCTATAAATGCAACATATAACTTACGATTATTTGAAAACTGCTTCTGAACAGCAGCCAGTAGAGTGAACAAGTGATCGATTGTACTATAACCCTTCTTAAAACCTGCTTGGTATTCACCAGTTATGTTTTTTAATTCGATCCATTCAGATAATCTCTTGTTTATTATAGATCCATAAAGTTTACTAGCAATATCACACAAGGAGATTCCTCTATAATTATTAGGATTATTTGCGTCACCCTTTTTAAACAGAGGTAAGATGAACGATCTGGTCCAATTCTCGGGATAAATTCCTTTTTCAAAAAGAACATTAAATAATTTTACAAGAAAATCGATTGCAAAGTCCCCTAAGTTTTTAAAAAATTCACCAACAAGTCCATCAGGCCCTGCTGCTTTACCATTTTTCAGTTTCCTTATTACAAATTGTACTTCATGCTTTGTAATTGGTCGATCGAAAAATTCAGAATATTCATCATCTAATAATGTTTCATTTTCACCAGTGTCTGTATCAACGCTGGTATCCTTTTCCAACACGTTTTTAAAATGGTAATACCATTGCTCCATTGTGATTCTATTCTGCTTCTGTGTTCGTGTTTTAAACGCTTGTTTGACACTTTTCCAAAAATCCTCTTGGTTGTCCATATTAGTGACAATTTCTTTGAACATTTTATCATTGTGTGACTTTTGTTTTCTATATAATAAATTTTTATACTCTGATCGTGATACACAGTATAAGTGTCGGTTATTTTTATCTAAGGTTCTCTTCCATACCCTAAGTAACCTCCTGACATCTCTTTTAGCTTGTAAACACTCGAAGTCAAACCAGTCATTCTGTCTTTTTGTCCTGTTCACACACACTCGTTTTTCCATACATTTACCAGCTTCTTTAACAGTATTGATAAACAAATCAAGAGCATCATTTACATTAATATCTATCAAATTAACAGCATGAAAAAACTTTAATTTCATTTCATCCGAGTGCATCATATTAAAGAAGTCCGTGGCGCAATTATCATTCCAAACAAATTTCTTTATATACTCTTTCGTTTCTTGCTTATTATTTTCACAATCATTAGAACCAGATGCACTCACATGAAATTCAAGAGGCATGTGGTCCGATTCCATCCGTTCTTTTACATGAAGGCTACAAGAAGATTGTATGAAATCAAAAAGGTCAGAAGAAGCAACAAAATAGTCGTTCACACTACTACCAGATTCACTGATATAAGTAAAACAGAAATTGTCATCACCAGGACATACACCGTTTAAAATATATAAATCTAGCGCGTTACACATGTTTAGTAAACTTTTGCCATAAGCATTTAACACTGTATCTTCAGAGTGACGTCTCATTTCAACAATACCACACTTATCAAACCATGAAAATGTTTTTGTTTGTTCATCAAGTTGCGGTGAAACATCGGCCGTTCGGCCGTTAAAATCACCACACATCAATATTGACATTTTGTCCTTGTAATACAAATTATCTATTACACAATCTTCCAGTTGATTGATACCATTGTCAACATTAAACACAGAATAGTATGGAGACTTTTCTGGGGGAACATACGAACATACATATAGAATATCATTCGCCAAATGAAACAATTTTTTATCAATAACAAACAATATGACATTATCACGCTCAGTACTCATTTTTGACACATATTTCATGAGATTATTTCTTATCAGACATATTACACCCCCCGATCTTCTTCCACGCTGAGTGAGTTTAACTGCAGGCTTAACAAACATGTTATGATCAGAAAACACGGAACACTGAAAATTGTCAACGAAAGTTTCAACAAGACAAATGAAATCAAAGGAAGAAACATATTCAATAACATCAGGATCAGAGAGTTTAGAGAGTAAACCACAAATATTCCAATGTAGAAAAGAATAGGTTTTTGTGTTGCTAACATTCTCTGATACAGAATGACAACCATTAATCACCAGAGAAGGCTTCTGTGCTTTCAGAACACTGACACTGTCACACATTTCTTTATTTTCGTGCACGCATCCAGACACGCTTTTCACGCTTTCAGAAACACACAAGGGTGCAGCGAAGACAGTCGTACGCATGCACCCTTGGAGAGAGAGAGAGAGAGAGAGAGAGAGAGAGAGAGAGAGAGGAGAGAGAGAGAGAGAGAGAGAGATGGCAAAACAAAACGAGAGAGAGAGAGAGAGAGAGAGAGAGAGAGAGAGAGAGAGAGAGAGAGAGATGAAAAATTACAAGAGATGAATTGCCTATTGGACTCACGTGTCATGAATGCACACAAGAACGGATGAAAGGCACGGGATGGGTGGAGGAAGAGAGCGATTTGTCGATACAGTTCCAACAACACCTGAAGACAAGTTGCAAAGTGAGACGACTGCAGGCGGAAATCTAAACAAATCTTAAATAAGCGAACCGCCAAGAGTAACGCGGACAAACGAGTCACAAGACAAAACACGACGCGTTTCGACCTCTTAGGTCTTCTTCAGGCAAGACACAAACAGATAGTACAAAGAAAATGAACGAATTTGTCACTTAGCTTTCTTCAGCGCAAGGCAGGCCGCTAACGGCCTCGTTTTCATTCAACGCTTACCTTGCGCTGCAGAAAGGTAAGTGACAAATTCGTTAATTTTCTTTGTACTATTTGTTTGTGTCTTGCCTGAAGAAGACCCAAGAGGTCGAAACGCGTCGTGTTTTGTCTTGTGACTCGTTTGTCCACGTTACTCTTGGCGGTTCGCTAACATTTTTTTTTAAAGATTTACCTGAAGACAAGCACAGAAATGTTTACGTGCTAATCAGCACTTGCAGTAGCAGACGGCAAAGCAAGTTTTCACTTCTGTAGATATGTGTTGACAGTTATGTCTTTACTACGATGTCTTTACTAACCGCTATAACGGCCCATAACGGTTTTTCTTCTTTATGGAATATCTCAGAAAGTACTTGGCCGATCTTTCTGAAAATTTGTAGGCATCTTCATTTGGGTCACGGATGATGCTCGATGTTTTATTTTACTGTTGTATCTGTTACTAACGGCTATAACGGCCCATAACGGTTTTTCTTCTTTATGAAATATCTCAGAAAGTACGTGGCCGATCTTGCTGAAAATTTGTAGGTATGTTCATTATGGGTCACAGATGATGGCCGGTGTTTACCGGAATAGCCGTTACTAACGGCTATAACGGCCCAAAACGGTTTTTCCTCTTTATGGAATATCTCACGCGTATTCAAGATAAACCGGGTGTACGTTTACATGCTTTGCATCTTGTTCTTTCTTGTTCTGAGAAGTGACAACTTGTGTTCTTGTCTGTTAGCATTGACAGCAGGTGTTGTTAAAATGTGTATTATCGACGTAACCTAATATGCTAACGTAACATGCATGACGCTTTGCTATGCATAGGTCTAACATCGTTCTATATTTAGTAAAACATCTATTTATATACCTATTTCTGCTTGGTAGAAATTGCATTGAACGGTCGTCTCATCTTGAAAAGGTGTTAATATTTTTTTTCTGCAATAGTTGCATTAAACGTGATTGAACATGTCTACTATCGGTGTATAAAGCAATACCTTGAAGTCATCAAGATTTCTTAGAAGATGACAAATAGATAACATCTAAAATTTTGCTGAACATGTTAAATAAGCAGATTTACTGCTGTTACTATTTAGTGAAGTCTTCACACAATGAGTGGCTGAAAATGTCTCAACAATATTCATTGTTCTGTGTCAATATTGATAAAATTAATGCTTGTTCTTGCACAGAAAATGCCACCACTAAAGTTTACCATGGACACACACACACACACACACACACGCGCGCGCGCGCGCCGTCACACACACACATACACACTCACACTCGCGCGCGCGCACACCCACCCACCCACCCACCCACACACACTTCAATTTCAGTTTTATCAAGGAGGTGTCAC
>CM065735.1:11549932-11561124 GCA_033310375.1 Conus canariensis
GTATTAATTCCGGACAGTATGTAGATATCAATATATAAAAAAGGTTTAAGTTCCCATAGGCTATTGGCCGTAACGTAGCAAACTGTCAGAGATTCACCGTATTAAGGGCAAAGCATGATGAAAGGCGGACCATTTCCCCCTCCTTCTACCGCCTTTACACCTTCCTGAATTGAATCAGGTACTCCTTTACTGCTGGGTAGACTGAGAGGGTTTTCAAGCTACAAGAAGAAATCCGACTCCATGGCTGGTTCGAACTCACGACCGCCGGTTTCACAGGAAAAGGCTCTAACTACTTGACTGCGAACTCACAGAGTTCAGGTTAAAACTGAATTTGAAATGTGTCAAAATGGAACATCTACAGTCAATTTGGCCTGAAGACGAGAAATGGTTACATGATCTTGGTGGGTTTACAGCGTGTGTATTATTCAGTTACGGTTGATCCCTAGATATATATTATTTTTTGCAATTCGAATGGAAAACTGAAGTCAGATAGTCTTTATAGCGGTTTTTTATGGTTTGAATGGAAAACTAAAGTCAGATAGTCTTTATAGCGTTTTTTTTATAGTTTGAATGGAAAACTAAAGTCAGTTGGTCTTTAACGACTACCGGATTTACACAGGTCACTCAGCTAGGAATAGCACTTACTTGGAGCTTTCGACAGACTTCCGTCTGTCTTCTTCAGCGGTGGTGTTGCTACTGGGTGAACTGGAGTTCAGTGCACACGACCACGGGTCGAACCCTGGTCATGTGACTGAACAATGAGGGTGTTATACACCGATGGCAAGGTGTGTCTGCCCCGGTCCCGGTTGAGTGTGGGGTGTTGGCGACAATATGGATAACCTCCTTCACCCCACGCTGAAACCATCTATTGTCACGGTCGAGAACGCTGATGTTTTCATAATCGAACTGATTTTGCTGGGCGTGTAGGTGGGCGCCTACTGGTGATGATTCCCTTTTGTGTTCTGTTAAGCGTTTTCGAAGGTTTCTCTCAGTTTCCCCGACATAGTTCTCTTCACAGTCACGACAGTCTATTTGGTAGATCACTCCAGACTTGTCCAGTTTGTCAGTTTTGTCCTTGGGGGCGACCAGCTGGCTGCGGATGGTGTTGATAGGTTTGGGATGTACGGAGACACCAGTTTTCCTGATCTTCCTGCTCAAGGCTTCAGTCACACCGCGGACGTAGGGGATGGTGACATGTCCTTTACGCACCTTGCCATCGGTGTACAACACCCTCATTGTTCAGTCACATGACCAGGGTTCGACCCTGGTCGTGTGCACTGAACGCCAGTTCACCCAGTAGCAACACCACCACTGAAGAAGACAGACGGAAGTCTGTCGAAAGCTCCAAGTAAGTGCTATTCCTAGCTGAGTGACCTGTTTAAATCCGGTAGTCGTTATGTCTACCCCTCAGCAGTTAAAACTTCCACAACAGTTGGTCTTTATAAGTTTTTTTTTTTCAATTTGAATGAAAAGCTAAAGTGAGATAGTCTTTCTAACTTTTTTTGTTGTTATTCAAATGGAAAGCTAGAGTCAGAATGTCTGTTATAACGGCTTTTTTCGATTTGAATGGAAAGCTAGAGTCAGAATGTCTATATAACGGGCTTTTTTTTTTTTTTTTAGATTTGATTGGAAAACTAGAGTCAGAATGTCTATATAACGGCTTTTTTTTCGATTTGAATGGAAATCTAGAGTCAGATAGTTTTTAAAACTGTTCTTTGTTTTCAATAAATCCAATTTGAATTGAAAGCTATAGTCAGATAGTCTTTATAAGTGTTTACCAAATCATTTGTCTTACTATTAAAGCTAAAGTCAGATAGTCTTCATAACTGTTTACCAAATCACTTGTCTAACTGTTCACATTTTTACAAAGGTCCTTACGCCAGTTTATGGAACCTTTACATCTTAAGATCACTAGTACACGATCTTCATGGATTCTTCATGGATCTTCACGATTCTTGACATAGTTATCTCAGAGGACTATTGATGGTAGTAATCGATGGTGATTATTGATAGCAGTCATCAAGTGCGATCGTCGACGACGTTTATCTAACACGACAGCTACTATCTAAGGTGCTTATCAGCAACATTGATTAAAGATCAGTGTTGGCTTTAATGTGTCTTTGTTGACAGAATGCGAAAAATGTTGCAGTATAAGGACAGTCCATCAACAAACTTCCAGCTTATAATGTGTTCGTCCAATCTTCCCGTTTCATCTGCACGTCACTGGCAATATCCACCTGGAGAAGAACTCTACAGGCAGAACTCAAGTTCACCAACATGACCTGGGGTGAAGCCAAGAGAACAGCCCAAGACAGAGCGAGATGGAGATCTGCAGTGCGGGCCCTGTGTTCCGATCGGAACGAAGAGGACTAAGTCAGTCAGTCACTGGCAATGACAGGTATTGAATTTAAAATGTCAAAAGCAATAAAGTACGCTATAAACTGACATGGCATAAAGGGTTAAAAGTGAATAAATACTCAAACGTAAACAAAAACAAACATTTGTATAGAAAACAACAAAGAAAAGAAACAGACACACAACTAAATGGGTGAAGGGTGGGGAGAGAGAGAAGAGAGAGAGAGAGAGAGAGAGAGAGAGAGAGAGAGAGAGAGAGAGAGAGAGAGAACTTTACATGCGTAAAGACAATAATCGCTATAATTATGTTCATCTGATGCGCTGATTCTGATGGTATCTAACATGGTCATTAATCATAGTTGTCAATATGATTGTTGAAGGTAGCTAATTATTCATTTAAAGTGCTTATTATTAATGACAGTCATCTGCGAAGATTATTTATGATAGTCATTTCAGATGCCGATTAATGAGAGGTGTATACGACTAATTATTAATTATGATATTCTGATATGTTTAACTATGAAACACCTCAGTTTTCCATTGACTAGAGTTATCAAAAGAAAGTTGTTGATTATAATGCTGTAGGTTGATTATTGATGCCAGTCATTTCCGCTGTCGATTGTCGACAGCAGTCTAAGATGAATTATTGATGATGGTTGTCGACATTGAGGTATTCCAGACGAATGTTGACGAAGGTGTCGTCATGACAGCAGTCAGGAGATAAGTAAATAGAAAGAAGTGTAATCAGATCTAACAATCAACTCAACAAAAATAAACACAAACATCACAGTCATCGCCCCTCCAACCGACACATTCACCCATACATCCTGAAAAAAAAGAAATCCATGCATTCATCCAAATCCATGCTTTCCTCATTTTAGGCCAACAAGCTGAACACTGCCTCAAACATACCAACCACTGACGGGACTAATCCACCTCTGACAATGCATGTGGATTTAACAGGGAAAGCCAACATCTGCAACTGTGGAATCTGGCCCTGAACACGCGTTTTGCTTCTGGCCACACGCCTCAATGACGAAAATGCACCAAACCCACAGGTTTTTAGTAACAGCCTGTTCTTAAAATAGAATCTGTGATAAACTGTACATCAATCTTCGCAGAAAACAACCCCCCCTCCTCCCCCTTTCCCTTGGCCCACCCCTCTCCTCCACCGTCCACGTTACTGATTATTCGGTTTAGTTTTTATTTCTATGAAAATCATTTGACTTTGATTTAAGAATATCTACTGTTAATATCACCAACAGTCTATGAACACATAAATAATCTATTACGTCACATCAACTTTTGTTCTTAAGACCTATTAGTAATTTTATCTTTGAGCCAGCTGAACTGCCTCAAAATGGTCCCTTTCCATTTGTTGTAATTCATCTGCTTCGAACCGCCTACCTTGTATCATGATGAGCATATTCAAGGGGGAAAAAGTTGAATAAGCTTTTAAGCTCAATTGAAATTCTGACAACGTTCAGTTGTACCTCTCTCTCTCTCTCTCTCTCTCTCTCTCTCTCTCTCTCTCTCTCTCTCTCTAAAAATATATATATATATTTAGAAACTCACATACCGTCTGGGCATATGAATTCCTGGTGTGCTACCCGCCATGTGCATTTCACTTTGGGGGGGGGGGGGGGGGGGGGGGGGGGGAATGCAAACATCTGCACCTGTGGAATCTGGTCTCCGGGCGCCCTTTCCGCCCGAAAGGCATAGTTTCGGCGTGCCTGGGATATGAATTTTGACAAACTCGCTAGCAGGTGGAGCGCAAGAATCCCGACCGTTGCGTGGACCAATCAAAGTGTGTTACTGGTTTATGGTGCATGAGGGGAGGGACGAAGTGGCGAGAGAGAGAGAGAGGGAGAGAGAGAGGGAGAGAGATAGAGAGAGAGAGAGAGAGAGAGAGAGAGAGAGAGAGAGAGAGAGACAGACAGACAGACAGACAGAGACAGAGAGACAGAGAGACACTTGACACTTTGATATTTTTATTCTCATTACCAAAGAGATCTTTTGACGAGGGGGGAGGGGGTAACAGAACAATAACATTTCCCTCTTCCTTTCCTGCAAACAAATAGTACACATTCATTCTGAATGTGTATCAAATCAAAGGTTAACAAAAACAAATAAATTCGTAACATTTCCTTATGTCTTCACGCACAGGAGTAATGCAGTAAGGTTTAAGAAAATCTTAAGACTGACTCGACCATCCACTCAATCAAATGATGACATTGTATCTTACTGATCTCTTCCACATGCGATGAATGATAATATTCATTTAATATCTCTTATAATGCATTATCTTAAATTTCACTATCCTTCATCTGTCTAATTTTCAATGCTTCCGCGATGAATTTCGCAACTGATTTCATTACAAGTTCATCATCTGATGATAACACGACAGCAACATTTTGTCTTTTCGCTATATCTAACTGTAAACAGGAACAATTTGTCCGCACTTCATTATAAGCAGTACAGTGGAACAGAAAGTGTTCTTCGTCATCAATAATATGTCTACATGCAGGACAAGGAGATTCTGTGGATATTTCAAACCATCTTTTGTTCGCATTAAAACCCAAAGTTCTCAACCTAAATCTTGCGTAATTTATTCTGTGCCATTTATCTGTTATGACATTGAGAAACTTTTCAGAATGAAACACATTTTAAAATGAGAAAAAAGCGATATTGTTCTTCACTTTCCATATCTGAGTGCCAATTCTGTTTAAAAGAACAAAATTTAATAAGCCTGTCTTTAAATTACGTAATGAACTACAGCTTCTTTCCTCACCCATTGCCTTGACACTCTACTCCCTCATATTACCATCATCATCAACCACTCCCTCTCAACTGGCTTCTTTCCTTCTTCTTTCAAATCTGCAATTGTAAGACCTCTTTTGAAAAAGACTACTCTTGACCCTGACAATTTGAAAAACTACAGACCTGTGTCAAATCTTCCGTTTCTTTCAAAAATTTTAGAGAAAGTTGTTCTTGACCAACTGTTAGACCACCTTCATTCCAACAGCCTTGTCTATCCCCTTCAGTCTGCTTACCGCTCTGGACATAGTACTGAGACTGCTCTTCTCAAAATCTGTAACGACATTCTGACTGCCCTTGACTGTAACAATGTATCACTTTTGACTCTCTTGGACCTATCTGCTGCCTTTGACACTATTGACCACTCTATCCTCATTTCCCGCCTACATCACTCTTTTGGGCTTGATGACACAGTCTTGAGTTGGTTTCATTTCTACATCACTGATCGTCACAAGTAGTTTCTGTCAACGGCCTTTCTTCTAATCCCTCTTGTCTGACCTACGGCGTGCCACAAGGATCTGTCTTGGGCCCTCTACTCTTCATTCTCTACTCTTATCCTGTCTCTTCTATCGTCCAAGAACACCTACTTCAGCTTCATTCCTTCTCTGATGACAATCAGCTGTATGTCTCTGGGCCTCTCTCTGACCTTCCTCTCATGATCCAAAACACCCAGTCTTGTGTAGCCAACCTTAAGGACTGGATGACCCGAAACAAACTAAAACTGAATGAAGATAAGTCTGAACTGATCCTGATCACCCCACCAAAACTTCAAAACCACCCTTCTGTTCCGACTTCCATCAAACTTGTTGATTCACCTATCACTCTCTCTCATTCTGCCCGCAACCTCGGTGTAACTCTTGATCAAACCCTGTCCTTCCAACAGCATGTCAGCAATGTCTGTCGCACTTGCTTTCTTGAACTCCGCCGAATTGCTTCTATTCGCCATCTTCTCTCAGAAAACACAACAAAAGCTCTTGTCTGCGCATTTGTTCTATCCCGCCTGGATTACTGTAACGCTCTTTTGTCTGGCTCTCCCTCTCATCTCATCAACAAAACTTCAAAGAGTTCAGAATCATGCTGCCCGTCTCATCTTCCGCACTTCTAAATATAACCATGTTACCCCATTGCTCCGCTCTCTCCACTGGCTCCCTGTTCAGCTAAGAATATCCTACAAGATTGCCTCTCTCTGCTTCAAATCTATCGAGTCTTCCTGTCCTGAGTATCTCACCCACCTGTTACATCTTTACACCCCATCTCGAGCTTTACGTTCCTCATGTGACACTCGTATCTACAGTATCCCCACTGTTCGCACTAAAACCTATGGTCAACGTTCCTTTGCCTATCAAGCTCCAACTACCTGGAATCAATTGCCTCGCTCTCTCAGATACTCACCCTCACTGCCCACATTCAAGCGCCTTCTCAAAACTCATCTGTTTCCTAGGTAACTTCGTCTTCCCTGTGACCCGACGTTTGCAATGTGTGATGCGAGTGTCTGCTTTGTGTGCGTTCGTGTCTGTGTGAGTGTGTGTTGGCGTGTATGCATGCTTGTGAGTTTGTGTCCTTGCTTTGGATTTTGATGCCTTTTTCTCATGTATGATTGTTATATATTGTGTGATTTGATGTCTGTTGTGATATTGTAAACGCCTAGGGCATTCAATTGATTAGGCGTCATAAATGTTCATAATAATAATAATAATGAACTGTTGCTCATCTCCTACTTCCTGTGTCATCCACACTATTCCAAAACCCTGCTCTGAAAGGACTTTCTTTACTTTATGAGCCCAGTTTTCTTTATCTTTTTCCATTTCTAAAAGCATCATATCATAGGCTTGCCTGCTCAAACGGGACTGGGGGGGGGGGGGGGGGGGGAGGGGGGGGGGGGGGTGGTGGTGGTGGAGGTCTGTCTAAAGACCTTCAGCTGTGAAACTTTCCTTAGAGTTTCTTCCTTCTGAAAGACTGATAATATATATTTTTTTATCTTGTTTGTAATTGAAATGAAGTCGAGAGAGACTAAAATCAGAGTCAAGGTTGTCTCAATGTCGTCTTTTCTGTTTTACTACGCGTGCTACGCGCGCCGCGCGCGCGCGCGCGCGCGCACACACAAAACACACACACACACACACACACACACACACACACACACACACACACACACACACACACAATGACACTTATTGTGTGGAGTGGAAGCACAAGGAAGGGATGGAAAAAGTGGGGTGCTCAGTTTGGTTTCTTTCTTTCTTTCTTTCTTTCTATGTGGATATGCAGAGGATAAGATGTTCAAAGAAATATATAAGTGTGTGTGTGTGTGTGTGTGTGTGTGGTGTGTGTGTGTGTGTGTGCGTGCTTCCATACGTGTGTGTGTATGTGCGTGCGTGCGTGTGTGTGTGTGTGTGTGTGTGTGTGTGTGTGTGTGTGTGTGTGTGTTGAGAGAGAGAGAGAGAGAGAGAGAGAGAGAGAGTGTGTGTGTGTGTGTGTGTGTGTGTGTGTGTGTGTGTGTGTGTGTGTGTGTATAAAGACATCACCAGAACGTTTTGTAATTTTGATTCATGACTATTTCGTAGAATGTTTCTTGTTCGATGACACCTGAAATATTGACTTCTCTCCCTTCACAATATAAAACAACGGGAACAGAACAAAAAACGGAAACTGCATATGTTGCCATCAGCTTTGGCTAAAGAAAGAAATGAAAAAAAGACAAAGCAAAACAATTATGGAGCAAACAAACAAGACAAAAACAAACAAAACGCAGACTAGTGTTCACCCGTTGAAAAAAACCTTTGTTTGTTTGTTTTTTTTTTTTTAAACTCGAAGACACATCAAGTTTAAAGATAATTCTTTCTTTTAAATCAATCCATTCGAAATGTTGGAGTATTCTCTGAATAAGACTAAAAACCTAATGAAGCACCTTTCTTCGCTGCGAAAGGCTAAGGTAGACAATTCAGATTGGTGGGACGACCAAAAACAGAAATACTGGAATAACGTCCCTTATGCTCGGATATTGATGGGAACCAAAATCACTCTGACCAAATTGTTAACTAATTCTTAAGTTGCTGACGAATGTGTTGAAAATTGTCATTTGGTTACATTGGAACAATGACCAATAATTATTTTTGAAAAGATTACTGAAATAAGATTAATTTATGCCAACTTTGAGAAGTAGTGCGACGGTAGGTCTCTCGAGTTTGAAACCACGAAGAAGAGATGAAGATGTGTACGACAGAGGTACACGTGTATAGATGTGCACCTGCCTACGCAGCCAAATAAATTGCAATTGACAATAGTTTAAGGTCACTTTAATGAGCTAATTAAGCATTTTGTCCCACACTCCTGTTTACTTTCTGCTGTCATTAAAACAAAAAAAACCCGTACTTTGATCAGATTCAAACGACTAGAAATCTCTCTCTCACACACACACACACACACACACACACACACACACACACAGAGTTTGTATGTGTCCGCTCTGTGAGTGTTTGCGTGCGTGCTTGCGTACGAGTACATGTGAGTACATACATGTGTGCATGTATTTGTGCAAGCGAAAGTGCGTGCACATATGTAGGAGAGTCGTGTGTGTGTGTGTGTGGTGTGTGTGTGTGTGTGTGTGTGTGTGTGTGTGTGTGTGTGTGCGCGCGCGCGCATTCTTGCTTGAGTTTTTGTGTGTGTGTGAGAGAGACGCTTTCCGTACTTTTCACGGGCACGCTCGCACGAATGCACACGCTCTTGAGAGAGAGAGAGAGAGAGAGGAGAGAGAGAGAGAGAGAGAGAGAGAGAGAGAGAGAGAGAGAGAGAGAGAGACTCAAGACTCAAATGTTTTATTCATAAAGGCCATAGGCCCTTAGAATGGGGATATACATTTTAAGTCGCACATGAATATTGGTCTTTTCATGTTGTATAAACACTTGTCCTTTTAAAATGCCTTATATAAATAAATAGCTAACTTTTTAACGGTGCTTTCATTTGGTGATGCCATTAACAACGTTAACTTGTACAAGACAAGGATAGTTAAAATACTTTTGCGGAATGAATTGTTCTCTAAGATCTCTTAACATTGGGCAAGCCAGCACAAAAGAACTTCGTCCTCTTTTGCATTTCGACACAATGGACAGATCAGATTTCTTTCGCATAGCTGTCTATAGCGAAAGTAATTACTAGCAATATCAGAGACACCGAATCGAAATCTAGTCAGAATGTGTTTGAAATGCTTGTCTATTTTCATTGTAATGTAAACTGGTAAACAGCACAACTGACTATGCGTTCTGTATAATCAAATCCTCTCACTATTTTGTATGTGTGTGTTCCAATTTTGCCAACTGCAATTCAATTAATCTTTCTCGGAACACCTTCATAAAAACATTCATATCACCCACACCTTGGTTGAGCCATTACAAAACCAAATCCGTATTCAACATAGTTTCATTCTAACATTTGTTACCCAGTTTTTCTTACCTCTATTGTCCAATTCTAACAGCATTCTATACGCTTTGCGTGGTAACCTGTGATCTTGCGTCTGTGATATTTTTAATCAATATCGAATACATTTCACAACGGAATTCAAATGAATTGGATATCTAACTGTTTCACCATATACCAAATCATTTGATGTCTGCAACGACATCCCAAGAAATTTCTTTAGAGCGAACAAATGGATTTTCTCACAATGTACAACAAGGGAGCATCCAGACGCCAATATTCAGCTCCATACTGCACCATCGGCTGAACTTGACAATCAAACAGCTTCAAAAACAAGGTAAGGGAATCGTTACGGAAATAATGATAATTTCTTTAGTATGCACAGCAATGCGTTTTTGCTTTACTGACTAAATCTTTGCAGGTATAGACGAAACTCAAGCGTGTGGAGAAGTATATAACCCAAGTATTTATACGCATTAACAACAGGCATTATAGATCCATTGTATGTCCCCTCTTTCTCTCGCTGCAAGATACCCGCCCTTTTAAATACAATTATGTTGCTTTTTGCTTTATTAACTTTTAGTTGTAATGTAGCAGTAGCTCTTTGCAAGGTGTTTAATTGAGTTTGTTAATCCAATTGCTGTCTCTGAGACCAAGGGCCACGTCATCAGCTAAAAGCAGAATGAAAATTTCCAAAAAGTTCATTCATAAAATGTGCACCATGCTTTCCGAATGTATAAACTGAGAGAGAGAGAGAGAGAGGAGAGAGGGGAGAGTGTGTGTGTGTGTGTGTTGTGTGTGTGTTCAAGGGCACGAGCGCACGTATACACACGCTCGGGAGAGAGAGGGGAGAGGGGAGAGAGAGAGAGGAGAGGAGAGAGGAGAGGGAGAGAGAGAGAGATCACTACAACAAACACACACACACACACACACACACACAGAGGAGAGAGAGAGAGAAGAGAGGGAAAGAGAGATCACTACCACACAGTTTTACTATTTTTTTTTATTCATGGGCAATTTCCTTGAATGTTTTGCCTTCGACGAGACCGGAAAATATTAACTTTTCTCTGTTATGAAAAGAAGAAAAGAAAAAAAAAAAAAAAAAGTTGCAACAACTGCATCTACTCTCATCAGCAACTAACGAAGAGAAACAACAACAACAGCAAAATAATAAAAAGAAAAAAAAAAGAGAACAACATACAACGAAACAAAAAAAAAGGAAAAAAAAGAAAGAAAAAAAAAAAGATTAGGCCTTACTATTCACTTGTTGAAAAAAAAACAAACCTAGTTTTTAGCCAGAACATGCAGTCATGTATTTCCCAATTCTTTCTATAAAATGAATCTGCCCGATCCAATAAACATTCTCTGACAAAAAAGAAAAAAAAAGGAAAAAAAAAAAAAGAGTAAAACGAAATGCAGTAGCTTTCGCCTCACGGAAAAGGCAGATAATTCAGGTTAATAGGCAGGCTAAAAAAAAAATACTCGAAATCCCTTGTGTAGATGGGGAGGAGGGGGAGGGGGGGGGGGGGATGGGGGGGACATCGTGTCCGGACCTCTTCTTTACTTGCCGTAATCAATCAATTAACAGAAAGATGATAAAGCAATCC
>CM065735.1:11561224-11568724 GCA_033310375.1 Conus canariensis
AGAGACTAAAATCAGAGTCAAGGTTGTCTCAATGTCGTCTTTTCTGTTTTACTACGCGTGCTACGCGCGCGCGCGCGCGCACACACACACACACAACACAACACAACACACACAACACACAATGACACTTATTGTGTGGAGTGGAAGCACAAGGAAGGGATGGAAACGTGGGGTGCTCAGTTTGGTTTCTTTCTTTCTTTCTATGTGGATATGCAGAGGATAAGATGTTCAAAGAAAATATATAGTGTGTGTGTGTGTGTGTGTTGTGTGTGTGTGTGTGTGTGTGTGCTTCCATACGTGTGTGTGTATGTGCGTGCGTGCGTGGTGTGTGGTGTGAGAGAGGAGAGAGAGAGAGAGAGAGAGAGAGAGGGGTGTGTGTGTGTGTGGTGTGTGTGTGTGTGTGTGTGTGTGTGTTTATAAAGACATCACCAGAACGTTTTGTAATTTTGATTCATGACTATTTGTAGAATGTTTCTTGTTCGATGACACCTGAAATATTGACTTCTCTCCCTTCACAATATAAAACAAACGGGAACAGAACAAAAACGGAAACTGCATATGTTGCCATCAGCTTTGGCTAAAGAAAGAAATGAAAAAAAGACAAAGCAAAACAATTATGGAAGCAAACAAACAAGACAAAAAAACAAACAAACAAAACGCAGACTAGTGTTCACCCGTTGAAAAAAAACCTTTGTTTTTTTTTTTTTTTTTTAAACTCGAAGACACATCAAGTTTAAAGATAATTCTTTCTTTTAAATCAATCCATTCGAAATGTTGGAGTATTCTCTGAATAAGACTAAAAACCTAATGAAGCACCTTTCTTCGCTGCGAAAGGCTAAGGTAGACAATTCAGATTGGTGGACGACCAAAAACAGAAATACTGGAATAACGTCCCTTATGCTCGGATATTGATGGGAACCAAAATCACTCTGACCAAATTGTTAACTAATTCTTAAGTTGCTGACGAATGTGTTGAAAATTGTCATTTGGTTACATTGGGAACAATGACCAATAATTATTTTTGAAAAGATTACTGAAATAAGATTAATTTATGCCAACTTTGAGAAGTAGTGCGACGGTAGGTCTCTCGAGTTTGAAACCACGAAGAAGAGATGAAGATGTGTACGACAGAGGTACACGTGTATAGATGTGCACCTGCCTACGCAGCCAAATAAATTGCAATTGACAATAGTTTAAGGTCACTTTAATGAGCCTAATTAAGCATTTTGTCCCACACTCCTGTTTACTTTCTGCTGTCATTAAAACAAAAAAACCCGTACTTTGATCAGATTCAAACGACTAGAAATTTTTCTCTCTCTCTCTCTCACACACACACACACACACACACACACACACACACACACACACACACAGAGTTTGTATGTGTCCGCTCTGTGAGTGTTTGCGTGCGTGCTTGCGTACGAGTACATGTGAGTACATACATGTGTGCATGTATTTGTGCAAGCGAAAGTGCGTGCACATATGTAGGAGAGTCGTGTGTGTGTGTGTGTGTGTGTGTGTGGTGTGTGTGTGGTGTTGTGTGTTGTGTGTGTGTGTGTGTGTGCGCGCGCGCGCATTCTTGCTTGAGTTTTTGTGTGTGTGTGAGAGAGACGCTTTCCGTACTTTTCACGGGCACGCTCGCACGAATGCACACGCTCTTGAGAGAGAGAGAGAGAGAGAGAGAGAGAGAGAGAGAGAGAGAGAGAGAGAGAGAGAGAGAGAGAGAGAGAGACTCAAGACTCAAATGTTTTATTCATAAAGGCCATAGGCCCTTAGAATGGGGATATACATTTTAAGTCGCACATGAATATTGGTCTTTTCATGTTGTATAAACACTTGTCCTTTTAAATGCCTTATATAAATAAATAGCTAACTTTTTAACGGTGCTTTCATTTGGTGATGCCATTAACAACGTTAACTTGTACAGACAAGGATAGTTAAAATACTTTTGCGGAATGAATTGTTCTCTAAGATCTCTTAACATTGGGCAAGCCAGCACAAAATGAACTTCGTCCTCTTTTGCATTTCGACACAATGGACAGATCAGATTTCTTTCGCATAGCTGTCTATAGCGAAAGTAATTACTAGCAATATCAGAGACACCGAATCGAAATCTAGTCAGAATGTGTTTGAAATGCTTGTCTATTTTCATTGTAATGTAAACTGGTAAACAGCACAACTGACTATGCGTTCTGTATAATTCAAATCTCTCACTATTTTGTATGTGTGTGTTCCAATTTTGCCAACTGCAATCAATTAATCTTTCTCGGAACACCTTCATAAAACATTCATATCACCCACACCTTGGTTGAGCCATACAAAACCAAATCCGTATTCACATAGTTTCATTCTAACATTTGTTACCCAGTTTTTCTTACCTCTATTGTCCAATTCTAACAGCATTCTATACGCTTTGCGTGGTAACCTGTGATCTTGCGTCTGTGATATTTTTAATCAATATCGAATACATTTCACAACGGAATTCAAATGAATTGGATATCTAACTGTTTCACCATATACCAAATCATTTGATGTCTGCAACGACACCCAAGAAATTTCTTTAGAGCGAACAAATGGATTTTCTCACAATGTACAACAGCAGCATCCAGACGCCATATTTCAGCTCCATACTGCACCATCGGCTGAACTTGACAATCAAACAGCTTCAAAAACAAGGTAAGGGAATCGTTACGGAGTAATGATAATTTCTTTAGTATGCACAGCAATGCGTTTTTGCTTTACTGACTAAATCTTTGCAGGTATAGACGAAACTCAAGCGTGTGGAGAAGTATATACCCAAGTATTTATACGCATTAACAACAGGCATTATAGATCCATTGTATGTCCATCTTTCTCTCGCTGCAAGATACCCGCCCTTTCTAAATACAATTATGTTGCTTTTTGCTTTATTAACTTTTAGTTGTAAGTGTAGCAGTAGCTCTTTGCAAGGTGTTTAATTGAGTTTGTAATCCAATTGCTGTCTCTGAGACCAAGACCACGTCATCAGCTAAAAGCAGAATGAAAATTTCCAAAAGTTCATTCATAAAATGTGCACCATGCTTTCCAGAATGTATAACTGAGAGAGAGAGAGAGAGAGAGAGAGAGAGAGAAGAGAGAGAGAGTGTGTGTGTGATGTGTGTGTATGTGTGTGTGTTCAAGGGCACGAGCGCACGTATACACACGCTCGGGAGAGAGAGAGAGAGAGAGAGAGAGAGAGAGAGAGAGAGAGGGAGAGAGAGAGGAGATCACTACACACACACACACACACACACACCACACACACACACAGAGAGAGAGAGAGAGAGAGAGAGAGAGAGAGAGAAAAGAGAGATCACTACCACACACGTTTTACTATTTTTTTTTTATTCATGACAATTTCCTTGAATGTTTTGCCTTCGACGAGAGAATATAACTTTCCGTAAAGAAGAAAAGAATAAAAAAAAAAAAAGTTGCAACAACTGCATCTACTCTCATCAGCAACTAACGAAGAGAAACAACAACAACAGCAAAATAAGTAAAAAGAAAAAAAAAGAGAGACAACATACGAACGACAAAGAAAGAAAGAAAGAAAAAAAAAAAGATTAGGCCTACTATTCACTTGTTGAAAAAAAACAAACCCTAGTTTTTAGCCAGAACATGCAGTCATGTATTTCCCAATTCTTTCTATAAAATGAATCTGCCCGAATCCAATAACATTCTCTGACAAAAAAGAAAAAAAAAGGAAAAAAAAAAAAAGAGTAAAACGAAATGCAGTAGCTTTCGCCTCAACGGAAAAGGCAGATAATTCAGGTTAATAGGCAGGCTAAAACAAAAATACTCGAAATCCCTTGTGTAGATGGGGGGGGAGGGGGAGGGGGGGGGATGGGGGGGACATCGTGTCCGGACCTCTTCTTTACTTGCCGTAATCATCAATTAACAGAAAGATGATAATGCAATCCTAATTAATTAAACTCTCATAAATTAAAGCCAGAGAGAGAGAGAGAGAGAGAGAGAGAGAGAGAGAGAGAGAGAGAGAGAGAGAGAGAGAGAGAATCTCTAGCCTTTAAAAGAGCACTATGAATCACTTTAAAAAATCACGTGCACTATGAAATTAACTTTAAAAAATGTCCATGTCCATGAAACACCCAATCATGAACATCCGCATATCTGGTGGAAGGGGGAGAGGGGGAAGGGAAAGAAGGAGAAGAAAAATTCAGCTGTCCCAAGGTCAAGCACTCCAAGGTCAAACGACAAAGTCATCATCATGACGGTCAGAGGTCAAGGTTACGTATCGCTCCAGGTGAACTTGGTGGGGTTGCCCATGATCTCTCCCAAGCGGCGAAGGAAAGGCTGGTAGAAGTCGTTGAGCAGAGCGACGGTTTCCGGCAGGAAGCCCGTAGGGTTATGGGCCTTGACCAAATCCCGGAACTCTTTGGTGGTAGGGTCGGCAGCGATAGCTAGCTCTGTGGGCTCGATTTGGGCTGGGGAGAAAATGAGAGTGAATGTGAACTGAGTGTAATTGAAGTGAACACAACTTCATTGATTGATATTTTGAAAATGATTGGCAAAGAACATAAATGGAATTTGACGAGAAACGGCAATTGATTTGATACTCTCTGTCTCTGTCTGTCTATCTGTCTGTCTGTCTATCTGCCTCCTCTCTCTCTCTCTCTCTCTCTCTCTCTCTCTCTCTCTCTCTCTCTCTCTCTCTCTCCAGACCGACATGCGTACATACAGGCAGGCAGACAGACAGACAGACAGACACAAATATATATATATATATATATGATTTTACAGGTAGAAATCTCACTGAAACTCACACCGCGCCTCAACAAAACGACGTCAACAGGTATATTTAATTTACATGAAAACTAAAACAAGTTGGACATCTTTTCCCACCGGGACGATTTTTATTTTCAAGCTTTCGCCACAAGGGCTTCACCAGGAATGAAGTATTCCTGATAAAGCCTTGTGGCGAAAGCTCGAAAATAAAAATCGTCCCTGCGGGAAAAGATGTCCAACTTGTTTTAGTATTCATCCCTGAGGAAGACCGGTTTGGTCGAAATATTGGGAAGAATTTTATGAGTCTGTTGTTTTTATCTTCATACAGCACACACACACACACACACACACACACACACACACACACACACACACACACACACGCGCGCGCGCGCGCGCGCGCGCGCGCGCGCACGCACGCACGCACGCACCACACACACACACACACACACACACACACATACACACACACACACACACACACATATATATATATATATATATATATATATATATATATACAGAGAGAGAGAGAGAGAGAGAGAGAGAGAGGAGAGAGAGAGAGAGAGATCTGTGAATAATACACATAAGTACTCATCCAAGATGGAACAAGACAAACTGTACGACCAAAAACGTGTGTATCTGAAGTAAAACGAAAGTAAAATTAATGAAAATAATCAGAATGAAAAGGCGAAAAACTTAATGCAATGACTGACAACATGAAATGAAATCTGATGAATCAAAGGAAATCACGTCAAACGTACATACACACACGCAGTACAAAATCCATGTAACCGAATACACTTGTTTTCACGACTTCACAAACTATCTTTTTTTTTATTTGCAAAGTGAGGCGACTGCAGGCGGAAATCTAAACAAATTTTAAATGTAATTAAAAGCGAACCGCCAAGAACACGTAGACACACGAATCACAAGACAAAACACGACGCGTTTCGACCTCTTAGGTCTTTTTCAGGCAAGATACAAAACACTCAGGACAACGAAAATAAACGAGTAATCACTTATCCTCATTCACTTCAGCGCAAGATGGGCGTTGAATCAAGTGAATTAGGATAAGTGATTGCTCGTTCATTGTCGTTGTCCTGAGTGTTTTGTATCTTGCCTGAAGAAGACCTAAGAGGTCCGAACGCGTCGTGTTTTGTCTTGTGATTCGTTTGTCTACGTTTTCTTGGTGGTTCGCTATTAATTCCATTTAAAATGTATCTTTTTCTCGTCGTCGTCGATTCAGTGATATCAATTAGCTGACAGACAACACCTCTGATGACCACACATTTGACCTAACTGTAGATAACAGTGCGATTCATCTGTTATAATCATTCTGATATCACTTGTCTCTCAAACATTGTAACAAAAATAAATCAATTTCAACGACGACAACAACAAAAACAACAACAAGAAGAAAGTTCTTGATGGAAGAGAAATGATAACAATGACACTGACAACGATAAACAACAAAATCAAAGCCCCGCTGATCACCATCAGCAACGAAGAAGAAGAAGAAGAAGAAGAAGAAGAAGAAGAAGAAGAAGGAGAGGAGAGGAGGAGGAGGAGGAGGAGGAGGAGGAGGAGGAGAAGAAGAAGAAGAAGAAGAAGAAGAAGAAGAAGAAGAAGAAGAAGAAGAAGAAAACAACAACAACAAACAACAACAACAGCAACAAGAAGAAGAAGAAGAAGAAGAGAACAACAACAACAACAACAACAGCAACAACAACAACAATATAACACTCTAAAATGGTGGACTTACGAACGTCTAAGAAGTCATAAATGGCCTCCAGTGTGGGCACCAAGTTCTTGACGTAGTCTTCAAAGCGGAACACCAGAAACTGCTCCGGGGGGAAGATGCGAATCCAGTCTTCCATGTAGAGGGAATAGAACCCCTCGTGTATGGACAGCTGCACAGAGAATGGAGAGAGGAGGTCAGTCTTCCATGTACAGGGAATAGAACCCCTCGTGTATGGACAGCTGGCACAGAGAATGCAGAGAGGAGGTCAGTCTTCCATGTACAGGGAATAGAACCCCTCGTGTATGGACAGCTGCACAGAGAATGCAGAGAGGAGGTCAGTCTTCCATGTACAGGGAATAGAACCCCTCGTGTATGGACAGCTGCACAGAGAATGCAGAGAGGAGGTCAGTCTTCCATGTACAGGGAATAGAACCCCTCGTGTATGGACAGCTGCACAGAGAATGGAGAGAGGAGGTCAGTCTTCCATGTACAGGGAATAGAACCCCTCGTGTATGGACAGCTGCACAGAGAATGCAGAGAGGAGGTCAGTCTTCCATGTACAGGGAATAGAACCCCTCGTGTATGGACAGCTGCACAGAGAATGGAGAGAGGAGGTCAGTCTTCCATGTACAGGGAATAGAACCCCTCGTGTATGGACAGCTGCACAGAGAATGGAGAGAGGAGGTCAGTCTTCCATGTACAGGGAATAGAACCCCTCGTGTATGGACAGCTGCACAGAGAATGGAGAGAGGAGGTCAGTCTTCCATGTACAGGGAATAGAACCCCTCGTGTATGGACAGCTGTGCAGAGAATGCAGAGAGGAGGTCAGTCTTCCATGTACAGGGAATAGAACCCCTCGTGTATGGACAGCTGCACAGAGAATGCAGAGAGGAGGTCGGTACAGTGAAGATACACAGAGACACATTCTGTCGGAGAGAGAGAGTGAGAGAGAGGGGGAGAGAGAGAGTGTGGGGAGAGAGAGAGAGAGGGGAGAG
>CM065735.1:11586224-11588724 GCA_033310375.1 Conus canariensis
AACGTATTGATCCCCCGAGATTTCAGCAAATGTAACAGAAACTACATGATTGAGTATTGATCCGAGATTTCGCAATGTAACGAAATACTGATTGGCAACTATTGATCCGGAGATTCAGCAAATGTAAAGAAACTACATGATTTGGCAACGTATTGATCCCGGAGATTTCAGCAAGTAAAGAACTACATGATTGGCAACGTATTGATCCCCGGAATTTCAGCAAATGTAACAGAAACTACACGATTGGCAAGTTTGATCCCCCGGAGATTCAGCAAATGTAAAGAAACTACACTGATTTGGCAACGTATTGATCCCCGGAGATTTCAGCAATGTAAAGAAATACATGATTGGCAACGTATGATCCCGGAGATTTCAGCAAATGTAAAGAAACTACATGATTGGCAACGTATTGATCCCCGGAGATTTCAGCAAATGTAAAAGAAACTACACTGATTGGCAACGTATTGATCCCCCGGAGATTTCAGCAAATGTAACAGAAACTACATGATGACTTGACAGAAAAGTATGATTGCAACGTATTGATCCCCGGAGATTTCAGCAAATGTAACAGAAACTACATGATTGGCAACGTATTGATCCCGGAGATTCAGCAATGTAACAGAAACTACACTGATTTGGCAACGTATTGATCCCCGGAATTTCAGCAAATGTAAAGAAACTACACTGATTGGCAACGTATTGATCCCCGGAGATTTCAGCAAATGTAACAGAAACTACATGATTTGGCAACGTATTGACCCGGATTTCAGCAAATGTAAAGAAACTACATGATTTGGCAACGTATTGATCCCCCGGAGATTTCAGCAAATGTAACAGAAACTACATGATTTGGCAACGTATTGATCCCCGAGATTTCAGCAAATGTAACAGAAACTACATGATTTGGCAACGTATTGATCCCCGGAGATTCAGCAAATGTAAAAGAAACTACACTGTTTGGCAACGTATTGATCCCCCGGAGATTTCAGCAAATGTAAAGAAACTACACTGATTTGGCAACGTATTGATCCCCCGGAGATTTCAGCAAATGTAACAGAAACTACATGATTGGCAACGTATTGATCCCCGGAGATTTCAGCAATGTAACAGAAACTACACTGATTGGCAACGTATTGATCCCCCGGAGATTTCAGCAAATGTAACAGAAACTACACTGATTGGCAACGTATTGATCCCCGGAGATTTCAGCAAATGTAACAGAAACTACATGATTGGCAACGTATTGATCCCCCGGAGATTTCAGCAAATGTAACAGAAACTACATTGATTTGGCAACGTATTGATCCCCCGGAGATTTCAGCAAATGTAACAGAAACTACATGATTTGGCAACGTATTGATCCCCGGAGATTTCAGCAAATGTAACAGAAACTACACTGATTTGGCAACGTATTGAATCAATTAGCAACGTTTGATCCCGAGATCAGCAAATGAAAGAAACTAGAACGAGATCCCCCGAGTTCAGCAATTAAAGAAACTCCTGATTGGCAACGTATTGACCCAGTTAGCAATTACGAAACTACATGATTTGGCAACGTATGATCCCGGGATTAGCAAAAAGAAACTACACTATTGCACGATTCCGAATTCAGCAAAGTAAAAAACTATTGGCCGTATGTCCCCGAATTCAGATGAACGAACCATGATCACATTCCCGAATGCAAGTAAGAAACCCTGATTTGCAAATGTCCCCGATTTCACAAATAGAATACACATTCGCAACGATTTGAACTTGATCCCCGGAGATTCAGCAAATTAAAGAAACTACACTGATTTGGCAACGTATTGATCCCCGGAGATTTCAGCAAATAAGAAACTATGATTTGGAGATTGATCACCGGAGATTTCAACAAATGTAACAGAAACTACCGAATTTGCAAATGTAAAGATTACAATGTTGCAAATTACCCCGGATTTCACAATTACCCGAGATTTGACAATGTACAGAAACCCAGATTTCAGTAAAACAACATTGATCCCCCGGGATTTCAGAAATTAAAAAAACTACACTGATTTGGCAACGTATTGTCCCCGGGATTTCAGCAAATGTAACAGAAACTAACTGATTTGCAGTATTGATCCCGAGATTTCAGCAAAGTAAAGAAACTACACTGATTTGGCAACGATTGTCCCCGGAGATTTAGAAATGTAACAAGAACTACACTGATTTGGCACGTATTGACCCACGGAGTTCAGCAAATGTAACCAAACTACACTGATTGGCAACGTATTATCCCCGGAATTTAGCAAATGTAAAAAAACTACACTGATTGGCAACGTTGATCCCCGGAGATTTCGCAAAAAAGAAACTACACTGATTTGGAAACGTATTGATCCCCGGAGATTTCAGCAAATGTAAAAGAAACATTGCAACTATTGATCCCCCGGATTTCGCGAAGATTAACAAATGAATGGAACTACTTGATCGGCACGAGATTCCACGGAGATTAAAGCAAATTAATATCCAGATTTGATTCGAA
>CM065735.1:11603724-11623724 GCA_033310375.1 Conus canariensis
GGAACATGGTGGTGCCTCCGGACAGCACGGTGTTGGCGTACAGGTCCTTGCGGATGTCCACGTCGCACTTCATGATGGAGTTGTAGGTGGTCTCGTGGATGCCGGCCGACTCCATGACCCAGGAAGGAAGGCTGGAAGAGAGACTCGGGGCAGCGGAACCGCTCGTTGCCGATGGTGATGACCTGACCGTCAGGCAGCTCGTAGCTCTTCTCCAGGGAGGAGGAGGAGGCGGCGGTGGCCATCTCCTGCTCGAAGTCCAGGGCCACGTAGCAAGCTTCTCCTTGATGTCGCGCACGATCTCGCGCTCGGCCGTGGTGGTGAAGGAGTAGCCACGCTCGGTGAGGATCTTCATCAGGTAGTCGGTGAGGTCACGGCCGGCCAGATCCAGACGAAGGATGGCGTGGGGCAGGGCGTAGCCCTCGTAGATGGGCACGGTGTGGGTGACGCCATCGCCGGAGTCCAGCACGATGCCGGTGGTACGACCGGAAGCGTACAGGGACAGCACGGCCTGGATGGCCACGTACATGGCCGGGGCGTTGAAGGTCTCGAACATGATCTGGGTCATCTTCTCGCGGTTGGCCTTGGGGTTGAGGGGAGCCTCGGTCAGCAGGACGGGGTGCTCCTCAGGGGCCACGCGCAGCTCGTTGTAGAAGGTGTGGTGCCAGATCTTCTCCATGTCGTCCCAGTTGGTGACGATGCCGTGCTCGATGGGGTACTTCAGGGTCAGGATACCACGCTTGCTCTGGGCCTCGTCGCCCACGTAGCTGTCCTTCTGTCCCATGCCCACCATCACACCCTGCACACCACACACACAGTGATCGGTACTGGTTAGACTGAAGTCAATTCTTCAGTGAACCACCCCACACACACACACACACAACACACACACACACACACACACACACACACACACACACACACACAGTGAGAGTAGCAAAGCCTCCATACAAAGTTCTTTCCTCTTCCGACTTCCTCTCTCTCATTTTCTCTCATCGTCTATTTACCAGACTTCATCCCCAATAAAGACTTCCTTCTTTCATACAAAAGTGCAATACTGGAACATTTTTGTCTCTGTGTCTTAATACAGACCTACCTCCCCCCAAATCAAAAGACTTCTTCCCTTCAAAAGATCTACTCTGATGGAACAGATTCTCTCTTCGATTAGATATCAGATTTTCTCTCCAGTATCAATATCCCCTCTCTTCAAAGATGGTCTAATTGAACATTTTTTTCTCTTTGTCTATATACCAGACGTTCCTCCCAACAAAGATACCATCTCTCCAATCATTTGCTTTAGCAGAACATTCTCTTTCTCTGTCTCTCTGTGTCTCTGTCTCTGTCTGTCTGTCTGTCTGTCTCTCTGTCTGTCTGTCTGTCTGTCTGTCTGCTCTTCTCTCTCTCTCTCTCTCTCTCTCTCTCTCTCTCTCTCTCTCTCTCTCCACCAGACTTAAGCCCTAATAAAGAGTCCTTCTCTTCAATGATTTGCTTTTCTGAATATTTATTTTTGTTTGTCCGATGCCACATTTATCTCCAAGCAGAGGTTCACTCCGCCTACAGAGTGTCGCCCTATAAAATCATCATCATCATCGTCATCATCATCATCGTCAACGTCATCATCATCATCATCATCTAATCATCATCATCAATCATTGTTTGATTTTTTCTTCATCTTGTTGTTATACTCATTTAAGCGCCAGACAAAAACTAAAAAATCTTGGTCTCATGGGTTGCTTCTCGAACATTTTTCTCACGGGTCTATATCCAGGTAACAAAGGGCCCTTCTTTCCCACCCCGACTAAACAATATTCTGACTCCATTGTCATCAGACAGTTCTCTTCCATTGACTAACACCATGTGTGGAACGAGCACGAACATCAGCAACGAAGTGAACCAGTCACGCAATGTCGGGAAAGAGAGGGGTGGGGGTGGTGTGGATGACGTTACATAGCATGCACCCTGCGTAAGAAATGGAAAGAATGAAGGAAGTAAAGAAACTGAGTAGACGATACTGAACGATACTGACTGGATGACACGGGAAACGACTGAATGAAGCGCCAGCTGGCAGCTCTTCAGTCGGCACTACCCAGGTAGGCAGCCCGTTGTGTAAGCGTGTGTTGATTGTAAAGCGCTTAGAGCTTGGTCTCTAGCCGAGAATAGGCGCTATATAAGTATTCATTATTATTATTATTATTATTATTGTTGTTGTTGTTCTTCTTCTTGTTTGTATACCTCATTTAGCGCCCAGAAAAAAAAAAAAAAAAACCTCTCTGTCTTCATTGCTTTACTTAATCGAAACATTATTTTTCTCACTTTGTCTATATACCACAACGCACTCCCAACAAAGACTGCCCTCCCTCCCACCTCCCCTCTCCCACCACCGACTAAGGACCCCAATTTCACGGAACATCTGGTGGTCATTACAGACAGGTTCTGCTCCATTCCTGACTAACACATGGTGGGCACGGAGCACGGACACAGCAGAGGAAGTGGAAGGGTGGACGGAAGATGGTGGCTGGGGTGGAGAAGAGAGAGAGGGGGGGGGGGGGGTGCGGAGAGGAGGAGGAGGAGGAGGAGATGGTGATCAGGAAGGGGAAGGGAAGAGGAGGTGGGGAGAAGGGAGAAACCGGAGGTGTGGGGGGGGGGGGGGGGGAGGGGGAGAGATTACGGAAGCTTAGAGTCACGTGACAACAAAGACCCCCAGTCAGTGAGTTCCAGATTGCCCGATCCCCAAAGACCGTGCACCAGTGACAGAGAAATCCCTTCATTGGCTGATTACTGCTTTTCTCTCTCTCTCTCTCTCTCTCTCTCTCTCTCTTCAGTGCCAGACTTTTTCTCCCGCGCGCGCGCGAGCGAGAGCGCCCCTGACGTCACTCATATCAAGCTCGTGAGAGGCGCGAGCGGACCAGCAGCGGTGGCCGGCCCAGTAGGCGGGAGGAGAGAGAGGGCGACTGGCATGTAGCAGCGTAAAGCTGACCAAATATGGCGCCACCCAGCATGCCTCAGAACCGGAAGCCAGACGCCGGCGTGAAGTGTGGGGGTGGGGTGCGGGGTGGGGGGTGGCCACCATCTTGCGTTGAACAATGGATAAACACGCTTCACTTTGGCGCGGCGACATTTCACCTGAACATCGAATGATCTTGTCCTAGCGCGCCGCGCGCGGTGTGTGTGTGTGTGTGTGTGTGTGTGTGTGCGTGGTTGTGTGTGTGTGTGTGTGTGTGTGTGTGTGTGTGTGTGTGTGTGGCGCCCGGGGAGTTGGGGGGGGGGGAGTAGGAGGGGGGATGGAGAGGGGGAAGAGTGGGTGGATCAGTTCCTTATTTCCCATTTCTACTTCTTTCCTAACTTAGGTATGTGGCGCATTTTTCTTAGTGACTCATTTTATTTTCGTTCAGTTGCTGTAGGCCTACAGTGGTTTAGCTGAATTCATGGCTTTGAGACAAAGAACAGGTGCCGGCTGTTCTCTGCGACTTCGCTTCTCATACATAAAGAGAGCAGATCATCATATCTGCTGCCATCAGTAAGTCACAGAAACCGATACATTTCTCTGACCTTCAGAATAATTTTGTTCTTCTATTGGCAATCAGCTGTTCCAATTTCTTTTTTTTTTTTCTTTTCTTTTTGTTGTTGTTTGTTTTAACCTAACGCAAGGGAATTCTGCTTTGGAAGAGTATTATTGCATCAGACCACACTTCTGGCGCAAACAACAACAGGTGGTGTTGATCGTGTGTGCCAAGAGAGATGGGTCGGAACCAAGGAGGCAGCTGGGGGAAAGGAGGGAGGGGGGGGGGTGGATGGGAGTGGGGGGGGGGGGGGGGGCAGGGGCCAGGTGCCAGCCACTGTCACAGAGGGCTGATGTGGCCGGTGCGAGTGCCAGAGAGTTAGTAGAGGAATATGCCTGATCAGCACTGACGAATCACAGTTTCGGAGCCAAGTCTCTCTCCTCTCTCTGTCTCTGTCTGTCTGGCTCTCTCTCTGTATTGTCTGTCTGTTTCTTTCAGTTTCATCAAGGAGACGTCACTGCGCGCGGACTAGTCCATCTCTCTCTCTCTCTCTCTCTCTCTCTCTTCTCTTTCTCTCTCTCTCTCTCCTCAGCACATACACATTGTCTTTCGTGATCTGTTTAATTCACGATGTCCTTGGTTGGCCCTGTCCCCTCAACGCCCCACTTCCCCATCCCGTCTCTTCCTCCCTACCCCCACCCTTATCACCTCCCCCCTCCCTCTGTCTCTCTCTCTCTTTCCTCTCTCTCTCTCTCTCTCTCTTCCCTCTCTTCCTCTCTCTTCTCTCCCTCTTGCTCTCCCTCTCTCTCTGTCCCTCGATCTCTTCTTCTCCTCCCTCGTCCCTTGAGCTCTGCCTGCATCTCCTCCTCTCTGTCCCCTTCAGAAGGGGCTCTGGCCTGTGCTGAATAAAACATCCTCTCTCTCTGTCCCCTTCAGAAGGGGCTCTGGCCTATGCTGAATAAAACATCCTCTCTCTCTGTCCCCTTCAGAAGGGGCTCTGGCCTATGCTGAATAAAACATCCTCTCTCTCGTGTCCCCTTCAGAAGGGGCTCTGACCTGTGCTGAATAAAACATCCTCTCTCTCTGTCCCCTTCAGAAGGGGCTCTGGCCTGTGCTGAATAAAACATCCTCTCTCTCTGTCCCCTTCAGAAGGGGCTCTGGCCTGTGCTGAATAAAACATCCTCTCTCTCTGTCCCCTTCAGAAGGGGCTCTGGCCTGTGCTGAATAAAACATCTCTTCCCATTCACATTGGCTTTTTCTTCCTTCCTTCATTTTCATCATCTTCATCATCATCATCATCATCATCATCATCATCATCATCATTATCATCGTCGTCGTCGTCGTCATCATCATCAATGTAATCTATTGCCGATACGGTTGAGATAACGATAAAAAAAATAGTCCTTTACAGTATTGTCCTCACATTTTCCTCGAAAATTTACCAAGATTACTCCATCATGAAAATCGGTTTGCATATTGAACTGTAATCATTTACTTTTTTACTTATTGTACTTGGAACCGGGAACGGGATCAGGCGTTATTAAATGTTTTGAAGTCACATTTTGTGAAAAGACACGAACTAATTTACATGAAATGATCATTGTCAATCTTTGAGATACGTAACTACATTCTTTTTAATCGTTATTTTCCTCTATGCTTTGTTCACTAGATATCAGACCTTAGTAGTTATGAACCAAACTTTTTTTTTCGTAAAAAACAAAACAAAACAAAAACAAAACAAAAACAAACACAACACAACACAACACAACAAAACAAAGCGGGTTGATATACTTTCTGTTCAATTAGTACTCATACCTCCGTTCGTTTCTGTTCTGGTCTTTAACTCGTCTTTTAATTTAAGAAAAAAGCTTGTTTCATTATTTCGTTTTTGTTCCCCCCCCCCACCCCCCTCCTCTAAAATTCTCGGCCTGTATTATCCATTAGATATTGTAAATAAAATTCACGAGGCTATCCATGTGTGCCAGCGGGCTTAGAATCGTATGTTTCTCTGATCTGTTATCATCGTCATCGTTTTCAGTAAAGTGACCGGTATTACAAATACGATTTCTTTGAAGCAGACTAGACACTCACTGGTTTCAGCCATGTTCGTACTTCACAAAAGATCAATCGTCATTTTCATTAGTCCTAAGCCATTGTTACTGTTATCATCTCTTCATAGTGGACATGATTCGAATAGCCCCAATACAGAGAGTGAAAAATAAACCAGCAATATTCTTTTCATTCCTGTTGTTCATTACATGCGCATCGCCAATTCGACCATGATCTTAGAAATAGTAATCAGTTCTCTTGAAGAGCAGCTGTAAGATAATGAGCGGGAAAATTAAATGTCAGAACATCCAACCGGAATAATCTTTCAAAGATGACTACATCCAGATCAGTCAACTCGGATTTTTGTTCTTTGCATTAATACAAAACCGTACGGTGAACATTCAAGACAGAGAGAGAGAGAGAGAGAGAGAGGAGAGAGAGAGAGAGAGAGAGAGAGAGAGAGAGAGACCCAGCTTGTTTGTGCTAAGCGTATGTTTTCGCGTTTAAATCAAATGATAAATGCCATCTTTGCGAGTTACTGAAATCAAAAGTAATACACCATGAACCTATACATTACAATTTCCTTGATTAACGACACAAAAACTAACCATTGACATCCTAGATTTCCCAGAGCTACTACAACACTAAACACATATTCACAACTGCCCGCAAGTATGAACATTATCATTAGTTTTACTTTCTTCCTGACGTAATTTTCCCCCCAAACATCTTCGAAAATCTTACTTCCGGAATAGTCTCCCCACGGAACACGACCCACGTGATAGTCACCAAACTTGTGTCATCATCGTCACTACAATAATACGTCATTGCCATTCTTTCCAATACACTGTCATCAAAGAAGAAGAAGAAGACACTGACCTGGTGGCGAGGACGACCCACGATGGAGGGGAAGACAGCCCTGGGGGCATCGTCACCGGCGAATCCAGCCTTGCACATGCCGGAGCCATTGTCCACAACCAGGGCAGCAACCTCGTCGTCGCACATGTTTGTTTAAAGAGTGACGGGCCTTGCTAACAAGCAAAAAGAAGAAGAAAACAAGAGATGCTCACAGGCCGTGAGTGATCTGGTAGACTGGGCAGTGAGCTAGCTTGAGAGAGCGACGAGTGAAGAGAGAGCGAGCGATGGCGGAAGGTTTTATTCCGACCCACTCGTGAAGTTTCTGGGAATTTCGGGCCAACCGGGGGCCACGGGTTGTCCATAAAAGGGAAAGACCTCTCTCTGTCTCTCTCTCTGTCTCTGTTCTCTCTCTCCCTCTCTCCCTCTCTCTCTGTCCTCTCTGTCTCTCTCTCTCTCTCTCTCCTCTCTCTCTCTCTCTCTCCTATGGCCCAGTGGGGGGAGGGGGGTAGTGGTGATAGGGGGTGAGATGAGGGAGAGAGAGAGAGATAGAGAGAGGGAGGGTGAAAGGCTTGAGAGAGAGAGAGAGAGAAAGGGGGGAGGGAAGGGGTAAGGAGAGGGAAAGGGGGGGGGGGGGGGGGGGGGGACGCCAGCTCGCCACGCTAGAGGGGGGGGGGGGGGGGGGGGGCCCAAGCCAGCTCGCCACGCTACGTACAAATGACGAACGGCGGGATTCTAGAGACGCCGAGCAGATGAGAGCGAGAGAGCCAGACTCTTTCAGAAAATCGGAAATCCCTTACAAACTGTTCTCTCATCTCGATATTCTCGGTTTCATGCTCTATTTTGGACACGGCGGCTGGCAGAGAGAGAGAGAGAGAGAGAGAGAGAGAGAGAGAGGGGAGAGAGAGAGAGAGAGAGAGAAGATCGGAAATCCCTTATGAACTGCGTTCTCATCTCGCTCTTCTGGAACTTTGCTCACCATAAGAGCCGGCACCAGACACATATAGGCATAGGGAGAGGAATCTCACTATGGGAGACCTTTCGTTGCAAAAGTTTGCAATATAGTTTTCTGTGCAGACTTTTTAAATCACGAATAAACTGAAGATGCTGTACTCTAGTTCCAACAGAACGACAACACACGAAGAAACTTTTTATAATTCTGGAATTCACTACCTTTCCATCTACGTCATGCCCCTTCCTTCCTGACTTTCAAGTCTGCACTGAAAACGTATCTGTTCAAACGCCAGTTGCAGGATTCCACCTGAAATATTCCTGAATTACTACATGTAGCACATGTCACTTGCGCACTTTGCTCGTGTACAAATGAGCTGTTCACCGTGTCATATAGTGTGTTTAAGTATGCAACATTATGTTCCAGTGTGTGTGTGTGTGTGTGTGTGTGTGTGTGTGTGTGTGTGTGTGTGTGTGTGTGTGTGTGTGTGTGTGTTCAAAGTTCAATATCTTGCATGTGGCATGTGAACATGCGTTTAACTGTCTGAAACTGCATAGCGTGGACAGCTTGAGGTTGCAGCAGTAGATTAAAAAAAAAAGATCAATAGCCAGTTTCTATGGTTCATGCCACCCCTTCCAGTTGCAGATCTGAAGGGTGCGTGGTACATGGATTCTGGATTCGGGACATCCCCTCCCGCCCCCCCCCCCCCCCCCCCCCCCCTATTACACCGCCCACTGTGGCCCTACCTCCTAAAAATATTAGTAAGATCGCAGTATATTCTAAAAAAACAAAAACAAAAAAATTAATAAATAAATAAAAACCCACCTCATAAAGCTGTCCTTTAAGGTAAATTTAAAAATTTGTTTAAAGCAAAGCCGCCAGATAACATGGACAAACGAATCACAAGACAAAAGACGACACGTTTCAACCTCTCAGGTCTTCTTCAGGCAAGATAGACAACATTCAGGACAATGAAAACGAAGAACGAACAATCACTTATCTTCTCAAATTCGGCGCACGATGGGCGTTCTTTAAGTCCTTTAAGATATGGTGAGTCTATGCAAATATTTATTTTCTAAAAAAGAAAAAGAAAAAAAAAGCAATTTACTTTTCTGACAGGAGACGCCTCCATTGCGCCTGGAAAAGCTATTTTCTGTCTGGCTTCTGGGGAACGAAATCTCCCCCCCCCCTCCTCCCCCTTCCGCCTTCTCCCTGCCTCTCGCTGTCCCCAAAACCTGACCGGGCCTAGGCTTAGGCTGTGAGTAAATCCCAACTTCAGTTCGGGACCCCCCCCCCCCCCCCCCCCGAACCTCTACCCTGACTGGATCCGCCCCTGCCATTACTTGTCCACGTATGACTCACCCTGCATCCTGAACTGAAGGAACAGTAACTCCAAATGATATCTTAATGTATGCAATGACTCGACAAGTTGTTTGTTTTTACAGTAACTTCAACTGATATCTTAATGTATGCAATGACTCGACACGTTGTTTGTTTTTACAGTAACTTCAACTGATATCTTAATGTATGCAATGACTAGACACGTTGTTTGTTTTTACAGTAACTTCAACTGATATCTTAATGTATGCAATGACTCGACAAGTTGTTTGTTTTTGTTGACATTCTGTGTGACCTTACTCATGACCCGTGTCAAGTCTGTTAGTAATCCGTATTAATCTCACAGACGATCAACATCATCTATCGTCAGATTTTCCTTTACTTCTGGGGGGAAAAAACTTCCCTGCAATGATTGACTGTTTAATTTTTTTTTTATCAATATATATATATATATATATATATATATATATATATATATATATATATATATATATATATCACAATTGACATATCGGTTAGCTGAAGCGAAACGCCTTTCATCTTGAGACAAAAAAAAGTGTAGGATGTATTATACAAATCAAGAGTGCATCGGCAAGTATATAACCAACCGTTGCTCCAATCTCTTGAAACTTTGAAGAAGAAAAAAAGCGTTCTATGTGTACGATGGTTGATGATTGCTGTTGAACATTGTTGAACAATGTTTAAAAGATCTGATTGACCATTTTCTTCTTGTGAATTTTAACATTTATTATACGCCATTTTCTTCATGCTAAAATAGTCAACGTCTTAGCTTTCGACTGAGATATTGTTAGTTACGATGGAAGCTGTATTTACCACACATCTGCTTATTGCCCAACAGTTTCATTGACCTCAGGCCTACGGCTGATTATCGGAAATAAGTGCTATAATCGTTTTCACCGCACATTTCTTATTGTAGTCTAAACTGTAACAAGCATTATGTTTATTTCCCTGAATCAGTGTTGGATACCTCAGGGCCATCCAAATCTTTCTTCATGCGTCCACATATAATAATGATCATGTGAAAATAAAGACTTTGGCACATGATTTTTTTTCTTTTATTCATGAAGAAATTGCCGTGTTCGTGAACACGATGATAATTATGAGTTTTACACTAATGCTGCTCCATAGATTCCCCAGCACATGTGCATTCATGGAGGCAGGCGTGGGCTATCGCGAATGCATCGCTCTTTGCACGGACGCACACACACACACACACACACACACACACACACACACACACACACAACACACGCACACACATGCACACAGACACGCACGCACGTACGCACGCACACACATGCACACAGACACGCACGCACGTACGCACGCACGCACGCACACACACACACAAACACACGCACGCACGCACGCACGCACTCACGCACACACGCATACACACATCTACACGCGAGCGCGCACGCGCACACACAGATACACACACACAGACACAGACACAAACACACACAGACACACACACACACAACACACACACACACACACAACACACATACACACACACACACACCACACACACACACACACACACACACACACCACGTACGCACGTACGCACGCACGCACACACACACACACACACACACACACACACACACCACACACACACACACACACACACACACTCCAATCTTGGGCGTGCGCGAACGCACGCACACACACACAAGAACGCACGCATTCATGCACACACCGAAAACACACACGCACGTACGCATGAACACAAGCACGCACGCTCATGCGCGCGCGTACACACACACACACACACACACACACACACACACACACACACACACACACACACGCAAACACACCTTCCTCTTGCGCGAACGCGCGCGCGCGCGAGCACACACACGCACACACACAGCGTGCGCACGCATGCATGCACACACGCACACGCACACGCACACACACAGACACACACACACAGACACACACAGACACACACAACACACACAAACACACACACGCACACGCACTCACGCACGCACGCACACACCACACACACACACACACACACACACACACACACACACACACACACACACACACACACGAGAACGCACGCATTCTTGCACACCCGCAAACACGCACGCTCGCACGCTTGCACGCACACATACACAGACACAGACACACAGACACACAACACACACACACACACACACACACACACACACACACACACACCACTCACGCGCGCGTGCACACGCACACGCACAAGCACAGACACTCACACAGACACAGACATACAGAGACACAAACAGACCCAGACACACACAGACGCGGACACATACACAGACAGACAGACAGACAACACAACACACACACACACACACACACACACACACACACACACACACACACACGCACAAGCACACACGCTTGCACGCGCGCGCGCGCGCGCGCCACACACACACCACACACACACACACACACACACACACACACACACACACACACACACAGTGACATGAACACTCTACTGTCGATTTCAGCACACTGGCAAGCTTTCGTTTGAGAGAGAGAGAGAGAGAGAGAGAGAGAGAGAGAGAGAGAGAGAGAGAGAGAGAGGGAGGGGACAGAGACAGACACATAGACAGAGAAACAGAAAGAGAGAGAGAGAGAGAGAGAGGAGAGAGAGAGAGGCACACACACACACACACACACACACACACACACACACACACACACACACAGAGGGGCGCGGGGGGATAGGAGGGGGTGAAGGGTGAAGGGAGTGGTGAGTTAAAAAAAAACCCAACTCAGACAGAGCTATGTGAATCATCACAGGAACAGTCACTGGTGAATCTTACCGCATACAGAAATACATCCAAAACATTTCGGAAAAATAAATCCACTTAGATGATAGGCTATCCATGTTTCCATATCTTCTTTCTTAGTCACTTTCATTTATCAATCAATCAATCAATCGATCGATCAATCAATCAATCAAGTCACAATCAATCAATCAATTAAGTATATTAATCAAATAATTAATTCATTCAATCATCCATCAGTTCGTCTATTGATTTTCTATTAATATGCATGCATTCATTCATTTATTCATTCATATTTCTCCATCTGTCTCTTCCATTTATTTAAACGTTCATACGTCTCTGTTTCTGTCCACCCTCTCTCTCTCTCTCTCTCTCTCTCTCTCTCTCTCTCTCTCTCTCTCTCTCTCTCTTCCATATTTTCTTGCAATGTGTCTGTTGATTTGTCCTATGTTTAGAATGAAATAATCATGTGCTCCCTCGTCTTCCCTCTCACCTGCTCCCCTCTGTCTGAGAGAGAGAAATAGAGAGAGAGAGAGAGAGAGAGGGGGGGGGGAGAGAGAGGGGGGAGAGAGAGAGGGCGAGACAGAGAGAGGGGGAGAGAGAGGGAGAGAGAGAGAGAGAGGGAGAGAGAGAGAGGGGGGAGAGAGAGAGGGGAGACAGAGAGAGAGAGGGGGAGAGAGAGAAGAGAGAGAGAGAGAGAGAGGGAGGGAGGGAGGGAGAGAGAGAACGGGTTGGGGAAGGGAAGAGCAGGGGTGAAGGGAAGTGAGGAAAAAGGTGAGTAGAGAGAGAAGAAGGAAGATGGGTAGGAGAGAAGTGTGTGTGTGTGTGTGTGTGTGTGTGTGTGGAGAGAGAGGAGAGAGAGAGAGAGAGAGAGGTGTGGTGTGTGTGTGTGTGTGTGTGTGTGTGTGTGTGCGTGCGTGTGTGTATGTGTGTGTGTATGTGCGCGCGCGCGTGTGTGTATGTGTGTGTGTGTGTGTGCGCGAGTGTGTGTGTGGTGTGTGTGTGTGTGTGTGTGTGTGTGTGTGTGTGTGTGTGTGTGTGTGTGTTTCTTCTTTTTCTTCTCCTCCTCCTTCTCCTTCTTTCTCCTCTTCCTCCCTCTGTTCCTCCTCCTCCTTCTTTCTTTCGTTTTTTCTATCTTTCTTTCTCCTTCTCCTTCTCCTTAACCCTCCTCCTCCTCCTCCTCCTTCTTCTTCTTCCTCCTCCTCCTGCTCCTACTCCTACTCCTACTCCTCTTTTCTTTCTGTCTTTCTTTCTTTCTCCCCCTCCTCCTGCTGCTCCTCCTCCTCCTTCTTCTTCCTCCCGCTCCTTCTTCTTTTTTCCTTCTTTCTGTCATCTTTCTTTCTCTCCTCTTCTTCTTCTTCCCAAATAGGGGTCGATTTCTACGAAGTCCATACTCTAATAAACATTTTTCATGTGAATTCAACTGTTCGCACCAGTGTGCTCACTGGATGAAAGCTGCTGACCTTTCCCTCAGGTCCTTCAGGCCATCGTCCAGCTTGATGACCAGGGTCATTGGTGGTGATGCAACGTGCTTGGCAATGAGACTGCTGGCTCCCTGAGAAAGGAGGGCACTACGAAGGAGCAGATGGACATATCTACCAGCTACCCTGAATCCAGGACCATCATTAAGGCCAAGCTGCAGAGCAAGTGGAAGCAGCAGCATCCACGCCACAACAGAGCAGACCGTACTACCTGCTGACTGGTCGAGAGCAGGTAGCCATTTTCAGGCTCAGGACAGGCCACAACCGCTTGAAACACCACTTATTCACTAAACTCCGCATCGGCAACACAGAGCAGTGTCCCTGCAGAACAGGCAGCCAGACAACAGAACATCTGCTGCAGTCCTGCCCGCTCCACCAAGCGCTCCGAGAGAAAACCTGGCCCGACCCAATACCAGTGGCCCGGAAGCTCTACGAAGGACTGGAGGACCTGCGACGTGCTGCCACCTTTGTCGAGGAGACGGGGTAATCCATCTGAAGAAATGACGAACGAGACAACATTGGTGTGGATCTGACCCTGACCCTTCCTGCAGCAGCATGCTGTGGTCAGCTGTGGGGGGTGTGGTCAGCTGTCTGGAGAGCTCTGACCCTCATGGGGACACTGGCCGCACTGTCCAGCAATTAATGTCCAGCTTTTGTATGCAGATGATGGCCGCGTTGGTGCGATTGTGTGTGCAGTTCAGCTGACTTGAGACACCGTTAAGTGTTTGGGGCGGAGGGATGAACACGAAGCTTTGTCTGTCTGTCTGTCTGTGTGTATGTCTGTCTGTCTGTCTGTCTGTCTGTCTGTCTCTCTGAATCTTTCTCTCTCTCTCTCTCTCTCTCTCTCTCTCTCTCTCTTCTCCTCTTTTTGGTCTTTTTTCTGTCTGTCTGTTTACCTGTCTGTCTGTCTGATTGTCACACACACTCTCTCTCTGTCTGCCTGCCTCTCTCTCTCTCTCTTCTCTCTCTCTCTCTCTCTCTCTCTCTCTCTCTCTCTCACTGTGTGTGTGTGTGTGTGTGTGTGTGTGTGTGTGTGTGTGTGTGTGTGTGTGTGTGTGTGTGTGTGTGTGTGTGTGCATAAACAAAGCTTTATGACTTCTGTCCTAACATGGGCCCATGCCATCGGCAAATTGTGGCGCCGGGTTCTTCGAAACTGACGGGGGGAGGGGGGGGGGGGGTGTTGGAGCGCCGCCTTGTTTGTTCATTGCCGTCAGTGGTTGTGATGCTGCCGCTACTGCCACAGAGCGTGCCGGTGCAGGGTAAGATATGCCCCCCTCCCTCTACAAACAAAGTGCACACATTGTCCTGACCTCACTCCTGCGCCGAATATTGCAAACAAACAAACAAACAAAAAAACAAACAGACAGACAGACAAATAAACAGACAAACAATCATAGAAACAGGCAAATGAACGAATGAACGAACGAACGAATGAACGAACAAACAAACTTCATTGTATGACAGATTAAAGTAACGTCTTAGGTTATGAGGCTCTGCAGTAGTTGAATCCAATTGGCTGAAAAAAAAAAAAAAGAATCCTCCTACTGGTACGACGGATTAAAAGAATTCTGGGTCATGAAGTCCCACTAACAACGACGGCAACAACAACAACAACAACAACAACAACAACAACAACAACAACAACAACAACAACAACAGATTATCAACTTTCTTTTATGACAGATTTAAGAAGAATCGTTCGTCATGAAAGCTGCCCCCTCTGCCCTTATCCTCCCTCCACACACACACACACACACACACACACACACACACACACACACACACACACACACACCAACACACACACACACACACACACTTCTCTGGTTGTGGGCCACGGGGGCTGTAGCTCTGAAGGGGCAAATTTGCAAGGGGTGGGGAGGGGGGGGGGGGGGACAAAATTAAACCTCGACACCGCCTTGGGAGACTAGCAGTAGGCCTAATGCATAGCAGCAGGCGTTTCTCATGTGGTCGTGTCGAGGCTGGCACGCTTCGGACCACAGGGGGAACGAGTCAAGCTTGGCAGTACTGCTCCACGGAAAGGGCAGTGGAAGCACCACGTACACGGGGCTTTATTTCTGGCGGGCCGGAGAGAACTCCCCACAGAATCAGGTTGACGCCTCAAGGTTCCCATCTGTCTCAGCATGGGGAACCACAGAAATAGGTATGGGAGGGAAAAAAAAAAAAGGTGTTGCACCTATGGTCTATCATATGGTTCAAAAGTAGGAAATACTTGCCGTATCATCTTAGAGACAAAAAAAAAAAGAAAAAAGAAAAGAAAAGGAAAAGGATTTGTATTGTCTTTATTATTTATTATTATTATTATTATTATATTCATTTATATTATTCATCATTATCAATTATTTATCATTAAGAGTGCTTGTATATTGCCTAATCTCCATGACAGTCCAAGCTTTAGGCGCTTTACAATCCATGCAGTCATTTAGGGAACGGCTTGCCTACATAGATGCCTGTTCTCTGTCTCTGTCTGTCTGTCTCTCTCTCTCTCTTCTCGTCTCTCTCTCTCTCTCTCTCTCTCTGTCTCTGTCTCTCTCTTCTCTCTCTTCTCTCTCTTCTCTCTCTCTCTCTCTCTCTCTCTCTCTCTCTCTCTCTCTCTCGTACCGAGGCTTTGTTTATTTGTTGATTTTTTGTGTGTATTTGTTTTTCGTTTTTTTTTTCAATCGTTTCCCGCGCCACTAAATTTGTAAGTCTTGTTTGTCATTCATATTTTCATTCTTTCGGTGCATGCTATATATGTGTATATGTGTTTATCCATACAAACGGCCAAACTGGCCTTCTCTTTGGAAAGTTGGTAAAGGAATTTTACGTTGGTTGGTGTGTGTGTACAAGATGTTATGCGTGCATTCACACACGGAACGTCATTTATAGTCTCATTTGAAGGATTGCAAAAAAAATTCTTTTGGAAGTGGAGTCAGAATCAATGTTAATTCTGAGGTGAAAATCCTCTCGCATCAAAAGCCTTGTCGAGATTCGAACCCTTAACCCAGAAGCACCAGAATTACGAGTCCAGCGCTGTGCCAAATGAGCTGATCCGGTCTCCACGTCTTCAAGTGGCCTTTGCCAAGGACATTACACTGATGCCTGCCTCTGTTGATGTGCTGGTTTGTTGGTCTGTGTGTCTGTTTGTTGTTGATGTGCTGGTTTGTTGGTCTGTATGTCTGTTTGTCGTGGCCTTTGCTAAGGAGGTGAAGCTGACGCACGCCTCTGTTGATGTGCTGGTTTGTTTGTTTGTATGTCTGTTTGTAGTTGATATGCTGGTTTGTTGGTCTGTATGTTTGTTTGTTAACAAGTTTACGCAAAGGCTACTGAGCCTATTTCAACGGCACTTGAAGATAAGATGGAATATGGGGCCAGCTTGAGGACGAACCCAGTATATTTTGGTGTGGGGCCGTGGGTCAGGTCCGGGTGAAACAGTGGATCTAACATCTGTCTGAGCTTGGTTGGAAGACTGCGCTCTCCCTAATCCTCTTACAGTTTCTTGCTTTTTCTTTCTTTCCCTTTTCTTCTTATACTTGCGATAATATATATTTTTTTTTTTGCTGAGGATAAGTGCATGGATCACAAAAAGGAAAAACGGAAAAAAAAAGAGAGAGGAGAGAGAGAGAGAGAGAGAGAGAGAGAGAGAGAGAGAGAGAAGAGAGAGAGAGAGAGAGATTGGCATTAATGTTGCTTTAATCGCTGTGCAATTTTTGCGGAACGAGAAATATTATACAGATACATTTTTTTGTGTGTATCGTGTGGCAGATGACTTACATGACATACAAATTCCGTGCCGAAGACAAATACTGTGTCTAAGGCCAGCAAATGTACAATGAAAGGGACAACATGTCACTGACGCAGCAGATTGGCACGCCCGGCACAGTGATGTTTTCTGCCGATGAAACGTCTCTTTGTGACCTATCTCGGGTTTTAGAGGAAAAAAGGTAGCAATAAAAACAAGATGCAAAGCCTATAAACGTAATCCCAGTAGTGACAGACATGGGAGACAATTTCCAGTTACTGTGCGGTGGTTATTTCCCTTATCGGACTTTTTTTTTTTAAAGTATCATTTATAGCCGTTAGTAACGGCTATTCTGGTAAAATAAAACATTGTGCATCATCCATGACCTATAATGAACATACGTACAAATTTTCAGAAAGATCGGCCCAGACGTTTTGTCTGGAGCGAGTGGAACACATATTGACCATGGACAGACAGAAGACAGACAGACAGACAGACAGACAGAACAACACACACACACACACACACACGCAGCACACACACACACACACACACCACCACACACACACACACACACACACACACACACACACACACACACACAGCATTTCTTCGTTCCCATTGTAAAGTACTCCCTGTTATATAAGACTGGGAGTACAAAAAGGACGAATGATGACAATGAGTGGTATTAAATTAGGGTTAAAACGCGCCAAACTGTTGCATATTCGAAATTACACTTTGCAGATTTGATGTTGTTTAAACTAGATGTTTTGTATACAGACCATTACTTATTACTATTCACTATTAGAGTGCCCTCTTCCCCTAAAAACTGTTAGCTTTGCCATATTCAAATGTGGGAAAATGTGTGAATGAACGCATGACTGCATATCATTTTGAGACCAAAGTAAATTATTTTGTCAAATGAGGTGATATGAAAAATCATCTCTGTCAACACATTTATTCCACGACTGACATCCAACTCTCTGTCTGTCTGTCTACCTGACTGTCTGTCTGTCTGTCTGTCTGTCTTGTCTGTCTGTCTACCTGACTGTCTGTCTTCTCTTTTCTCCACCCCCACCTCCTCTCTCTCTCTCTCTCTCTCTCTCTCTCTGTCTCTCTCTCTCTGCCTGTCTTCATTAATCTGTGTGTGTTGTGTGTGTGTGTGTGTGTGTGTGTGTGTGTGTGTGTGTTTACATCTTTCTCTCTCTCTCTCTCTCTCTCTCTCTCTCTCTCTCTCTCTTTCCTATCTCTCTCGCCTCTCTCTCCTTCCCTCCCTCCTTCCCTCCCCCCTCTCTCTCTCCCTCCTTCCCTCCCTCTCTCCCTCACTCCCTCGTCCAGCTCTCAGAGAGTAAAACAGGGGCTGTATGTCAGAGCATCGCAAACAGATGTGTGGTCCCTGTCTGGCGGGAAGCAGATGACTTACAGATGGCCCAACAACTAACGTGCTTCGCAGATGAAGGTTCCAGGGACAGTATGGTAGGAAAGGGCCCTATTTTCCGCCTTCTTTCTCCGCTGGCACCACAGCATGCAAGATGTGACGCAGAGGCCCTGGTAGTAGGCTAGCAGCAACCTTTTTTTTTTTTTTTTGGGGGGGGGGAGGGGGGGGGGCAGTAGAGAGTGTCCTGGATGTATGTATGTATGATATAGATAGAGTATATGCGTGGACTGTGTTGAGGAGCAAGTAACACAGGTCAGAGTTCAGGGTTTAAGAAGAGAGAGGTCCAAACTGGTGGGGTGACACTGCCGTTTGACGAGAGAGATGGAAATGGCTCTGTTTTCTGTGAAAAGTGGTTGCTTATTTGTTTGTTTGTTTAGTCATTTTGTCTATGTATTTATTTATTTTTTTAATTGGTGATTTTATTTATTCATTTATTCATTCATTTATCGCTCTCCCTGTCTCTCCTCTCTCTCTCTCTCTCTCTCTCTCTCTCTTATATATATATATATATATATATTAATTTGCTCATTTATTCATTTATTTACTTGTTTATTCATTCATTCATTTATTTATTTATGTGCTTGTTCATTTATATATTTATTTATTTACTTATTGTGGAAGACAAGATTTTCCCCTTGGATCAGGCGTTAATGAATTAGTTCAATGTAATGTATCCACAAGGATAGTGGAAATAATCGATGTAATGTGTCAACAAGGATTGTGGAAATAATCAATGGAATGTGTAAACAAGGATTGTGGAAATAATCAATGTAATTTGTAAACAAGGATAGTGGGAATATACAGGACTTGATGGCTCCTTGCATTCATACGGGATCGTTGGGGCACAAGGATTTTGAGAGTGACAAGTCTTGCAGACGGCAGGGTCAGGGTCACAAATCTTAGGGTCAGGCACAAATCAATGATTGTGCAGCTGTGCGATTAATATGTTTTAATAAGGGCTGATCACCTGAAAGATGCTAGTTGAAGATTTGAGTGTGATCGAGAATAAATTGCCGCGTTTGGGACGTAATCTGTATTTCTGGACTAGAACCCTTGGTGGCCAGAGACGCATTGTTCTCAGACCGAACTAGCGGTTGTCTTTATGCAGTACAAAAGAATACCGGAAGACTCTTCCACTTTGAAGTGCACGACGCTGACCCTCACCGTAACCCAAACCAGACCCCAGTTTTAACCCTAACCCCAAACCTAACTTCAATCAAAGCCTTAACTAACAGGACACTGACAGCATTATTTAAAACTTTCATTGATAAGTTGTGCCTGCAGTGTAGGAGCAGTGAGTTGTCTTCTTTCTCCATCCACAAAGGAAAGAACTTCCGCTGAGGGTGGTTTCTGTGGAGCCGTATTGTAAGTGGATAATAGCTTCCCCTCGTCCCCCCACCCCACCCCCGTAGTTTTGCCTGGGAAAACAAGTTCATCACCTACCAGGAAAATAGCGATGATGGGAAAAATAAGTTATTATCACTGTTACTCAAGAATCACAACTGTATTCCAAGGAAAAACAGCCGGTATCCCCAAGGAGAACAGCATGACAGGGGAAAAAGCTGTATCCACTGTTATTTCTAGAGATCACAACTGTTGTTTTTTTTCGCCCAGAATTGTCTTTTCAGCTTTCGGCGCAGTGATACCAATAATATCAGTGCGCAAACACGTAGCTAGGTTTAAAAAGAAAACGTTAAAACAACACAGCGACAAGTGATGATTCCCCTGTTAATCACTTTTTACCCGGATGACAACCATTGTTCTTCCCAAACCACCAGAAATTCCGTTATTATCTTGAGGACAACAGGGAAAACGGTTGTAATGCTTAGGGAAAACAG
>CM065735.1:11628724-11631224 GCA_033310375.1 Conus canariensis
AATAAAAACCAACCAACCAACCAAACAAACAATAAAAACCAGCCAACCAACCAAACAAACAATAAAAACCAACCAACCAACCAAACAAACAATAAAAACCAACCAACCAACCAACCAAACAAACAATAAAAACCAACCAACCAACCAACCAAACAGACAATAAAAACCAACCAACCAACCAACCAAACAAACAATAAAAACCAACCAACCAACCAACCAAACAAACAATAAAAACCAACCAACCAACCAACCAAACAGACAATAAAAACCAACCAACCAACCAACCAAACAGACAATAAAAACCAACCAACCAACCAACCAAACAAACAATAAAAACCAACCAACCAACCAACCAAACAAACAATAAAAACCAACCAACCAACCAACCAAACAGACAATAAAAACCAACCAACCAACCAACCAAACAGACAATAAAAACCAACCAACCAACCAACCAAACAAACAATAAAAACCAACCAACCAACCAACCAAACAAACAATAAAAACCAACCAACCAACCAACCAAACAGACAATAAAAACCAACCAACCAACCAACCAAACAAACAATAAAAACCAACCAAAGAAACAAACAATAAAAACCAAACAAACAGGAATTCGTCTGTTGTCGAAGAGGTGATGATAATCAGAGATCTGAAACGTTACAAGGGTGTATGAGATGTCGAAAATCTAACATTCATTCAGCTGTAGCTTTTTGATGTGTTCAAGTTTTTCCATCTGATTCACAGAGGATGACGTAGCACAAAAGAAAAGTATCAACAGGTAATCGATCAAGGCTCTCTTTCACAGTTCAGTGTAGTCAGCAACCATTCTAGACTCATTGCAGTAATGAGAAATCATTACCAAAATTTGAGAATGCAAAATAAACCATTAACACCACCACCACCACAACAACACACAGGCATAATTATGCACGCGCACATATATGCCGACTGGTACACGTGCGGCACAGAGAGAGAGAGAGAGAGGGGGTGGGGGAGGGGAGGGGGCAGGTCTATGCCCCCCCCACTCCCCCCCCCCCCCCCCCCCCCCACACACACACAAAGAGATACGCACTCACATGAAATACATACCAAAACATATGCAAACACATACTAATACATGTGTACACACAGAAACGCACAATTATAAACACACACGTATCCTCAGACACCCGCGCGCGCGCGCGCGCGCACACACACACACACACACACACACACACACGTACACACACACACACACACACACACACACACACACACACACACACACACACACACACACACACACACACACACACACACCGCCTTCTACATGTTTGGTTCGTCCAGTAGTAGTAAGCATGTGCAAAGACACATGTACACAGCCAGTGCATGGGACCACAGTAATGAGAAGTGACACTACCACATGCAGTCCAGCCGGCTCTGGCACACTGAGGACCGTAGGGAAACAGAGTTGCAGTTCCTGGAAGCAGCCCTATGGCAACACACTAGCGTCATAAGCCAACAAACACTGTTCTCCCAAGAAAACGGCTTATTATCTTTTCAGCAAAACGGCGTTAAGCTGTAATCCCTCAGGGTCAAAACGGTTTTCCTTCGTTTCAAAGTGAAGTGACTGCAGGCGGAAATTGAGAAAATACTATAACTGTTCCGCCGGACAAAATGGACAAACAAATGACAAGACAAAACACGACGCGTGACGACGCCTTAGGTCTTCCTCAGGCAAGAGACACAACATTCAGCACAATGAAAACGAAGAACGAACAAACACTCATCTTCTCACATCCTTTTTGAGGCTCAGTTTGAGAAGATCAGTGATTGCTCGTTCTTCGTTTTCATTGACCTGAATGATGTTCATCTTGCTCGAAGAAGGCCAAAGAGGTTGTAACGCGTCGTGTTTGACCTTATAACTTGTTTGTCTCCTTTTTTTCAGCGGAATGATGATCATTTCTCCTCTAGATTTGTTTTTCTCAGGATAATATCTATTTTCCCTGTTTTCACCAAGGAACACAAGTGTTTTCCCTATTTTCCCCAGGGAAAACAGTTCATTTCAGTATAATTCACAAGGATCACAGCTGTGTTCCGCATTTTCGCGAGGAAAACAATGATCGTCTGTAACGAACACAACGAAAATAAGAAAACAGTTATCCTCGGGATTACGTCTATTTTCCCAATTTTGCAGATCCCGTTTGCGCATGCCATGGTAAAAAGACATCCTGACTGCTTTCTCTGTTCGTGACGTTTCCCTCGCATTAACACCTTTTTTTTTTTTTTCGTCCTCCTACTTCCAGTTCTTCGTCCCCATTTTTCAGATCCTTTCATTTTCTTTCTTTCTTTCTTTTTTTTCTTTTTGGTGGGTCCTCCATCCTCGTTTCATTTTTTTCCTACTTTGTTGTTGCTGTTGTTGTTGCTTTATCAACTCTCACTCACAATGCAAATCAGTAATGTTCAATTACCGATGGACATTCTCATGTGAACTTGCAGTATTTTAGTGTTTGATACA
>CM065735.1:11641224-11646224 GCA_033310375.1 Conus canariensis
GTAATGGGAAAGTGTGGAGGGAGGTGGAGTGGGGTGAAGGTGGTAGGTTAATCTTTCATCATCGTGTAATAATCAAAAACGGGTGAGGAATTTTCACGGTATGTTAACAGCAAACAAAATGTTGTTGTTGTTGTTGTTATAATTGACCAAAAGAACAACACCCCCAGCAATCATTTCCCTTGTTTTTGGGGGGGGATCTTTACCGGTGAAATCACAATCTTCAAATATTTACCTTCCCCTTAGTTGACGTCACATTTTACGCCTTTTTTTTCTTCTTTCTCTTCACTGGCTGCCGGTCGAAAATCGAATAGACTACAAACTGTCCCTACTCTGCTTTCAATCTTTGAATGGCTTAGCTCCTTCTTTCCTTTCCGATCTCCTTCATCTCTATGTTCCCTCTAGGCAGTTGCGTTCTTCTACCGACAACACTCTGCTCAAAATCCCTCGATTTCGAACTAAAATCTATGGCGATCGTTCTTTTTCTTTTCAGGGTCTTTTCTTGGAATAAACTCCCAATTTCTTTGCGTAGTTCAAACTCTCTCTGTCTTTCTTCAAGGCATCTCTTCAAAAGCCCTCTTCACCTGTCAATAGCAGTTCTTTCTTCCCTTTCCCCTGTCCATCAAATTGATTCTGAGACGAGTGTGTGTGTGTGTGTGTGTGTGTGTGTGTGTGTGTGTGTGTGTGTGTGTGTGTGTGTGTGTGTGTGTGTGTGTGTGACACTGTGTGTGCGACATGTGTGTGTGTGTTGTGTGTGTGTGTGTGTGTGTGTGTGTGTGTGACACTGTGTGTGCGACACTGTGTGTGTGTGTGTGTGTGTGTGTGTGTGTGTGTGTGTGTGTGTGTGTGTGTGTGTGTGTATGTGTGTGCACGCGTATTGAGTGTGTGTGTGTGTGTGTGTGTGTGTGTGTGTGTGTGTGTGTGTGTGTGTGTGTGTGTGTGTGTGTGTGCACGCGTATTGAGTGTGTGTGTGTGTGTGTGTGTGTGTGTGTGTGTGTGAGAGAGAGAGAGAGAGAGAGAGAGAGAGAGAGAGAGAGAGAGAGAGAGAGAGAGAGAGAGAATATACACCCTTGTTTGTAGGTGTATGGTACTTATTGCAATAGTCATCTTCTTCTTGGTTTCATTTATGTTTTCTTTAACCTTTTCTGTATTTGTAAGCGCTTAGGGCTTATGATGTCAGATTAAGCGCCATAAATAATCATTATTATTATTATTGTTATTATTATTATTTTCATCATCATTATTGTGTTGTTGTTGTTGTTATTGTTGTTGTTGTTGTATGTGTAGTGCATGTATACATGCATGCTTGCGTACATGAGTGCATACACGCATAGGCGAATGTGTGTGCGCGCGCGTGTGTATTTGTATGTGTTTGTGGGGAGCGAGGGTGCGTGTGTTTATGTGTGTGTGTGTGTGTGTGTGCGTGTGCGTGTGCGTGTGCGTGCGTGTGTGTGTATGTGTATGTGTATGCGTGGGTGCGTGCGTGCGCGCGCGCCTGTGTTAGTACTGGCATTTGTGTGTCATGTGCATGCTACTGTCAGTAGCAATGTCAGGAATGGCACAGGGAATGAGTAAAGGGGATGACATGGATGGATGGAAGTAAGGGGAGAAGGGTGATGGACATCATATCAACTGAAGGAGAAGGATGGACTATGGAAACATGGTAGCGTCACAAACCGGTAATAGCCATTTTCCTTTTTTTCCCCCAATGAAAGCAAGTTTTATCTATCAGGAAAAGAACAAAACTATGGCAATGAGTTATCATCGCTGTTATTGCTTAGGATCACGCTCGTCTGCTGTTGTCTTAAGGAAAACATTGTGATGCTCAAGGGAAAAAAATGTGATAATAGGGAAAACGGCTATTATTAACACAGTATGTCTCCAACCAGCACATCTATTTGCCTTGTTTTTTCGAGGAAAACAGTTATTATCTTCAGGAAAATAGCAGTAATGGAGAAAAACAGTTATCATAGCCGCTATCTCTATCATCACAACTGTTTCCATGAGGGAAAACAATTGTTACCTTCAGGAAGATAGCCGTAATTGGGAAAATAGTTGCTGTATCCGCCATCTTTATTATTACAACTGTATTATCTGTTTTGCCGAGGAATACGGCTATTATCTTCAGGAAGATAGCAGTAACAGGTAAAAACAGTTGTGATAGAAGCTATCTCTATTATCGCAACTGTTTCCCTGTTTTCCTGCGGTAAACAGTTATTATCTTCAGGAAGATAACAGCAATAGAGAAAAACAAATCTTAAATAAATGTTAGCGAACCGCCAAGAGAAACGTGGACAAACGAGTCACAAGACAAAACACGACGCGTTTCGACCTCTTAGGTCTTTTTCAGGCAAGACACAAACAAATAATACAACGAAAATGAACGAATTTGGTACTCAGCTTCGATCTCTTCACTCTTCAGCGCAAGGTTGTATTATTTGTTTGTGTCTTGCCTGAAGAAGACCTAAGAGGTCGAAACGCGTCGTGTTTTGTCTTGTGACTCGTTTGTCCACGTTTCTCTTGGCGGTTCGCTAACATTTATTTAAGATTTGTTTAGATTTCCGCCTGCAGTCGACTAGAGAAAACCAGTTATCATGGCCGCTATCTCTATTATCACAACTGTTTGCCGTTTTTTTCACGAGGAAAATAGTTATTATCTTCAGGAAGATAGGAGCAATAGGGAAAAACAGTTATGATAGCCGCTGTATCTATAATCACAGCAGTATTAGGGAAAAACGATCATTTTAGCCGCTATCTCTATTATCAGAACTGTTTCCTTGTTTTCCCGAGGAAAACAGCCATTATCTCCAGGAAAATAGCAATGATGGGGAAAACATCCATATTGTTGGTATCCATAAGGATCACAATAGTTTCCCATGTGTTTCTGACTCGCATTGTCGGCGTTCGGCGCTGTAATACCAATGAGACCAGTGCTCACCATGCATGTGCACGAGATAGCAATGAGAATAGCTGTGATTTCGTTGCCTTTTTTTTTAAAATCCGTTTTGGCTGTTTTCCTCGGAAGAATATCTGATTTTGTCAGAAAAAAAGGCAAAAATCATCATAAGGTAAACAGGGAAAACAGATGTGATCTTCAGTGTAAACACGTATTCTCCAAAAGAAAACAATGTTAATCTTTAGGAATAAAACCAGTATTAACTAATTTGCCTGCTATTGCCATTTACCTGGAGGTAAATGCCTGTTTTCTTTAGGAAGAGAGCTTTGTATTGGCAGCTTTTGACGCTTGTATGCTCTTCAAACGGACATTGGTCAAGAGCGAGGGAGGGAGGGAGGGAGGGAGGGAGGAAGAAGGAAGATAAGGACGCTGGGTGTGTCAGAGAGAGAGAGAGGAGAGAGAGAGAGAGAGAGAGAGAGAGAGAGAGAGAGAGAGAGAGAGAGAGAGAGAGTAGAAAAAATGCATATATAAGGATTGACAATTTGGTGGTCATCCCATCTGTCTCAGAGAGAGAGAGAGAGAGAGAGAGAGAGAGAGAGAGAGAGAGAGAGAGAGAGAGAGAGAGAAGACGGACAGACAGACAGACAGACAGACAGGCAGACAGAGTAGAAAAATGTGTATATAAGGATTGACATTTTGGTGGTCATTCCATCTGTCTCAGAGAGAGAGAGAGAGAGAGAGAGAGAGAGAGAGAGAGAGAGAGAGAGAGAGAGAGAGAGAGAGAGAGAGAGATGCGCTTCGGTCAAAACAGAGGGAGGGAGGTGAGGGATATATATGTAGAAGAGAGGACGGACAGCGGTCAACAGAAACGGTTGGAATGCTGTGTCCAGTTCAGCAGCAGCAGCAGAGGATGGGAACCTCTGCAAGTGGGACGTAGCCTTGTCTGCACGTGATGTCTGGAATGCGCTGGGAGAGATGTAGGGGAGGGGGGAGGGGACGGGAAGGGGAAGAGGGAGGGAAGGGAGGGGGGGAGAGAGCGAGGATGTAATGGGGTGGAAGGGAAGGGCTCATGATCATTATGAAGATAGCCAGCTGTTCGCTGCTAACGTCTGTTGGCTGGTCAAGCCTCGCTGCGTGCCATTCATCATCAGCAGGAGAGCTGGAACTATCGACTTTTGGTCCAAGTCCACAGGTTATACACTTTATGCCCAAAACGCTATGATTATATTCTCTATTACACTCAAAGCTGCACCTGGCTTTTCTCAGAAGATCAGCCAGTACCAAAACATATTTATCGGACAGTCCAGCCCTTGACCCATACCATACCTGACTCTGAGGCAGATCTCATGTTCGTTTTTTTTTCTTCTTCTTCTTCTTCTTTTTTTTTTTAATACAAGCACGATCCACATGACCCTTCATTTTCCTGTCGTCTGCTGGACTTTTCACTGCAATGTCCTGGTGCCCTACCAATGGCGTAGAAACACAAGGAGTCCACAAGTCATGCATCATTCTGCTATTTTTGCTGACGTATAGCATTGAACGAATGTACTGACCTCAAATTCCAGAATAAAATCCTTCTTTTTGTCACACTTAATCTTTTTTTTTTTTTCACAGAGCCAAGGCGATTTTCATTTGTTCAAAGTTGGTTGTTACACTTTGACCTTTCTTGTAACCCCGAACTCTGACCTGTATGTTATTTCCTCTCGTATCTCCGGTCAGAGTTAGGGGTCAGAGCAAAAGTGGAGTAGTAACAACAAATGTTGAACAGATGAAATTCGCCCATGAATGAAGGGTCATGTGAAGCGTGCTTGCCCAGAAAGTGAACCTGCCTTGAGCCCTGCGTGAGTCAGGCATGGTATGGGTCAAGGCGTGAGTCAGGCATGGTATGGGTCAAGGCCTGGACTTTGCGATGAATATGTTTTGATACTGGCTGGTCTGAGAAAAGCCAGGTGCAGCTTTGAGTGTAATAGAGAATATAGAGCGTTTTGGGTCTCAACCGTAACCGTGGACTCGTACCTGTGTTCTGTGTCACATCAGTGGCATTACCTTCCCCCCCCCCACCTCCCCCCCTCCCTACGCCTCTGCCCATCCACAGCCACGCCCTGGC
>CM065735.1:11653724-11658724 GCA_033310375.1 Conus canariensis
GTATCGACCCATAATGCGTCTGACTCCTATCCTGTATCGACCCATAATGCGTCTGACTCCTATCCTGTATCGACCCATAATGCGTCTGACTCCTATCCTGTATCGACCCATAATGCGTCTGAGTGCCACTGTGAGGGAGAAGTTTCAGTGTGCAGGTGTTGTTCACAAGGAGCACAAGTACAGTAAAAGTCTTAGTTTAACGGCCCCCTCCATCCCTTTCCCTTCCTGGTGCGACAGGCATCTACCGCTTAGCGGTCCATACCCTATCGCGTATAATTCTCGGTTTTTATGCAGACTAGCAAGAGAACAGTTGAGAGGACGTACTATACGCAGCTTTTGAATCAAACAAATCAACACACACTCAGAAAAAAAAAAAAGCAAAAAAAAATAAATAAATAAAAAAATAAAAATCGAACATGCATAGTTGCTTGTGGATGCATCATACTAATTCAATATCAATTTTCACCGTTGTTTCTTTATTTACAAAGGAAAAATAAATTGCAGAGACATGCATTTTCATGACACTGAGAAGGTTCTTTCGCTTGACTCAATTCTTTCATGATTCATAGATTATATACATGCATACTTGGGTAAAAAATGAAAGGAAAATATAGGGTTGTTTGGCAAGTACAGTTCACATCTTCATACAAGAGTTACGGATGACATGATGTTGATGGCTTAGAACACGCATTCTTTATGACACAATGTTAACTGTTTAAATAAAACATTTTTTTTTTTGCGAAGGAATGCAACAAAAAGGAAGAATTACTGAACTTATAGTCAAAAGTAAACAGCGTTTTTTTAAAATTTTTTTTATTATTTTTTTTTTTTAACCAATTGACGAACGGTCACTTAGATTTTTATTAGAGGCGATACAGGACATATTTTGTAATGATCTATGGGACAAAACCCTGAATGCAACTGCAGATTAAAGTTCCAGAGTTGCCTCCCGTTTCGCTTGGCAGGGCTCCGAGCGGGTGAGAAAAATAAAATGCTTTTATATTCTGACTTACATTTCATGTTGTTTATAACCCTGCCAACTACGAGGGGCCATACCAGAACTGTCATCTCCTCGAAGTCAATTCATGACAGAATTTTTTTTTTTTTTGAGAAAAAAATCATTAAACCAGATTTTTTGTAAAACATCAAAACTTGGCGATTATTTTTTTTTTCCCCCATACAGGCCCTATTAGCCTTTGGTGAGTGAACGTTTTGTTCGTTTGCTTGTTTGTTTTCTATTAGCAATATTTTTTTCTTACTTCATTCATACTGTTTACGGCTGAGCCAACCGCGAGGTGCCATATCTGGACTGTCATATCGTTAAAGTCAGTTCCTTAACACAGAAGTTTAAAAACAAATGCACATGAAAAGACATTTTCTAAACCACACAAAGAAATGCTTACACATCTTTCGTCCATAAACTCTGAGATCATATAGTAAACTATTGTTCTGTCTGGAACTGGAAAAAAAAAAAAATCACATGTGGTGGAACATCTCTACACAAGGTTTCCATGGGGTCTGCTGTAAAGCGTTTATGTCTGACGTCATGTGAGCTCCACACTCTACAACACACACACACACACACACACACACACACACACACACCACTATGAAAAACAAAACAAAACAAAACAAACAAATAAACAAACAACAACACACACACACACACACACACACACACACACACACACACACACACACACACACACCAACTATCCAACAAACCGACGACACCCCCCTACCACCCCCACCCCTACAAAAAAAAATAATAATAATAATAAAAAATAAACGAAAAAAAAATGCTTAATATGGAGAGGTACATCACATACAATGCACCACGGAGCATCTTCAACTTTAAAAACAAACAGGAGGGAGCATAGCATCACTGACCTGTGTGTGGTCAGTACAAAACAAGTCCTTCTTTACCACCCTCCAGTGGGTAGATGCATATGCATGGTAAAGTCTCCTTAATGTTTGTTGGGGCAGATTTGGAAGAGTTTGTCATCCGTTTGTGTGTTCCAGTCCTTCTGCCCGGAGGTCTTGGACATAAGTCAGAGCTTCAGAATAATGAAATAGATTTTTGACCGCAGATCTTCTGTGTCGAATGCTAAACGTGTTTGAGGATTCTCCTCAGGTTTTAAAATTGAAAATAAAAGAAGAAAAACAGAACAAATATCAACAACGTTTCGGTCATAGACCGTCTTCGGGACTTGTGACATAAAAAGAAAAAACAAATAATACGACTAGGCAATGACGTATGAAAACATACACGTAAACGGACGATTACGTACTTAAACATATACGTAAACGGACGATTACGTACTTAAACATGTATGTAAACGGACGATTACGTACTTAAAGGTGTGTTGATATTTGTTCTGTTTTTCTTCTCCTTTTTTTTCTATTTTGAAATCTTCTGAGAATCCTCCAAGACATTTAGCATCTGAGCTTCAGGTTTCGCAAAAAGATTAGATAGTTTGCACAGTACTCTATTCGTGGCTATTCTTGGCAATTTTGATCCGTCACCTTACTGCTTCGAATGTGGACATGACTATATAGCAACCGGGCAAAAACTGTTGTAATTATCAGAATTTGATGCACAAAACGTCCCCGGCTCTACAGTCCATGCCCCAAACCCATACTACATACTCCATTTGGGAACAGACGGGTTTTCGAATGGCAAGTGGATAGGTCTTTTAGAAGTACGTGTATTTGGACGTTGAATCAGACCGACAGACACACCTATAATGCAAAGTTTCGTGCATAAAATTTGCATGGCTGGTTAGTGGAAGTATCCCACTCGCTCATCGACAATGTTAATGCGAATTGTCCCCTCACCCCTTCCCCCACCCACCCCCACCGGGCGTTATTTCAAGTTTTCTGCCTGAATAATGTCTTTCGCATGCTCTAAGGCAACCTACAGCCATCCATTCAATCTCTGTATCACCCCCCTCCCCCCGAGAGAGAGAGAGAGAGAGAGAGAGAGAGAGAGAGAGAGAGAGAGAGAGAGACGCACACATACACAGAGACAAACAGAAACACAAACACACACACACACACACACACACACACACACACACACACACACACACACACACACACACACACACACATGGCTGGTTAGTGGAAGTATCCCACTCGCTCATCGACAATGTTAATGCGAATTGTCCCCTCACCCCTTCCCCCACCCACCCCCACCGGGCGTTATTTCAAGTTTTCTGCCTGAATAATGTCTTTCGCATGCTCTAAGACAACCTACAGCCATCCACGCACGCGCGCACCGAAACAAGGGAGACAAACTGTACAACGACAGACGGCAATCAAGGCTGCAGTGTTATCTCCCGTCGCCGTTTCACGCTGGCGACTGACTTCTGACAAGACTGCTGAAAAGCTCATTAATCACGATGGACTAATTGTGTGACTTCTACTTAATGAAGCAGACTGTGGTTAGGAATAGGGAAGGAGGTGGGGGAGGTGGGGTCAGGGAGGCAAGGGGATGGTGGGGTGGGGAGTTGGAGAAGTGGTGTGAGAAGTGCAGAGTGAAAAGAGTGGAAGTCTGCAATCGAAGACGCAACTTCTGGTTTTGTGGTTGAGTAGCATCTCTCTCTCTCTCTCTCTCTCTCTCTCTCTCTCTCTCTCTCTCTCTCTCTCTCCTCTGTGTGTGTGTGTGTGTGTGTGTGTGTAGCTCATGTTCGAGGCAGTCGCACTTTGCTGAGTGTCTGCAATTAACTGCTAATTATTAGACTTCCATTATGTTTCTAGGTTCAGAAATGTTGCAAAGTTACTGCTTTCGGTACCATCCATCATGCCTGCAAGTTTCTTGGAGTTTCGTTCTCGCTGTGGTGTGTTTCATTTCACTGTTTTGGTTCGGACATTGAAGAGACTCCATCACTGTGTGTCAAAGGTCACAGGAATATGATTTATTCTTCGTGGCTTTGACATGCACAGCGGAGGTAGAACAGGTTCTACCCCTTCAAGACTTGGTCCCTGGATGACGTTGAACGGGCCCATCGTGTAGGACGGAAAAGAGAACACTCTGCCTACCCCGTCCCCTCATTGCAAAACTGCACAGGTGGAGTGTATAAACTGTCAGTTCTAAGTGAAAAGGACAGCAGAAAGGACTTGGCTGATACGCTGAACATTCGTGTGGGTGGCGATCTCATTTGCCTGGGACAAGGAGGCGTTTGCAGTCCAGTTTTATTCTCACTATTTATTATTGACCGTGCAATTGATGTAACCGTAATGGTAAGCACGGTGTAAAGCTATCCCCAGATTTAATGGAAATTGTGATACTGCTTCTTACTGATGATGTTCTGTTACTTTCTTTCTCGGTTGTTGGTCTGCAACGACAGCTGAATATTTTGAGGGATGCCTCGCATAGAATGAATTTGTCAGTTAATGTAGATAAAACTAAAATGGTCGTCTTTCGCAAAGGCGGTTACAGTGCAGCGGGAGAAATATAGTTCTTTGGTAGCAAAAAGCTAGAAGTGGTCAATCAATTTTGATACCTTGGAATAATTTTTTCTTCTTCCTCTCCTTTTCCTACGCTACAGAAGATACAGCCGCGAAAGCAAAGAGAGGAGTTGTATGTATCTTAAAACTGTTGTGGTCCCTCGATGAAAAGCATCCAAAAGTGTTCTTCAAATCATTTGACTGTCAAATCCTACCAATGCTAACATACGGCTCAGAAGTTTGGGGATTAATTGCAGACCAGAATTTGATTGAAAAAGTAATCTGTTTGCTCGGCTGCAGATGAGTCCAAAATAGCGCTGCACGATTGTTTTTGAAGAGGAGGAGGTGTGAGCACATCACTCCCATGCTGATCGAACTGCACTGGCTTCCCATACAGTATCGGTGGCAATTTAAACTGGCAGTTCTTGCTTTCCGCCACTTCAATGAATCTCTTCCTCACTATCTCTCTTCTTCTCTCTGCACCTACCAAAGTTCTCGTACCCTTCGCTCTTCTTCACAAAAACTTTTGAAAATCCCTAAGCGTTCTC
>CM065735.1:11666224-11668724 GCA_033310375.1 Conus canariensis
GAGGGGAAGGCGGAAGAGGCGTACGGGGGGACATAGAGAGGGAGGGCAGCAGGAGAAGCGGGAGGGTGGAGGTGAAGGGGAGGTAATTCTATAACTGCAGAGACAACCCCCTCCCGCACCGTAGCAGACGTGGATGGTACTGGGATGAGTCAGAGGTCTGTCAGTGTCAAGAATCAGCAAAGATATGACCATCGACCCGACACGTTTCGTGTGATCCATAACTTCACCCGCAAACGAGGGTATGCATACGCCACGGAGGGGAGACCAACAGGGACACGGAAGAAGGCAAATTATCTCCCTTCTCCAAAGTCACCCCTCCTCCTCCCCCCCTCCGCCCCCCCCCCCCCCCCCCCCCCCCCCCCCCCTTCCCATTGCGGTGTCTGGGCTACTTTTATCCACATGGTTAACATGTCCGAATCTGGAGTGTTGACACTGATGAGATGTTATGACGAATCACCTTGCAGATGTCCCATCCGATTTATAAAGTTGAATCAGATGTCCCATCCGATTTATAAAGTTGAATCACATGTCCCATCCGATTTATAAAGTTGAATCAGATGTCCCATCCGATTTATAAAGTTGAATCAGATGTCCCATTCGATTTATAAAGTTGAGTCAGATGTCCCATCCGATTAATAAAGTTGAATCAGATGTCCCATCCGATTTATAAAGTTGAATCAGATGTCCCATCCGATTTATAAAGTTGAATCAGATGTCCCATCTGATTTATAAAGTTGAGTCAGATGTCCCATCCGATTTATAAAGTTGAATCAGATGTCCCATTCGATTTATAAAGTTGAATCAGATGTCCCATCTGATTTATAAAGTTGAGTCAGATGTCCCATCCGATTTATAAAGTTGAATCAGATGTCCCATCCGATGTATAAAGTTGAGTCAGATGCCCCATCCGATTTATAAAGTTGAATCAGATGTCCCATCCGATTTATAAAGTTGAGTCAGATGCCCCATCCGATTTATAAAGTTGAATCAGATGTCCCATCCGATTTATAAAGTTGAGTCAGATGCCCCATCCGATTTATAAAGTTGAATCAGATGTCCCATCCGATTTATAAAGTTGAATCAGATGCCCCATCCGATTTATAAAGTTGAATCAAATGTACCCATCCGATTTATAAAGTTGAATCAGATGCCCCATCCGATTTATAAAGTTGAATCAGATGCCCCATCCGATTTATAAAGTTGAATCAGATGTCCCATCCGATTTATAAAGTTGAATCAGATGCCCCATCCGATTTATAAAGTTGATCAGAGGTCTAATCGATTTATAAAATTTATGACTTAAATGCCAGCCACTACTATTTTTTTCTCTCTCAGTATTTTACAAAGAATAGATGTCAGTACGAAATCATTATTTCCTGCATAATTTTTTTTTTTAATTGGAGAAAAAAGACCCTCGATGGTGGGGAGAGGGAGTGAGATCAGAGCACACAGAAAAAGTAAACAATGCACTGCATTGATTTACAGTAATACGGGGGAGGGCCAGGGATGTAGGGAGGTTAGGGGGACGGCAAACAGGTCGTCTGCGCATCCAGTGTGACCCCTACCAACGTCGGCTGGCGTGCTTAGGGCCAATGTACCTCCGGTTCTCAGAATATCGACCGGATGCAAATGCAAATCGAACAGTGCTCTTGCTTAATTTCAACATTCAAAGAGGGCGTCTTGTTAAAGACGACGTTTCCTTTGTAGAAATTTTTAAAGGAAAGAAGAAACAAGATGCGAAGCATATAAACTCCCAGTACAGTAGTACAACAAAAAATAATTAAAAAAAAAATATATATATATATATATATATAGAGAGAGAGAGAGAGAGAGAGAGAGATCAGACACTCTAGCACTTTCTCCCCTTTTGGTGGTAGAAATTTTGTATGTAAGAGAAAAGAAACAAAAATGCTGCTCTCCCGGCGGGGAAATGAACTTCGGTCTCCCGCGTAACAGGCGGGGACACTACCCACTATACTACCGAGAGGCTTACAAATATTTGTTACACATAAGTTTATAAACCAATATTGCTTAAACTGTACATCACAAAATTATCATTTATAGTTGTTAGTAACGGCTATTCTGGTAAAATAAAACATCGGGCATCATCCGTGACCCATAATGAACATATCTACACATTTTCAGAAAGATCGGCCCAGCAGTTTTGTCTGGAGCGAGTGGAACACATTTTGTAGACAGGTAGATGGACAGACAGACAGACAGACAGACAGACAGACAGCATTTCTTCGTTCCCATTGTAAAGTACTCCCTGTTCTATAAGAACTGGGAGTACAAAAATTAATGAGGAATGGAATGACGCACTGATACGGAAGAAGTAAGAGTAATGCGGGTTCTGTTTAAGAAGCCTCATTCATTGTTGAGTCACTATTATTAGCCAAACGGAATGAGACTTTTCATACTGACCAATCGGAACGTAGCTTCGTGTAAATGCTACTGTTGAAATCTTGTCTCTTTGTTTGCTCGTTCTGTTTGGATGGTC
>CM065735.1:11686604-11691604 GCA_033310375.1 Conus canariensis
ACACACACACACACACACACACACACACACACACACGCACACACACACACACACACGTCAGCAGAAGCACTGGATGGCTCGTTAGGTGCTATGATGTAAGCCAGGGACTTACCCTTCGCTTTACCCAGCAACTGTTTCGTCATATGGTCACGTTCACAAGAAGTACTGGTTTTAATTTTGTTGGGAATAAAGAAATATTTTCTTTGCCCCCACCCCCACCTCCCTAGGTAAGGTGAAGTAATGCTGCTTATAGTCCAGCCGACCGCAAAGGGCAATTTCAGGGCTGTCACCGCGTTGAAGTCAACTCCGCTCAAAGGTCTCCGATTACATCAGGAAGGGAGGTAACCGTCTGCCAAAGGTGACCCAGTGAAGGAGGCTGTGCCAGTCTTGAATAAAAGTTAATTGTTTGTTCCTTTCTCCAGTTGTTATTGCTGTACAGATGTGTCAGGCACAGGGTATATGGGCAAGCTTGGAACACCCTTTCTCTTGCTGTATAGATGTGTCAGGCACAGGGTATATGGGCAAGCTTGGAACACCCTTTCTCTTGCTGTATAGATGTGTCAGGCACAGGGTATATGGGCAAGCTTGGAACACCCTTTCTTTTGGGAGGACGTCTCCTTGTTCGTTCGGTACGCTCTGTGTTTGTCCTTTCTGCTGGGCGATTCGATGACGTAGGCAGCATTCGTTTTAGACTTACGGGCGGGTGAATTCATTTCACCACGGGGAGCAAGAGTTACCACCCTACTTGTTCATTGTTATATCTGTCAAAGGGCCACAACCCTCGACTTGCTTCTCTGACGTTCTGCTCCACATATCCGACACACCTGGGGGGATGGGGGGGGGGGGGGGGGGGGGTGTGGCATCGCGCAACAGCAGCAGCGGAGAGTCAGGGTGTGTGTAGGAAGGTCGATCATCATCAGTGTCGACGCCGGCGGCAAGAGAAGCATATCGATCCCACAGCTGGGGACCGGAATAGCTCAGTTGGTAGAGCGCCGGACTCGTAATCCAAGGGTTGTGGGTTCGAATCTCCGCCGGGCCGTTTCGGTACAGGGGGATTTTTCCCTCGGAGTTAACATTAGTTCTCACTCCATTTTTCCCATACAGTCCTTCGAATGAGACTATAAACCGAGGTTCCGTGTGTGAACGCACGCATAACATCTTGCACACACCGTACAATCCCATCACCAACTTTCGGAAGAGAAGGCCAGTTTGGCCGTTGGTATGGATGACACGTTACACATAGCATGGACCTTCCCCGAAGATGGAGTAATGCCTTAATGGCGGGATAAAAAACGGTCATGCACACGAAATTCCACTCCCTTTGTAAGGTAGATGGGATTGATACTTGTCTGTCCTTATAGGGAGTGTCCGCAGGAGTATCAGCCTGCGTACGCAGAAGAAGAAGAAGAAGATCCCACAGCTGACGGTGAACTCGCAGCGCTGAGGGTGGGAGCGAGACCTGGAAGTGCCGGCACGGTGACATCACTTCCTGTCTGCAGGCTGCCGTGTCCATTTCTCCTCATGTTACAGGAAGTGACGAAGTGTTCTGACCGGGCCACGTGACTTCAGACCACAGTGACAAAAAAAAAAAAAGAGACTCGTGAAGTGATGAGAGATTTGCGGATCCTCTGTACCTACCCCCTGGGCCATGCGCGCGCGCCGCGCGCGCGCACGCGCACACACACATACACACGCGCGCGCACGGACGCACGCGCGCGCGCGCGCACACACACACACACACACACACACACACACACACACACACACACACTCTCTCTCTCTCTCTCACACACACACACACGCACGCATGCGCGCACACATGCATGCACTTGCATACACACGCAGACATACATACTATTGATAGTGGCGCGGACAATGGCAGGTAGATCTGACCAGCGTGTTGGGCTGATGCGCAGTAGTTCAGACAACTGCTGAATTTTATCCATGAGACCCTCGTCTGAAACCCGTTCACCTTCGTCATCGATTCATCTATCCACAACCTGTAAATCCTGCGCACTGTAGGTCTCGTAGCTTAGCAGATATGGTATAGAGTATATGGACTAGTCCGCACGCAAGGACACCTCACTGATGAAAAAACTGAAACTGAAACCACGCCTGGTCAGACATTCGCCTCCTCACTGACCAACAGTCAATATAGGAAATGTCCACCACGATGAGTAGTGGACAGGTCCACCAGCTAGGTCAGTTTCACCGTGGGCGTTATACTAGTGTCAGGGAGTCTTGACATGTGGTAAGGAAGCCATGCGTCGAAATGAAGAACCACTAGAGAGAGCTTGACGGCAGAAGGTTTTCAGAGATAACGCCCCCCCCCCCCCCCCCCCCAGCGCCCACCCCTTCAGACAAAGTGTTTCAGCCCTGAACTGCTTACACTCTAAGGGGGAGGGGGGAAGGGGGGAGGGGGGAGGGGGACGCCAGGTCATGACTGCTAGATGCCCCTCTGCTGTGAACTTCTTTTTTTTCTTTCTTTTTTTTTCTGGTGCTGCCAGCATTCGAACCCGTAACTTTTGGTTGGGTGAACGTCTCAGAGCTTGCTTCTCTCTCTCTCTCTCTCTCTCTCTCTCTCTCTCTTGTTTATTAGACGGACGTCTTACCCCAACTGCTTACAGACACCTCGTTTCACCTGGTCGGCTGAGAGGGGAGAGGGAGAGGTGGGGGGGGGGGGGGGGGGGGGGGGGGGGGGGGGCGACAGAGGCAGAGAAAGGTCAAGGTCTGGTTATACTGTAACGCCTCTTTTTGACATGTTACAGAGCACAACAGACTTGAACGTGCAACTCTGGGTATTTTAGTGTACGCCTGCTAAGGACTGCTGTGAGAAAGGTCAAGGTCTGGTTACTGTAACGCCTCTTTTTTTTTTTTTTTTTTTTTTTTTTTTACATGTAACAGAGTACAAAGTCTTGAATGTGTTGCTCTGACTGGAGATTTAAGCGTACGCCTGCTAAAGGACTGCTGTACAGCACAACCAGTTCACCCCACCCCCACCCCCGCCCTCCAGGACAGGTGTGAATGGAAAAAGGCCAGAAGAGCCATGTCTTGCGTCCGGGCCTCGTCACCCTGTGAATGTCAAGGTCATTGCCTTCAAATCGGACAGAAGTGAACATAACTGAACGAAACGCGCAGCCCGACATAGACTATGAATATTCATAAATAATCAGACATGGACTATGAATATTCATAAATAATCAGACATAGACTATGAATATTCATAAATAATCAGACATAGATTATGAATATTCATAAATAATCAAAGAGAACCTTTAAAAACCAAAACATGTCAGTTTTCGCAACACCCTCGGTTTACCTCATTTGCTTGCTCTCTCTCTCTCTCTCTCTCTCTCTCTCTCTCTCTCTCTCTCCTCTCTCTCTCTCCCCCCCCCCCCTCTCTCTCTCTCATCTTCGATATGAACAAGGTAAGTGCGGAGTTAAAAGGCTTAGAGCTCGAAGTGGAAATCTTGCCAACGAAACATGTTCAGCCGTTAAAGTTGTACCCATCGCACCAAAACTAGTAACATCTGATTAGTCGAAGGAGCGCGCGGCATTCTCATTCACCGCCGTCACCAGCTTGTTTTAAACCACGTTTCAGTCGTAGTTGACACCATGTCAGCGTCATGTTACGCAGGCCCGCAGGTTTTAGTTTCATTTCGATCATTGCACCCTTCCACCGCCTATCACGTTGCCCCGCGCCCTTGACACAGTTTCAAAATAGTCACTGCTCTACATTCATGATGACAGACCGCCCACCCCGCTCCCCACACACACACAACACCCACCCACCACCATCACCATCACCAACACCACCCACCCCACCCCCAACACCCTCCACCACCCCCGCGTCCTTCAATCCCCTCTAACCACACCCACTCCCCTCCGAAACAGTGTGAAATGAGAGAGAGAGAGAGAGAGAGAGAGAGAGAGAGAGAGAGATTGATTGATTGATCTTTAATACACAAGGATGGAGATTTTAGGCCAAAGCCTAGTCTTACAATCTGTCCTTGTCATGCATACATTATTTCAGCACATATCATTCATACTGACAATTCAACATAACAACATGGTAATCTAATTCTACAATGATAAGCAAACTATTCATAAAAGCACTAATGAGATGGGGGATGGTAAAACAGAAGGAAACTTACAAACAAACAAACAAAACTACAGAGAGAGAGAGGTCGGAGGAGGGTGGGGAAGAGAGAATGGTAGGTAGGGGGAGGAGAAAAGGGATGGTAGACAGAGTGGGAGTGGGGATGAGCGATTTTAACGAAGTAGTAGAAAGAAACTCGTGGAGAGCGTGGCAGCAGAGAGTCCTCAGAAGAGAAGCCCCCTTCAAGCAAGTGTTTCGGCCCTTATCTCCTGACACTCTAGGGGGGTTGGGCCACACCCGGTTCATGACTCCGGATGTCCCTCTGCTGCCCCTTTTTTTTTCCCATCTTGGGACGAGCCATGGCTGGGATTCGAACCCATGACCCCCTGGACATGCTCATTTTCCACTTAATGACTCGCGCTTTAACCACTGAGCCACAGGGACACCTGATATTTGTAGGGAAATTAAGCCTTATGAAGTTCACTTTTGTTCCTCCTTGACCAGATCCAGCTTGAACACCTCTCTGCCGCTTCTGCCATTGCTTTCAGGGCTCTGGTTTTTTCCTTCCCTGCAACTGAGAGCTGTTTCATGAGGCTGTATGCAGACGTTCCTACAAACCCCCTAGCTCCAATTTCTGCAGTGAGGACTTTGACCTGATAACCTTCTCTCCTCAGGCTGTTTGCCAGATCAGCATACTTTTCAGTCTTGTAGATTTGAGCTGCCTCCATTCTGTTCTCATATGGCACCGTGAGCTCGATCATGATCAGCTGCTTGGTTGACTTAGAGTGGACTACTATGTCTGGTCTCATGCCACTCTTGCTGATGATCTCTGGGTGACTCTTCCATTCTGGGAGGTCTGCAGTGCACTCCCAGTCATCTGCCCCGTCCAGCAGACTCTGCC
>CM065735.1:11716604-11726604 GCA_033310375.1 Conus canariensis
TAAGGAAATAGTTCTGATGACTATTTTTTGTTTCAAACTTGTGAGACCTAGGATCACGCAATGTTTGAGATGTTGTATGCTTAAGTTAGAGGGACATGTACGTGATATGAAGTTTGCAGTTAATAGCTGCTGTTAAACCTGTAAGACCCTTATAAATATTCATGAGGCGTAGGGATCTGATAGATGGCGTCCCTAGGTGACGCTAGGGGAAGCGTGGATGTTTGGGAATTTACAGAGGTATTCAGTCAGGCCCCAAATCTCAAACGGAGAGGACTACACCTTGTTCTGTGAAGTGTGGTGATGGTGTTCTGATGGCACCAGAAATGTAAGTTGACGCATTTTTCCCTTTCTGTATTCTGGCAGTGCATCTAAGCACTATGTACTTTGTATTTGGCTATGTGTATATGTTAGACATTTGACCATGCTGCATTGTTATTATGAAATGGGTGTTGATTGTTCCATGCTTTGTATTCTTGACCCTTTGGGTTTTCTATAGGTTCTATTGAGCACTAAGATTTTGAAATTATTTTAGAAGTCGAGTTCATACTTGGTTGTTTATATGTATGAATACATGTTGAAAGGAAAAACGAAGTTAGATGATGTTCTGTGACAATAAAAAAATAAATAAATAAATGAGATAAAATACGGAAGTTATGGAGTCCTTATAAGTATCATGCTTATTGTAATTTGTTAAATAATAAGTGAATAAGCAGACAGTATAGTGATGCAGTAGACAGATTGTTAGTGGTGTTTCTAGAAGTTTCATAACTGAACAGCTGAGACAAAAGTCGCTAAATGATGGCCGGTAAGGCGATATTGTTGTGTGTTATTGACTTACGGGTTACTGTAATAGATGATTTTGCAGTACTTTTTGACCGGAGCGATAAGCCATAACTCTCTCTCTCTCTCTCTCTCTCTCTCTCTCTCTGTCTGTCTCGGGGGTGAACTTCCGGTTTGGAAATGTAAACAGTGTGTGACGGAGGCTCCCGTTTATTATTGAAATCCTGTGGTCTGTGTGGTTCATTTTGATTATTGTTGTGTGTCATTATCATTACGCCAGCATCGCCTATATTATTTCGGTCAGTGTGTGGACGTTTTGTGAGTGTCTTTATTTCTTTCATGTATGCGCGTGCTGTGAGAAAGGCAGAATTATTCTGTCGGACATTGAAACTTCGGAAGTGGCAGGACGGTGTTGCAATGGGTTTGCTCCTCTCTCTGTTTTTCCAGGGACTATTATTACAAAGATGTGGTGACGTTGAACTGAATCCCGGACCTACCCTCAGCACCAAGGCGGACAAGGCAGACAAGGCGGATACTCTTCGACAAACTAGGCTGAAAAGTGCCAGCGAAGCATCAGCCGCCTCCAACCCCTCCCCTAGTCGGACTGTGCTGAACCAACTTTGAAAGACTTGATGTCATGTATGCGAGATCTGACCAGGAAGTTCGATGGATTAAAAACGGACTTTGATGGAATGAAAGAGGACATGAAAGAACTGAAAGGTACGTGTGCAGGTCTGCGTGAGGATGTGTCGTCCTTAAGACATGAAGTATCTGAACTTAAACGAGAAAATGAAAGGTTAAAAGAACAAAATGACAAACTGCGTGAGAAGGTCCTACAGTTGGAACTGAAGAATGATGATTTAGAAGGTCGGTCCAAGAGGAATAATGTAATAATTCATGGCATACCTAGAAAGGAAAATGAGACTAAGCAGGACTGTGAGGGGCTGGTTCAGGATCTGATCACTGACCAACTCGAGCTGGCCAGTGACATTCAGTTTGACAGGCTTCACCGGCTGAACAGAAAAACTGACTCCCCCATCATCGGCTGTTGTACCTTCTACAAGGACAAAGAGCGACTACTGGGTGCTAGACGCAAGTTGCAGGGATCACGTGTATACATTAGTGAGGACTTTACCCAGCGTGTCAGGGAGATCAGGAAAAAACTCGTTCCTCATCTGAAGGCTGCAAAAAATGCCAATAAAAGGGTCTGTATGGTTTTTGACCATCTGATAATTGATGGTCAAAAGTACTACCTGGATCAGGCAGACAAACTTCAGCATGTCACTTAGGGACACGGCCGGCCTCATCATGAATATGTTAATTCATTGAAAATACCAAACTTTAATATTCATGAAATTGTGAACGTAAGAGAGGGAACGCAAGTTGGTCTGACACCGGCAGTGTGTGCATCGTCTGAGAAGAGCCCACGTGCAGGTCGAGCATTGGCAGGTAACACAGAGGTGTCGGTGGCAGGCGCTTGTGACAGTGTTCACACGGGTAATGCTGGCATCACTAAACACGTGATAGAAACACAGGTAGATGAAATGAGTTCGTTTGATAAAGTTGACAATGGGTCCACAGTTCGTGATGAAACAGATCTTCGTTCTAATAATTCTTTTATGGCCGCTTTGTCTAGCAGAGTGAATGTTTCTGTAATGAATGACAGCTCTTCGTTTGTCTGTTCACATGTTTGTGCAGTAACGTCTGCAAGCAATTCTGACTGTGTTTATAACTGTTGTGAAAGTGAGAAAGGTCAAGATCGTGTGAGAGGTCATGACAACGTAAACAGTCCATGTATGAAGGGTAAACCCGTTATGTTTTTACACTGGAACGTTTGTGGTTTGCTTCCCAAGATTGCTGACGAAGATTTTGTGTCATATACTGTTTCTTTCGATTTTATTTGTTTTGTTGAGACATTTGTGGTTGATTTTCAATCTAGTGTGTATAGAAATTATAAAGTGTTCTGTAGACCAGCTACTCGTTTTACAAAACGAGGGAGGCGCTCTGGTGGGGTTATATGTCTGGTCAAAAAGGAATGTTTGCCATATATTCAAGAGGTATATACTGATCATAAAAACGTCATTATGTTTCTTATTCATAAGAGTCTTTTTGGCTTATCAAAGGATATTTTGTATGTTTGTGCGTATGTGCCACCAGAGAATTCGCCATATTATTCGTTCTGCGATATTGAAAATGGCATTACTGATCTAGATGCCTGTATTGCTGATGCTCTACTAGTTCTGCCCGACGTGTCTTTACTTCTCTCTGGAGATCTAAATAGTAGAACATCTGATGTTCCACAAGACTTGAATGCACATGAAATCGTCAATAATTTTCAATTAAGCTACAGACCGGAGATGAGTGACAGAAACTCTGAAGATAAATGCTTAAACAGATATGGTAAGTTGTTGTTGAATATGTGTACATCACTGGGTCTATGTATTTTAAACGGTGTATGTAATGGTGACTGTCAAGGTCATTTCACATACATATCAGAAACTGGAAGTAGTGTGAATGATTATTTCATAGCATCCTGTGATTTGTTTGCAGTCATCCATCTGTTTTGTAAACTTTATGTAGCTGAACGAACTGATTCTGACCATTTACCGTTGGAATTTAGCATTGGTTCTCTTCAGAACAATAGAAATGAGACATGTGAAATAAAAAAAAGTTCAGTTTATTGAAAAATTCCAGTGGCAAGATAAACATGCTGATTTATTTAACGAGCAAATGAACAGCAAAGATACACTGTCGTTGTTTGGACGGGCTATTGCTCTCATTGACGAGGATGTTAATGCTGCCCTTGATGCTTTTAATGAGTGTATTATAAAACAAGCTGAATGCATGAAAAGACGAATTAGATTGGACGGTAGGAATGGGACAGTGACTGGTATGATACAGAATGCACTAGTACTAAACTAAAGGCAAGAAGGCTTCTGCGGATATACAGGAGAACGCTAGATGAAGAAGATAAAAACATATTGTCTTGCACGAAGAGAATACAAAAAATTGATCGAGAGGAAGAAAAAAGAAAATAACAGTTCTCTGCTTATGTAACCTCGTAAATTCGGTGAATGACCAGCAAGAATTTTGGAAGCACTTCCGCAGAATATCTGTGAAAAGGTGCATACATCCAATAACATAACTATTGATGACTGGTTTTCTCATTTTCATGAGCTTCTTGAAAATGGTGAAACCGAAGACGATGTTATTGATGTTATTAGCGAAGTAAATCTGTCTGAAAATAGTACCGAGTGTTCCTACTTTGATCGTCCAGTTTCAAGAGAGGAGATTTCAACTGCAATGAAAAGGCTTAAAAACAGAAAATCTGCAGGGCCAGATGGAATTATTGGAGAATTACTGAAATTTGGTGGTAATGTTATTATTGATTTCTTTGTTAAGTTTTTCAATACACTTTTTGATAATGGGTTATTTCCAGAACGATGGACAGAGTCAATAATCGTGCCACTGTTTTACAAAGGGTGCAACTGATGTCCCTGGCAATTATAGAGGTATATCATTGGGTGACATCAGTAGTAAGGTATTTAATTCAATAATCAATTGTAGGCTACAAGAATGGGTACGGCAAAATGACATCACAGGTGAACATCAAGCAGGGTTTAAGAAAGGTTACTCAACTATTGATCAGATGTTCACACTCTTAGCGTTAATACAGAAACAATTTTCACAGAACCGTAAATTATATGTTGCCTTTATTGATTTCGAAAAAGCTTTCGACTCTGTATCAAGATTATTGCTCTGGCCAGTACTCCAAAAGAATGGAATTCAAGGAAAACTCTACAAATGTATTAATAGTATGTATAGTAGTGTGAAAGCAAGAGTAAGATCTGGTGCTAGTTTTACTGACTATATCATGTGTACAAGAGGGGTAAAACAGGTGATGCATGCAGCCCTGTACTTTTCTCCTTATTTATAAACGAGCTAGCCCTGGAAATAATAGAGAAAGGAAGGCACGGTGCAACACTGACTCCTGATTTCATGGAATTGTTTATTTTGTTGTTAGCAGATGACATTGCCTTGCTTTCAGAAACACCAGTTGGGCTTCAGACACAACTGAATAGTCTATGGAGTGCATCTTCAAGACTTCAGCTTAAGGTCAATATGAAAAAGAGTAATGTTGTTGTATTCAGGAAAGGTGGTTATCTTGCAGCGAGTGAAAGGTGGTTTCTTAATGGAGAGGAAATGAAGATTGTTAACTGTTATAAGTATCTTGGTATATATTTCTCCATGAGACTTAGTTTTGTATTTGCTTGTGAAGACCTTGCAAGCCGAGCAAAGAACGCCTTGCTGTGTATTATGCAAAAGTTGTACACGCTTAAGAATAATTCATTTGCAGTATTTTTGAAAATATATCAGGTTCTACCTATTGCCATGTACGGTGCTGAAATATGGGGATAAGATAAAGCAGTTGCTCGTATTGAAAAGGTTCACTTATTTGCATTAACATTTTTTTTAAGGGTACAGCTTAAAACGCCGAATGATTTAGTTTACGGAGAGACAGGACGCTACCCTGTTTATGTAAATACGTCTGTTCGGTGTATTAGATATTGGCTTAAGTTATTACGTATGGATGGAAATAGACTGCCGGTGAAAGCTTACGAGATGTTGATGTGGCTAGACTCACGCGGTAAATATACATGGGTTTCAAGGATTCGAGAAATATTATTTCAGAATGGTTTTGGAATGTATGGCTAAATCAAGGGGTTGAAAATGTCAATGCATTTCTGGATGAATTTCGCCAGAGGCTTATCGATTGCCGATGGCAAAACTGGAGTGAACATATCCAAGACAGTGACCGTTTTCTTTATATAGAACTTTCAAATCAGCAAGGAGCTGTGAAAGGTATCTTTTAATTGACATCGACAGACATATTAGATGTTATTTAACAAAATTTAGATTTGGAGTAACAGACATGGCAATACATCGGGACCGTTATAATCAGGTATCAACCAATTCTGTAGCATGCCCATTGTGTAATGACGCAATAGAAGATGAAGTACATGTTTTGTTTTGTTGCCCTAGTCTCTGTGAGCTTCGGCAACAATATATTCCAGGAAAATTTTATGCAAATCCATGTCTATTCAACGTAGCCTTATTGATGGCTAACAGTAACGAAATTATACTGAAGAATGTATGCATTTATTTATATAAGGCATTTAAAAGGCGTGCGACTGTAGTTGAAGGATGTGAATGTTGATATTGAAGCATTTATCTGTTGTACTCTATGGTCAAAAGATGTTGGAATTTGTCATTATTATGTTGATGTATCCTTACTTTTTCTTGTCGTTAAAGTGCCATTGTAAATAGTTTCCCCCTTCAGTAGGGGCTGTGGCCTAACCTGAATAAACCATTTTCCATTTCCATTTCTGTCTCTGTCTCTGTCTCTCTCTCACTCTCTGTCTACTGAGGATATTTCTTTTCTGAAGAACATGTTACCGTACCGGTTATATGTATCTGTCTCCCTTATATGCATGATGAAGGTTACAGGGTTGTTGCCTATATAGGCTGTTTGCCTTTAATGTCGACTGAAATTGGCATATTTCTTTGTTGCTGTCTCATGTTTTTTCATTTTATGAGTCGAAGTGTTGCGCTTGATTATGTTCACATTCGATTCCCTTGACTGGTTGTAATTTGAGGATGCAGTCTGTATCCCACGTTGCTTAATTATAGAAGCGAGTGATGAGCAATTATGATGGAGCACATGGAATGAGATAGAATAATTGTGTTAGGGATATGAATCCCACATAATTGGCAGTTGCTGTTCTGACTTAGGGCAGCACAGGGTTGAACCGTGTCTTTGAGGTTAGGTTCACCCTGGTTTCAGAGTGGTCGTTTTGTCACTCGGTTAGTTCGTGTTTGGATAGGTTATCATTGTTGATAACCTCTGCGCAAATCCAACGCAAGAGACTAAGAGGGCTAAAGTGGTTGAACCTATGATTCCGAATACCACAGTATAGCACATTCCTGGTTATGTGTCTCCTGGACGATATGCTCTGGCTCGCAGTTAGAATGAGGGATACCTTATCCCTGAGATTGACCTAGTCTCGTAATTTTACTAAATGATGTTTTTCTGTCACGTGGAAGAACTTATGAAATGATTCGGATGTATGTGAACTATGCAATGGTGTAAGATGCATTTGTGGTTTACGTTCGTTTGCATTTTCATTTACAGGCCACGGTTGCTAGAGCCCTTTATATTTTCTTATTGTTTTCGCATTACTTTTAGTTTTACATTTTCTCTGTCTTTACCTTTACGTTTTTCTTTTCGCTTTATAGACCAAATTAAAAGAAAGGAAATTTTCACTGGGCCTGACTCATTTGTCTTTTTTTGGATGAACCGAGTCCAACTTTCTCCCGAACCCATCTCCCCTTGTGCGTTTCTTTACAGTACGAACAAGGGAGGTTTACATAACAATATAAAATAATAATGATAATAATAACAATAATGATGATGGTGAAAAGAGAAGAAGAAGAAGAAGAAGAAGAAGAGAAGAAGAAGAAGAGAAGAAGAAGAAGAGAAGAAAGAAGAAGAAGAAGAGAAGAGAAAGAAAGTAAGAAGAAGAAAGAAAGAAAAAAGAAGAAAGAAAGAAAAAGAAGAAAGAAGAAAAGAAGAAAGAAAGAAGAAAGAAAGAAAGAAAGAAAGAAGAAGAAGAAGAAGAAGAAGAAGACAGAAAGAAAGAAAGAAAAGAAGAAGAAGAATGAACAGCGGCCGTGCCAGGGTGATCAGCGTCGCCGACTCCGGGTTGGGAAATCGCGGGTTCGACTCCCATCGCAGCCGTTTATTCACGTTCACCAACTTCAGCGAGTTACGAAAACCCACGACACGTTGTCAATGACTGTATCAGTCTATAATAATAAACAAAAGAGACGAGCAATGAACAACAACACAACAACAACAACAACAAAGACAGACGCTTTAAAACAAGCCAGTCACCTCGAATTCGGCTTCCTACCGTTTTAAAGTCAGCTTCATCTTTGAAACAAAAATGATATGTATGTTACTTTCAAAGGCTAGTTAGAGACAAAGGGGGAAAAAAATCAAAATATGCCACACACACACACACACACACACACACACGCGCGCGCGCGCGCGCGCGCGCCAGAAAAGCTCTATAAAGAGTACCGTGCTATGATTGGTGCTCAAGAAGCTCGGCATTCTCACGCCCTATATGCCGTGATCCAAGGATTCATCACGTTGTCCTCAGTCACGTTTCGCGATATCTCTTTCGGTTTTCACGCAAATCTGCGAGAGTAGTTGTCTCCCCTATGCTTCAAAAAGAAAAAAAAAAAAAAAAAAAAGAAATGGGGGGAAAAAAGAACAAGATGCAAAGCATATAACCGTACTCCCAGTTTATCCTGAATACGTGTGAGATATTCCATAAAGAGGAAAAACCGTCTTGAGCTGGTGTAACCGTTAGTAATGGCTATTCTGGTAAACATCGGCCATCATCTGTGACCTATAATGAACATACTTACAAACTTTCAGAAAGATCGGCCAAGAACGTTCTGAGATATTCCATAAAGAAGAAAACAATTATGGGCCGTTAGTAACGGCTATAACGGTAAACTTAAACATCGGGCATCATCTGTGACCCATAATGAACATACCTACAAATTTTCAGTAATATCGGCCACGTACTTTCTGAGATATTCCATGAAGAAGAAAAACCGTTAGGGACCGTTATAGCCGTTAGTAACTGATATACCAGTAAACTAAAACATCGGGCATCATCCGTGACCCATAATGAACATACCTGCAAATTTTCAGAAAGATCGGCCACATACTTTCTGAGATATTCCATAAAAAAGAAAAACTGTTATGGGTCGTTATAGCCGTTAGTAACGACTATAACGGTCAACTAAAATGTCCGGAATCATCTGTGACCCATAATCAACATACCTACAAATTTTCAAAAAGATCGGCCAAGTACTTTCTGAGACATTCCATAAAAAAAGAAAAACCGTTATGGGCCGTTATAGCCGTTAGTAACGGCTATAACGGTACACTAAAACGTCGGGCATCATCCGTTGCCCATAATGAAAATACCTACACATTTTCAGAAAGATCGGCCAAGTACTTCTGAGATATTCCATGAAGAAGAAAAACGTTACAGGCCGTTACAGCCATTAGTATCGGCTATAACGGGTAAGCTAAAACATCGGGCATTATTCGTGACCCATAATGAACATACCTGCTAACTTTCACAACGATCGGCCAAGTACTTTCTGAGATATTCCGCGAAGAAGAAAAACGTTACAGGCCGTTACAGCCGTTAGTAACGGCTATAACGGTAAACTAAAACATCGGGCATTATTCGTGTCCCGCAATGAACATACCTACTAATTTTTAAGGAAGATCGGCCAAGTACTTTTTGAGATATTCCATAAAGAAGAATAACCGTTACAGGCCGTTACAGCCGTTAGTAACGGCTATAACGGGGTAAGCTAAAACATTGGGCATCATCCGTGACCCATAATGAACATACCTGCTAATTTTCACAAAGATCGACCAAGTACTTTCTGAGATATTCCATGAAGAAGAAAAACCGTTACAGACCGTTACAGCCGTTAGTAACGGCTATAACGGCAAAATAATACATCGGGCATCATCCGTGACCCATAATGAACATACCTACAAATTTTCAGAAAGATCGGCCCAGTAGTTTTGTCTGGAGCGAGTGGAACACATTTTGACCATGGACGGATGGACAAACACACACACACACAGACAGCATTTCTACGTTCCCATTCTAAACTACTCCCTGTTCTATAGGAACTGGGAGTACAAAAAGAACAAGGTGCAAAGCATATAAAAGTACTCCCAGTTTTTCTTGAATACGTGTGAAATATTCCATAAAGAGGCAAAACCGTTATGGGCCGTTATAGCCGTTAGTAACGGTTATTCTGGTAAACATCAGCCATCATCCGTGACCCATAATGAAAACACCTACAAATTTTAAGAAAGATCGGCCAATACTTTCCCGTTATGGGCCGTTATAGCTGTTAGTAACGGATATAACGGTAAAATAAAACATCGGGCATCATCCGTGACCCATAATGAACATACCTACACATTTTCAGAAAGATCGGCCCAGCAGTTTTGTCTGGAGCGAGTGGAACACATTTTGACCACGGACGGACACACACACAGACAGCATTTCTTCGTTCCCATTCTAAAGTACTCCCTGTTCTATAAGAA
>CM065735.1:11736604-11741604 GCA_033310375.1 Conus canariensis
GCACATGCGGTTACCTGAGCGGGCGGCATAGGCAGCTGAACAATCCTCTCGCCCTGACGTGGGCTAGTCACCTTGCCCAAGCGAAAGGGACTCCAACAATGGCGCCTAGAGGCGGGGGGGTGACAGCGAGCCGAGGCACCGATCCTTTCAGCCCTCAACATCTCTGGTTGGATCAACACCCCCAGCCGGCACACACCGGGACAGGCTGAGAGCGAGGCTCGATCACACAGACACCAAAGTGCGACTCGAGCTCGGCGTGATAAATGGTTCTCTCTTCACAGGAGGGAACTGTATGGTACCCCCCCCTCCCCTCCCCACCCCGCCCCACCACCCAGGCTGTCAGTAAAGGGTTCACCATTATCAGGGAGGAGAACGAGGTCTGACGGCCCCCCTCTGTGCCCGCCCCCCCCCCCTCCCCCCCAAAAAAAAAGAAAAAAAAGAAATAAAAAAAAATCAAGGTCTGGTTTCAGGGGCCATTTAATTAAGACAAAATGTAGCACCGCTGGATTGGTCAAAGCTGAGCAGCCAAATCGAAGCCTTAAAACAAACGTGTGTACACACACACACACACACACACACACACACACGCGCGCGCGCGCGCACGGACGCATGCACACACACGCACGCACGCACGCACGCATGCGCGCGCGCACACACACTCACACACACACACACACCAAAGGGACTGCACTGCACGTAAACTGCTGTACTTTCATACTTTTACGTCGACGATGCAAATGCAAAACGGAATCGCGATTTTCTTTACTTCATTCTTTAAAAAAAAAAAAAAAAAAAAAAGTTCCAGCGTCTTCGCGCAGTTTCTGCATCCCTGCATTGAATATTAACACTAAAATGTCTCCTCTTCATTCCTACCCCCCCCCCCCCCGCCCCCACCAACCCCAGCCCTGACCCCACCCTTCTCCACCCCCCCCCCACCAACCCCAGCCCTGACCCCACCCTTCTCCACCCCCCCACCAACCCCAGCCCTGACCCCACCCTTCTCCACCCCCCCCCACCAACCCCAGCCCTGACCCCACCCTTCTCCACCCCCCCCCCACCAACCCCAGCCCTGACCCCACCCTTCTCCACCCCCCCCCCCACCAACCCCAGCCCTGACCCCACCCTTCTTCACCCCCCCCCCACCAACCCCAGCCCTGACCCCACCCTTCTCCACCCCCCCCCCCCACCAACCCCAGCCCTGACCCCACCCTTCTCCACCCCCCCCCCACCAACCCCAGCCCTGACCCCACCCTTCTCCACCCCCCCCCCACCAACCCCAGCCCTGACCCCACCCTTCTCCACCCCCCCCCCACCAACCCCAGCCCTGACCCCACCCTTCTCCACCCCCCCCCACCAACCCCAGCCCTGACCCCACCCTTCTCCACCCCCCCCCACCAACCCCAGCCCTGACCCCACCCTTCTCCACCCCCCCCCCACCAACCCCAGCCCTGACCCCACCCTTCTCCACCCCCCCCCCCCACCAACCCCAGCCCTGACCCCACCCTTCTTCACCCCCCCCCCACCAACCCCAGCCCTGACCCCCCCCTTCTCCAACCCCCCCCGGCACCCCCCCCCCCCCCCAACCTTCTTTCCCCTCCTCCCCTCATTTTCATTTTCTCTAAGTCATAGTCACACTGAAGGAGCAGCTGCTTTTGCATGCGCTTGCTAGCTTTTCAACTTACTACTTGTTAATGATTTCCGTATAAAAAAAAAAAAGAAAGAAAAGAAAAAGAAGCTTTGAAACGTAACATAGGAAGAGAGTGCATAGAAATCTCCAAGTTATGGTAACAATTAGTATTGTAACCTTAAAAAAAAAGTACATGCTGTACGGGTAACATCAATACACTCGCACACAGTGTAGGATGCCTATTGTCAGCGAGACAATTAAAAACAAGATGCAAAGCATATAAGCGTACTCCCAGTTTATCTTGAACACGCGTGAGATATTCCATAAGAGGAAAAACCGTTTTGGGCCGTTGTAGCCGTTAGTAACGGCTATAAAGGTAAACTAAAACATCGGGCATACTCCGTGACCCATCATGAGCATACCTACAAATTTTCAGAAAGACCGGCCGAGTACTTTCTGAGATATTCCATAAAGAAGAAAAACCGTTATGGGCCGTTATAGCCGTTAGTAACGGCTATAATGGTAAAATAAAACATCGGGCATCATCCGTGACCCATAATGAACATACCTACAAATTTTCAGAAAGATCGGCCCAGTAGTTTTGTCTGGAGCGAGTGGAACACATTTTGACCACGGACGGACAGACAGACAAACACACACACAACACACACACACACACACACAGAGCATTTCTTCGTTCCCATTGTAAAATACTCCCTGTTCTCTAAGAACTGGGAGTACAGAAAAGGGCATCAAAGTGGCCGTTACAGCAGTAATCAGGAAGACGACTAGACTATCAACAACGTTTATCTCACCACGCCTTGCTCGGAGCCAGCAGTAACTGTGTTATGGATTGGGTTGGTTTGGGTTTGGGTTTAAACTGGATTTCATTCATAGCCTTGGTAGACGGGGCCTGTGTGGCCGTCTGGGCCCAACCTGAACCGAACAGAAATCCCCGCAACTCTTCTCCGTTTCTTATTTCCATGTTCAAATTGTAATTTCTTTATTCATGTTATTTTCTTCTTCTTCTTCTTCTTCTTCTTCTTCTTCTACTTCTTCTTCTTTCTTTCTTTCTTTCTTTTTTTTTTTTTTTTTTTTTTTTTTTGGGGGGGGGGGGGGGGGGGGGGGTTCAACCAAAAATACATCGAAAACAACAAAAATGACACAAATTTCAAAGACCAAAAAAATTGCTTACGGTTAGAAAAAAGAAAGAACTAAATGTGCGAATTAAGTGTCCATTACGAAGCTCACATAAAGTGACTGCTGTATCGGGTGTAAACGACTTTATCAATTTTTTTTTTTTTGGGGGGGGGGGGGGGGGGGAGGGAAGGGAGAGGGGAAATCGAGCAATTTTTAGAAAGGGTTAGGTAGTGGGAGTGGGGGGGGGGGGGGGGGGAGGAGGGTAGCAGGCGGAGGAAAGAGGGGAATATGGTGGTGGTGGTGGTGGTGGGGGCGGAGCGACAGGGTTGGAGGAGGAGGAGGTGGGGGGAGGGGGAGGGGGGGGGAGGGGAGGGAGTGTTGGGCGTGTCCAGCAAAACGTAACTCTCGTTCCCCGCACGTCTTGCACTCGCCGTCAAGTTGCTGAGCAAGTTGTTTCCCTTAGCTGATAAGCCGAAGAATGTATACACTTCCAACACACGGGTCTTACCAAGCACGCGACATAATGGAAACCAATGCAATGATCTTAACAACATTGAGGGACCCCCCCCCCTCCCCCGCCTCCCTTTCCCCGCTCTAAACCGTGCATGGTATCGGGCACGTAGGCCTGCAAGCGTGGTGAAATCGCACACTTTGGCAAGTACGCTTAGGCACTGACACAATACGCATTAAGTCATTGGTCTGGGAGATCGGTTCGGATATTTATTCAATTATTCATTTATTGATTTACTTACTCATTCATTCATTCATTTCTTTTATATATCTATTTATTTCGTTATTGTTTATTTCTTTGTACATTTATTTATTCATTCATTCGTTTGTATATATCTATTCATTTATTTCCTCATTGTTTATGCATTTATCTATTTACTTATAACTGTCCATTATTTATCTGTTTTATTTATTCATTTACTCATTTGAAAGCCCAACCAGTCCAGCACAGGCAGCGTGGAGTCCCTCCATCACCACGTACTGTTACAAACGACGACAACACATTCACACTGACCTTAGCAAGTTGGTCAAGTTCTTACACAACAGTTCATAATAACAAACATGATGGCGAAACGACAGGTGTTTTTTTTGTTTGTCTATCTGTTTGTTTGTTTTATATACATATATATATATTTTTAACACTAAGCTATGCTGGTGGCGACTTGCAGTCCGTCCGTCTATGACCCTCGGTTTAAACACACACACACACACACACACACACACACACACACACTCTGTCTGTCTCTCTCTCTCTCTCTCTCCCCTCTCTCTCTCTCTCTCACACACACACACACACACACACACACACACACACACACACACGAATTTTAAATATTAGTGTTAGCGCACCACCAAAAAAAAAAAAAAAGGACAAACGAATCACAAGACAAAACACGACGCGTTTCGACCTCTTAGGTCTTCTTCATGGCAAGACACAAAACAATCAGGACAACGAAAATGAACGAGCAATCACTTATCTCCATCCGCTTCAGCGCAAGATAAGCATTCCGCTGTGTGTGTGTGTGTGTGTGTGTGTGTGTGTGTGTGTGTGTGTGTGTGTGTGTGAGAGAGAGAGAGAGAGAGAGAGAGAGAGAGAGAGTGAAAAAAATGAATAAGAAAAGTATCAGAGTAAGACTACAACTACCCTCCTCCTCTATCCCCCCCACTCCCCTCCTTCCTCAACTTTCTCCTTCCTTTCTGCACCCCTCCCCCATTCCCCCCCCCCCCCTCTCGAACCCCCTCCCCCCCCCCCCCCTCCTCTCTCTCTCCAATAAACATAGATTGCGCTAGGTTTTTGTCAGTTGCGTACGTCATACGCTGACCGGCTGAAAAAATGCGTACGACTGGCCTGATTTTGCGTCCGCACAAAAGTCATAGAGATACGTGAACTGAAAAAACAAACAAACAAAAAAAACAAACGATCTCGTCAAGGTCGAACAAGGTCTTTTTAATACTGTCTGATCTTTCCACCTCCGATTTCATAATCCCTGAATGCTCCACTTCTGCTGTAGACGTGGAAGGTTCGACTTCTGAGGAAGGAGGAGTTGATGATTCTGAAACACTGATCCAGTGGCCTTTTCTGCGAAAAGAAACGTGAAAGGGATTGCTACTTTTTCTCTGCCATTGTTTTCCATAAACTGGGGCGATGGCGGGAAAGAATGACGGCAGATTCGTGGGATCTAAACTGACGACACGCGTGACGTCACAGCCTGCACGTCCGACA
>CM065735.1:11746604-11749104 GCA_033310375.1 Conus canariensis
TCACAGAACTGTTAATATATAATGGATATCTACCCAGTTCGCCAAACACAATTTTGTTTGGTAATTTTAATGGTACTTTCAAAAAACGTTTGCATGCAAATGTATGAATTTTTTCAATGTTTTTCAATCTGTTTAGCCCCCACAATTCTGCAGCATACATAATGACAGGTTGAACTTGTGTGTCAAAAATTTTAAAGAAGCAGGATTTAGATATATCATGAAGACTGCTAACATGTTTTACACAATTCATACACGCTCTTTTACCCTTTGCTGCCAAGGCATCAACACCTTTACAAATACTCATTTTCGTTGTAAAAACAAAACCCAAGTAATTACGCTCGTTTACCACTTCCAACATAGATCCGTTTAAAGTCCATTTATCATTTTTACCCAAGAACCCTCCTTTTCGAAAAACCATCACTTTGGTCTTATCTTTATTTATATTTAAAAATAATCTTTTACAGACTTCATTTAATAAATTAATTTGATTTTGGAGACCCCTGGCAGTACCGGATAAAAGAACAATGTCATCGGCAAACAACAGAAGGAATAGTTAACAAAACCAGGTAACGTCTGAATGCCATGCATACCGCTGCCATCTACATATGCAGCAATTTCATTAATGAAAATAGAAAAAAGTACTGGACTAAGTATGCAACCCTGTCTCAATCCTACCGGACAACTAAAAAACTCCGTAAGACGATCTTCAATTCTCACGCATGAAACAATTGACTCATAAATCGCTGTGACTGCTGTCTCAAACTTGCCATGTATGCCAGTTGTACGCAAAATTTCAAATAGTGGTTCGTGTTGGACTGAATCAAATGCTTTTCTTAGGTCTACAAAACATGCATATAGTTTGCCACCCCTTTTTGAAAAACACTTTTCTATAACAGCATTTAAAGTAAAAATATGGTCGACTGTGGAGTAACCCTTTCTAAACCCCGCCTGAGATTCTGACAGTTTTCTGTTCTCTTCGATCCATTTTACCAGTCTCCTATTCAGAATCGTACAGTAGCATTTACTAACTAAGCTTAATAGCGAAACCCCCCTGTAATTGTCAGTTACTGTTTTGTCACCTTTTTTAAAAATTGGAACTATGATTGCTTTAGTCCATTCTTCTGGATACGAACCTCTGTCGAATAGTGCATTGAATAGTTTAGTTAAAAAAACGACCGAAAAGTTGCTACTTAATTTCAACATTTCTGCAGTGATTCCATCAATTCCACACGTTTTTCCTTTCTTAAAAGAATTAATAGCTTGAAGTACTTCACTCTCAATTACAGGCAAGTTCAATTCATTGCAATCAGTATTAACATTTTCGGTGCTATTGTCATGTACTTTGATCTTCTGCACATTGCACAGGCTTTTAAAATGATGGTTCCATTGTTGATCTGATATATCAGGGCAAATTTGAGACTTTTTTCCGCCTGTCATACTTCTTACTTCTCTCCAAAACCCCTCACTATCTTTACCGAAAGAAGCCAGTCTGTTAGCTTTTTCACGTTTAAAACAGCCCTTTTCTTTTTAATGAAAGACTTGTAATATTTTCGATGCTGAACAAAATCTTTACGTTTGTCAGATTTAAACTTTTTACAACTACGAAAGATTGTTAACGACTGCCTCACTTTGCTCTTTAACTGTGCGCAATCCCTGTCGTACCAATTGGTATTCGTGGCTCATTACTAACACATATAGTTTTCTTCATACAATCACTACCACTAACCAAAGCATTAGAAAACAAGTTTACAGCTTGATTAACATCTGTATCAATTAGCGTCAACGCCCGGGAACACAATCTATTAGTCTCCTCACTGTTTAAAGCCTCTACAAATGTGGTTCTAAGCTTGTATTCCAAATGCGTTTTTCAATCCATTTCTTTTCTTTTCTTCTAAAATGATCGAAATCAACATCCACTTTCAGTGTAATACAAACAGGGAAATGTGCGGAGTCCACAGAGGACAAAACACGCAGTGACGTAATAGAACCCTGCAGACAGAGATCACCAGATGCTATAAAATAGTCAATGGTGCTGCCCCCTGAACTGGAAACAAAAGTCAGTGAATCATCGAAACCAAACTGAATTAGACCGTTCATGACAACACAATCAAACGTTGAACAGAAATTAATCAACTCTTTTCCTAAATTTGTTACTACCGTATCTTCAGACTTCCTACGGAACACATAATCCTCATCACTTTCACACAATGAGTCCCATACATTATTTTCCGACAAAACATCCTTTAACAAAACATTCTCGCACCCAGTCCTCGCATTCATATCTCCACACACTATGACATGGAAATCCTCAAAACGTTCATGGAGATCAATTAAGCACTGTTCAATGATTTCAATACCAAAACCATGTTGTGATAGTCTCCAGTAAATACTGTCATAAGGGTGTATATAAATACTGATAAGAAACACTGGTTTTTACAGTTCCAAATAATTCGCGATCCATTTTCAAAATGATAACATTACGTATTGATCCTCTCAGTAA
>CM065735.1:11766604-11776604 GCA_033310375.1 Conus canariensis
TTCAAAAGAAATGCACCCAGTGAGCAACATTAAATGAACATTTCCATGACTTAATTCCTATGTTAATGTGTATGAGGAGGGCTGGTATCCATTCAACGTTTCCAGCAATCTAAGAAATAATTCAACACTGATACTGGTCTGTCATGATTATATCTACTTACCAATCGCCATGTGGGAAGTATTACGATGTGGATTTTGTTTTTTACGTCTGATATCTGGGACTATAGGCATATACATACATAATATATATATATATATATATATATATTTTAGGTGCTCCACTGATCCGATGACTGATGCTATAAAAAAGAAAGAATAAAAACCAAAATTAGTGTCAAAGTCTTCAACTGGTTGAAGATGGACAGCTAAGACAGAAGAACATCATCATCATCATCATCATCATCATCATCATCATCATCAACAATAATAATAATAATAACAATAATAATAATGATGATGATGATGATGATAATAATAATGATGATGATGATAATAATGATAATAATAATAATAGTAAGAAGAAGAAGAAGAAGAAGAAGAAGAAGAAGAAATAGATGAATAAATAAACAAATGAAAAAGAAAAACAATCAGTAAATACATAAATAAATGTCAAATGAATTTGTTCACTGGCAGGACATGAAGATTGAAATTAGACTCCGCCATCGCTGATGCCAGGTCAAAATTCAAATAAAAACTCAAAGCACAGTCCGAAGCAACTGGCATTTATCTAACGGACAAAACAAACTTGAAAAGTGAATTTTTAACAAATTCATATATTCACACACACACACACACAAACACACACACACACACACACACACACATATATATATATATATATATATATATATATATATATAGAGAGAGAGAGAGAGAGAGAGAGAGAGAGAGACTTTTTGACACTTTGATATTTTATTGTCATTACCAAAGAGGTCTTTTGACAAGGGGGAGAGGTAACAGAACAAAAACATTTCCCTCTTCCTTTCCTGCAAACAAATAATACACTTTCATTCCTAGTGTGTATCAAATCTAAAATTAACAAAAACAAATAAATTCGTAACATTTCGTTATGTCCTCACCTCACGCACAGGAGTAATGCAGTAAGGTTTAAAAAAAAAAAAAAAAAAAAAAAAAAAAACACCTTAAGACTGACTCGACCATCCGCTGAATCAAATGATGACATTGTATTTTACTGATGTCTTCAACATGAAAAAAAAAGAAAAAAAAAAAGACTGACTCGACCATCCATTCAATCAAATGATGACATTGTATCTTACTGATCTCTTCAACATGCGATGAATGATAACATTCATTCAGATATCTCTTATAATGTATTATCTTCAATTTCACTATCCTTCATCCGTCTAATTTTCAATGCTTCCGCGATGAATTTCACAACTGGTTTTATTACAATTTCATCATCTGATGATAACACAACAGCGACATTTTGTCTTTTCGCTATATCTAACTGGAAAAATGAACAGTTTGTCCGCACTTCACTATAACAGAGAGAGAGAGACACGCATATATATACATACATATATGTATGTGCATATATATATACATATATAATTATATACATGTATATATATAATTACATATATACACATATATATATACATAAATATATATTTATGTAGATATGTAAAAATATATGTGTATATATATAATTATATACATATATATTTATATATATAGTCAATTATAAACAAAGCTTGCTCTTATGTCTTAGATTGAAGAAATAGGGGGAAATAAGCATTCACATCTGCAGTGGTAGATCATTCTGCCTAAGCACAGTGCTTGAGTGGGTGAATGGGAGAAAATAAAATAAATGCTTTTCAAAATGAGCCTTCAGCAAGCTTACAGTCTCCAAGAAGGAGACAATCTCCAATGGGGAGGAAACTCACTAACACATAACTCCTGGTCAGATACCGATATTTCGAAACCTGATTGTTTCTCCTCAGTGACCGCGGAAAGTGATAATTTGACTCCTCTGCCTTTTCGGTTTTAAGAAGAATGGTATCCCAGAAAAGGCTGGTGTGCAATACCGTAGTATAGTTTGTTGAGTTTTCAAAAAACCAACCAAAGGTGCCACCTAAGAAGCAAAAGAAAATCATGAAAGAGCAAAACAAGCTACATTTTCTTGTGAAAAGTAGAAAATATAAAAAGATAACCTCTTAAGACACAAGTGCTGAGGGCCAGTTCTTGGAATGAATCCGCAAGGGACAAAATTACAATAAACTAATAAATTCCAAGGATAAGTATATATATTTTGTTAAAAATATTTTAAAAAATGAAGTATTAAAATCTACAAGCTTGTTTCAAGCCTTGCTATCTTCAGGATTGTAGATCTAAATAGCATAAATTTCAGCTTGTAGATTTTAATACTTCATTTTAAAAAAATATTTTTAACAGATGTTGCTCCCCAAGGGGTTGAGCACCTTCAGATTTTTTAAGGACACTTATATATATATATATATATATATATATATATATATATATATATGCGTGTATCTCTCTCTCTCTCTCTCTCCTCTCTCTCTCTCTCTCTCTGTGTGTGTGTGTGTGTGTGTGTGTGTGTGTGAATTTGTTAAAAATTCACTTTTCAGTTTTGTATTGTGCATTAGATAAATGCCAGTTGCTTCAGACTGTGCTTTGAGTTTTTATTTGAATTTTGACCTGGCATCAGCGATGTTGGAGTCTAATTTCAATCTTTATGTCCTGCCAGTGAACAAATTCATTTGACATTTATTTATGTATTTACTGATTGATTGATTTATTTTTTTTTTCATTTGTTTATTTATTCATCTATTTCTTCTTCTTCTTACTATTATTATTATTATCATTATTATTATCATCATCATCATCATCATCATCATCATTATTGTTGTTGTTGTTGTTGTTGTTGTTATGATGATGATGATGATGTTCTTCTGTCTTAGCTGTCCATCTTCAACCAGTTGAAGACTTTGACACTAATTTTGGTTTTTATTCTTTCTTTTTTATGGCATCAGTCATCGGATCAGTGGAGCACCTAAGGCGGTTTTTTTTTGGTTTGTTTGTTGTATAGAAACAATTACGCTCGATGACCTGAAGTTGATGCAAAGTTTACTGCAAGATGAGAATGGGAAAAAGATGAAAACCGTTTTTTTTTTTTTTTTTCTCTCTCTCTCCAACTTCCGCACGATTACGTTCAATGTTTGAAATCGACATAAGAGGATCACAAACCATAACAATAACGTAAAAAAAAAAACCCCAAACAAACAATATACAACTAATGGGACAGAGAAATACCATGAACAGCCCTTGAGGACATTCATTGAACGCATTTAGGCCTAAATAATTCTATTAGGCCTATAATTCGTCCGTCCCCCTCTCTCTCTCTCTCTCCCTAACATTAATCACAAAAAGTGAGAACTCTTTGGCGACGCATACGAATAATAAACACACATCTCCCTCTGATCCAAACAGGTATGTGTTAATCATCAACAGGCAATTAATTGGTGTGATGATTATTATTCATCTAGACTTGGCACAAAGGGAGAAAATTCTTCATGTGATAAGCCGACCAGTGTGCTAGATCGTCTCCCTTGTTTTAAACGTGGCAAGAGACGGAGAACGTGCGCGCGCTTGAGAGGAAAGAAATTGGGTTTCAAATGTCCGTTGTAAATTACATCAATTTGGATTTGGTTATGTTTGGATAAACCAAGGCATGGAAAATGATGGATTGTTTTTATGTGAGTTTAAAGACATATTGATTGCATGCAGGTGGCAGGAATGGGACTTTCATGCCAAAAATAGCGAGAATTTGACTATGTAATAGATATTTTGTACCGTACTCGATGACAAACTTTATCTGCAAATGGATTTATGCAAACACATCTGAAGTTTATCATGACCAAATTTAGACTGGGAATTTCAGACATTGCACAACATCGGTATCGTGTCATTAAATAGACTGGAATGGATTTTAACTTGTCCACTATGCAAAAACGGAAAAGAAGTGCATTTTATTTTATTATTCTGTAAACTATCTAATCTAAGAGCGCTATACATACCAACGTATAGTTTGCTTCTGGCGTTTCAGAATAAAAGCAAAGTAAGAAATTTCTCATTATTTTACTCGTTCAAGGCGTTTCAGTTTTGATCCGCGTGACTGCCTAAGAGAGAAGTGCATCCAGTCTTTCTAGTGTTCTGTATAATCCATATATTATTGTTATGTTTTCATACCCCCCCCCCCCCCCCCCCCCGTCCCCCCACACGCTTCATAAGGGGCAATGGCCTTTACATGAATACACCATGTGAGTTCTCCCCCTCTCTCTCTTTCCAGCAAGCGCTCGCACGTTCCGCTTCTCTTGTCACGTCTACAACAAGGGAGACGATCCAGTCAAATGTTGGCTCATCACGTGAAAAATTCTTTCCCTTGTGTGAATGTTCGATGAAAATCATCACATCAATTCATTGCCTACTGATTAACACACACATGTTTTGGTCAGACAGAGATGTATGTTTATTCGTATATGTCGCCAGAGATTTCTCGTTTTTTTGTAAAGAGAGAGAGAGAGAGAGAGAGAGAGAGAGAGAGAGAGAGAGAGAGAGCATCTCTTGGGACATTGAGAACGAAAATTAAACAACAAAATCAGGCATACATCAATGCACAAAACTGATCTCAAATGTGTTCTATCAATGACAAACGATGACAAGAACATCATAGAACTAAACGGGAGACATCGAAAAAAATAGACAAAAGCTACTTCATTATTTACGTATCAGAAATTCTAAAACTTACTTTTTCATCCGCCCCCACACACTACCACCACCTCCACCATCACCTAGTGCCCTATATCTTACTAGATATAAGTAGAGTCAGATAATATCCCCAACAGGGAATTTGGCTATATTGAAAGTGGACTTACGCAACACCACCATAACAGCAACAGTCACCGGCCATTATGCAAAAATCAACCATTAACCTCGGAGTAAATCGACGCATTCGGAGCATTTCATAATGAAGTTAAGATCATTTTCATTCACTATGTTGTCACAGTTTCTTCTTTTTTTTCTTTTTTGAAAAATCTATAATGTCCACGCCCCCCCCCCCCCCCCCCCCCCACACACACACACACAACAGGTTGACGACCACGGCATTGAAGTTGAACACCCTAATTCACAACAACAACCTTTTTCTCCTGTCACACAGTTGTACAATTTCTGAAGGGGAAGCATTGGCAACACTCTATAGCTTCCTATGTACCCACTCTTCCTGTGTGCATACCAGAGACGCGCCCTCACTGAATCCGACTGGAGCGTATTGATATTTTCCCCGCTTCATACTCCCCCCCCCCCACCCCCTTCCCCACTCGATATTACCCAAGGTAGATATTCCACGTACTCGATAATCCCCCTTATTGTCACTGCTCAATACTCCCCTGCTCAATACTCCCCCTGCTCAATAGTCCCCCTGCTCAATACCCCCTAATGGATACTCCCCCTGCTCAATACCCCCCCTGCTCAATACCCCCCTAATTGATACTTCCCCTGCTCAATACTCCCCCTCTGCTCAATACTCGCCCCACTCAATACTCCTCCTGCTCAATACTTTCCCCGCTCAATACTCCCCCTGCTCAATACTTTCCCTCAATAGTCCCCTGCTCAATACTCCCCCTGCTCAACACTCCCCCTGCTCAATATTCCCCCTGCTCAATACTTCCCCTGCTTAATACTGCCCCTACTCAATACCTCCCTGCTTGATACTCCCACTGCTCAATACTCCCCCTGCTCAATACTTCCCCTGCTCAATATATCCCCCTGCTTGATACTTCCCCTGCTCAATACTCTCCCTGCTCAATACTTTTCCTGCTCAAGACTCCCCGTGCTCAATCCCCCCTGCTTGATGCCCCACTCCACTCCCCTGCTCAATATTCCTCCTGCTCGATATTCCCCCTGCTCAATACTCACCCTGCTCAACACTCCCCCCTGCTCATTACTCCCTCTGCTCAATACTCCCCCTGTTCAATACTTCCCCTGATGAATACTCCTCCTGCTCAATAACCCCCCACCCCGATGAATACTCCCCCTGCTCAATACTCCCCCTGATCAATACTCCCCCTGGTCAATATTCCCCTGCTCGATATTCCCCCGGCTCAATACTCCCCCTGCTCAATACTCCCCCTGCTCAATACTTCCCTGCTCAATACCCCCCCCCCCCCCCCTGCTGAATACTCCCCCTGCTCAATATTCCCCCTGCTCGATATTCCCCCGGCTCAATACTACTACCCCTGCTTGATACTACCCCCCCCCTCCCCTGCTCAATACTCCCCCTTGTTCACTATTCCCTGCTTGACATTTTACCCTGATCGGTTCGACCCTGATCGGTTCGACCCCCGGCCACAACAGAATGAAGTTCTTGTTCTGGTGGAGGGAGAAGGGGGCACGAAAGGACATTTTCTCTCATACCACAGCTAAAGACCTTGAGCACGCATACACAGAGACACACCCATGCCATAGGCAAGCGGGAGGGGGAGGGGGGGGGGGTTATCAGGCAGATGGGGGTATTGAGCAGGAGGAGCGGCGATCAGGGGACCTGTCGATTCGGGGGAATATTGAGCTGACCCCGAACTTCTGGGAAGAAGAAGAAGAAAGCAAGTGGTGGAGATGAAGTGTTACCACCGAAGTGTTACCACTGTAAGATGCGAAACAGTTATACTGGTTGCAAAGTGAGATGACTGCAGGCGGAACTCTAAACAAATCTTAAATAAATGTTAGCCAACCGCCAAGAGAAACGTGGACAAACGAGTCACAAGACAAAACACGACGCGTTTCGACCTCTTAGGTCTTCTTCAGGCAAGACACAAACAAATAGGACAATGATAACTTGCACCTTCGGGTGTATTTTCTTTTCTGAATCGCTGCATCAAGGTAATTAAAAAAAAAAAACCCCAACTCTTTCTCCATTCAGCTGCACACCGGACTATTTGAAGTTCTGCTGACATCAGTTAAGAAAATATTCGGGGGAATATTGAGCTGACCCCGAACTTCTGGGCAGAAGAAGAAGAAAGCAAATGATGGAGATGAACTTGTCCTACTTGTTTGTGTCTTGCCTGAAGAAGACCTAAGAGGTCGAAACGCGTCGTGTTTTGTCTTGTTACTCGTTTGTCCACGTTTCTCTTGGCGGGTTGGCTAACATTTATTTAAGATTTGATCAGTTATACTGATCATATTACCAGTGAGCACGTGCATCAAAACCATTCAGCGGCACACCGGACTATTTGAAGTTCTGCTGACATCAGTTAAGACAAGAAAATCACATTGACATGACCATGAAAGAAAGAGTTAAAAAAAAAAGAATACCTTGATGCAGCGATTCAGAAAAGAAAATACACCCAAAGGTGCAAGTGTGAACCGGAGAAGTACTGTCTTCAAGTGCCGAACAGAGCAGCTGGGAATAAACCTGCACCACCCTTGGAAGCCTGCACTGTGTTCACATGGGGTGTAGGCACACACACAGGGCATTCCATGATGTGTCAAAGTACAGTTTAGAAAACAAAACAAAAAAAAAAAAAAAAAAAACCAACACACACACAACACACACACACACGTTCTCTCTCTCTCTCTGTGTCTTCTCTCTCTCTCGTCTAATATCACATAATTTTGTGAAAAGACGCAAAACTGAAAGTACTATACACACACACACACACACACACACACACACACACACACACACACACACACATATGAACGCATGCACGCACGCACGCGCGCGCGCGCGCGCACACACACACACTATGGATTTACAACATCTCAGAACGGACAGGGAAAACAGTTACAAAGACCCAGGCCTTGGGGCATAGCCGATCGAGCTTGAGGGATCTGGTGAAGAGTTTTTCAATGCATCGCTAACAATGACTCTTCAAGGAGCAAAGGGAAAGAGACTGAAGAAGATTGGTTCATGTCATTTGTACGTTCACATCTGTCTCGCTGAGTCTGACAAGCGCATCTGGTCATGCTTCAAGTAGATGTTGAATACGAGACGATACAGCAAACTGGAACGAACCAACCACTTTGGCGTAGTGGTTAGTGTCGTGGTGTGCTGGCCGTGCTTTTGGCGGTTCGAGTCCTGGCAGACACAGAGGTATATATGTGTGGGAAGAAAGGAACCAGACAGTCGAGTAAAACGAGTCTGTTAAAGAATCATTTTTATGAATGTCTTTGAAAGAATTCCTCCAAATTTTCTGATCAACACTGCAGGTGTCTGTATCTCTCGGGCTGGTTGACTATCGAGATACCTCATGGAAGGAGAGTGCAGCCTTGTCGTGAAATCTCTGGTAACTCTACAGCACCATCAAAACAAACAAACAAACAAAGAGACAACTACCAGTTCTGTGACCCTTCATGCTCTGTTCCCACAGTGAGTTCAGTTTTGATATGCTTCCCAGAATCTTTCGTATTCGCAAGTGTTAAGGGGCTGTCATTGCATGGAAGTAGTGGCTCCCTCTGTAAAGCGATCTTACTCCTGCTGTTCAGCGTTGGAGCAGCTCTTCTCATCATTATAAAGCTTAGTCGGTGATTTCTACCGTTTCTTGGATCAGAAGAGGCACCTCTGAACACCATCGAAATGAAAGATGACGACGATGATTCAGACATGACTCTGGCTTCCGCTTTTATGGGAATAGACTACCCTGGGTGAGTGTACACACCAACGGAGAAACAGACTTCAACCAATCGACAACCCCGGGTGGATCCACCCCGAACGGAGAAACAGACTTCAACCAATCGACTACCCTGGGTGGATCCACACCCCAACGGAGACACAGACTTCAACCAAGCCTGCCAGCTACCAAATCCTTCAGACAGCTGACTCTACGTGGCCGCATCACACAAGTTGGTCCCACAAGCATCAGCTTTAAGGACGTTAAACTCAACAGACTTCGATTTCAGCTGACAAACTCAACCCTGCACACAGTAAGAGCAAGCACATCGGAGGGTTCAACGATACACACAGTACTGCGTAGTTTTGTCCGATCTTGCCCTGGTAGGGACGTGATATTCCTGGTAGGAGGTGATATTCCTGGTAGGGAGGTGGTATCCCTGGTAGGGAGGTGGTATTCCTGGTAGGGAGGTGGTATCCCTGGTAGGGAGGTGGTATCCCTGGTAGGGAGGTGGTATCCTTGGAAGGTATCCCTGGTAGGGAGGTGGTATCCCTGGTAGGTATCCCTGGTAGGGAGGTGGTATCCCTGGTAGGTAGATGGTATCCCTGGTAGGGAGGTGGTATCCCCGGTAGGGAGGTGGTATCCCTGGTAGGTAGATGGTATCCCCGGTAGGGAGGTGGTATCCCTGGTAGGTAGATGGTATCCCTGGTAGGGAGGTGGTATCCCTGGTAGGAAGATGGTATCCCTGGTAAGGAGGTGGTATCCCTGGTAGGGAGGTGGTATCCCTGGTAGGGAGGTGGTATCCCTGGTAGGTAGATGGTATCCCTGGCCTTAGAAACTTGGTCAGTGCACAAGGTCATACAGGTACTGCTGCCTTGGATAGCAATGTGTGTGTGTGTGTGTGTGTGTGTGTGTGTGTGTGTGTGTGTGTGTGTGTGTGGAGAGAGAGAGAGAGAGAGAGAGAGGAGAGAGAGAGAGAGAGACACAACCATTACAGGATACTTTGTAAACAAACATCAGGACCAGTCCTGAAGGACGCCTTTTCCCCCCCTATGAATTAAAAGAACTGTAAATCCAGTTCTAAGCGAAGAAAAAAATATCCGCATTGCTTGCAAATGGGTTTTAAGGCTGTTTTTAAGGTCGTTTTAGGGACGCCCAGACTCACACAGCGTTCTGATCTGGGGTACGTGGCCAGTATTTCTCTGAATCTTTTTTTGTTTTAACCTTCACTTTTGATCCAATTCGCGATTCCGGATAAACCTGTCAATTTTTTTTTTTTTTTTTAAACTGGTGGTCAAATTTCTTCAATGTCGTCGAAAGATATCGCAATCTCCGCGAAAAATGACGTCACA
>CM065735.1:11781604-11784104 GCA_033310375.1 Conus canariensis
CGTGGAGGTGACTGCTCCACTTTCAGGATGTACGGCTCATGCGCAACACTCACAAGTTTGTAAGCGTGATGCCAGTATCACAGAATGATATCAACAGGGGATATGTTCACACACACCACACACACACACACACACACACACACACACACACACACACACACACACATTACGCCTCGATTCTGAACCACCGGACTGTGAATGAAGAATGACGGTCATTGCTGCTGCCCATGGACAAACGTTGGATCTTAAAGAGTCCTGATAGTTCTAGACGGTCATTGCTGCTGCCCATGGACAAACCTTGGACCCTAAAGCGTCGTGATAGTTAGGGCCTGCAATCACTTTCAACTGTCCCACAGTCGGTGAGACAACATGTCCCCCAGTTCAACGGGTGGAAACACCTCCAACCTTCTATAACCCACTCCCACCCCCACCCAGGTAAACGACACTGGTCAGCCAACGGTTCTTCCGTAACACATGTAAACACAATCAACATGTCCCAGGGTGGATAGGTCCGGTATTTCTCCTCCTCCAGCTCCAAAAGTCAGAAGCATCAAAACATATTATTCCATCGATCAGTAGGGTTGTTCAACAGAAATCCAGTCACAAGCTGTATTATTCTTATATAGTGGGACATGCGGGCTCTCTCAAATCCCTGGCATCCTCTGATTCGGGGAGGGTGTTGCTAGGCCTCTCGGCCTTTGGGCCTGGCCATAGTGATCATGATTCTAGAGGTACGTGACTTCTTTTTTTTTCGTTTTTGTTTTCACTAGTGTAGACAGGGAATGTCTTAGTTAAAAATCATAATTCTTTGGAACATCTTTTAAATTTGAAGTCAAAATAAATACATGTGTAAATTCTAATGCCTGTTCATCGCGAGAATTTTGCTGCATATTCTGCCTAGCTCTATGCTCTGTCTAGTATATTTGTGAACGTGTATGAAAAACGTTTTCTAACGTCTCACACTATCATATTACCTTCACACTGGTTCATTTCCAGGCTCAACTCTCTGTTCGAGTGAACGACATGCTCTCTCTGCCCCTGTCTCTTCTTGTTCTTCTTCTGCTGCTGCTGCTGCTGCTGTCGATTTGTTTTGGGTTGACTTAGTGTGGTAACAGCCCTGATATGGCCCTTTCCGGTCGGCTGGGCTGTAAGCAACATTACTAACTTAATTATTTCTTCTTGTTCGTCTTCTTCTTCTTCCTCTTCTTCTTCAGCAGTTGCTTGCCTATTCTGGGCTATCACATCAGAATGTATATGTCGCTGTGTTGGCTGAATTAGATATGTGCACGGTACATAGAAATCTAAGCCAGTAGTTAGATACCGAGTTAATTTAGTAACATCCCACAATTAATCAAATGAATCCATAACATCCCCAAATACTTCTAAGTAACATCCCAAACAACCCCAACCAAATAAGAACACAAAAGTACTTGTGTGATAGTGTAAACACACGTAAGAATACAAATCTACTACAGAGCTGGCGGGAAACGGGCCGTATAGATTAGGTTCATAGTCTGCACCTTGAGTATGCATGGTAAAGCTGGCTAATAAAGCAATGATCATGCAATTAACTGTGATTTTCAGAGGAGCACGTTGCCTGGTTACTAAGATCATCCAGAAGAGAAAGAGGTACAAGCGGCAAGCAAACAAGACGAAAAACTCCAGAAGAGTAGACAACTGGATTTAATTTCCCAGCCTGCTTGAATCTTGAACAGCACATTCCTACATTCCAAAATGTTTCCCTTCTTTTTACAGTATTTTGCTTCCTGACAACAATGATCAAAATAAATTAATATACCATACAATTAATTAATAAGATAAAAAAGACACAAACATACCTTTTGAATTATCATTGACATTCGTTCAACAACGACGCCCCCGACGCCATAATTCACTACTGTTCACGGAAAGCACGCGCATAAATGACGTCATCTCATTATCTCCTGCCTGGTTGAGAGCGAGAGCAAGCTGATCTGTGTGTGTCTGTGTGCTGTGCTGTGCTGTGTGTGTTAGTTAGTTCTTTAGTTTAACGTCTATTCACTATAAGTGTTATTAGACGGGGGAAAAAAAAAAAAAAACCACAACATATGATTGTGTGTGTGCGTGTACGTGCGCGCGCGCGCGCGCGCGCGCGTGTGTGTGTGTGTGTGTGTGTGTGTGTTTCTGTGTGTGTGTGTGTGTGTGTGTGTGTGTGTGTGTGTGTGTGTGTGTGCGTGCATGTATGAGTGTGCATGCGCGCGCGTATGTGTGTGTGGGGGGGGGGGAGGGGGGTGCAAAGAGAGAGAGAGGGACTGTGTTAGGGACAAGAGGGAAAGGTTGGGATGGGTGGTAAGATAGGTAGACATTTACTTATCTAGCCTTCAGTGTATGTTGATCGGGGGAATTAAAGTATGTCAAATGAAACAAGTTTAGTAGAATTGGAGCATAATGCAGGGGGATGGGTGGGGGAGGAGAAAGTTTGCGGGTGGGGATGGGGGGCATCAGGGTGGAAAGGAGGACG
>CM065735.1:11788090-11800715 GCA_033310375.1 Conus canariensis
TGTGTGTAAGGGTTAGATGGGAGTGGTCCCTATGCCGGTGGGGTCCTTCCCAATAAGGGTACAAGGGTGGGGGGAAGGGGGTGGGGGGCGTTCCAAAATTTGCCATTTTTGCCAGCCAGTGAGGAGCGTGGGTGTCCAGAAACTCCACTCGCTTCCGCCCCCCCCCTCCCTCCCCTCCCTACACACACACTGTCTTCCCTCACATCCCTTCCTGTACGACCCTGCTCTTTTTTTTTTAAACTTACATTCTTGACTTCTTGAAGTTCTCTGTAAACAATTCATTCTTTCTATCACTCTCTGTAACTGTGCCTTTTTGCCTGATCCTTCTTTGCAGTTGTCCACTTAAACAAAAAGTGGCCCATTCATTTGTCTTTGTTGCGGAAAGTCTGTATATTTTTTCTGTGTTGTTACAATATATAACATGGCTTTTTAATGTCAAGTAATGTCGTTATAATCTGATGACTAGGTAGTGATTCTGTAAATACTGTTCAGAGTGGATTCTCGCCGTTAGTTCTGAGCGGTCAGGCGCTTATATGTTTTTTTTTTCTTGTGTAATTTTCTTGTGGTTCCGTTATTAGCTTAGCACACTTTTTGGTGAACAGTCACTTTGATGTGTGGTAGAGTCTTTTGTATTGAGCGTACGTTTTTGTGCGTTTAATTGTTTTTTTGTTTGTTTGGTTGGTTTTGCATTTCCTACGTTTTACATCAATTAATGATACACATTTATTTCTTCGTGTCTAGCTCCCAAACGTAAGAAAGACCTGAATAAGATGTTCCACGGGAAATATACCCTAATTTGCTCATATATACCCCCCCCTCAAAACAAAACAAAAAGGGGGGAGGGACGGGAGGGATTCTTTGAACGCATCAAAGTGTTCCAAAGATGAGCTACCCTCGACTTTGCTCTAGAAAGTGTGTTCTTTTCCCATGGGGGACATGCAAAAATCACGTGCGATCTAGGAGCGTCCAGGTGCATGCCTTCTCTTCCCCTTCTATCCCCAGCCTTTCCGGACAATTCTAGAAATTTACATAGAAAATTGTGTAAACTGGTGCAGACCTTAAGCGTACTTGAATACGACAGACTAAGGTGAATAGCAACCCTTCCCAGCTTTCAAGAAGACGAGTTGATCGTGACATCGTCCGCTTCACGGTCTTGCCACGACCTGCACCATTTGTTCGAACAATCTTGATCAATCTCTTCCATGGCTATTTTTTTTGTTCCCGACCCCCCCCCCCCCCCCCCCGGAAAAAGGGACTTCTCTCCGATGTTTGCTTTCAGTTTTCCCCCAAATCAGCGAATTCCCAGTGAATTGGAAGCCCTGTGTTCTTTTTCGGTCTTTTCCTGCATTTTACTTTTAACAAGCAAGCTTTACTGTGCATGTTTTGCAACAAAGTAGTGAGGAGGTTGTAAACATTGCCCAGCTGTCCTTTCTGTGGAGTCTTTTTGCTCATGCGGTTTGTATGTATATTTTTAAGGCGTTTAAATGTTTCTTCTTGATTTTTCGACTTTTTTGTTGGTTGTAAATCTGGGAGTGAGCAGTCCAAGGGGAATGCGTGACGCTCTTCGCCCAGTCTGGTTTTAAAATGCTATGGCATTAGTTTAGTTACCACGCCATTAATTGGTGTCCTGACGCTTTTAGCTCAGCCTGATTTTAAAATGCTATGGCATTAGTTTAGTTACCACGCCATTAATTGGTGTCCTGACGCTTTTAGCTCAGCCTGGTTTTAAAATGCTATTGCATTAGTTTAGTTACCACGCCAATAATTGGTGTCCTGACGCTTTTAGCCCAGCCTGATTTTAAAATGCTATGGCATTAGTTTAGTTACCACGCCATTAATTGGTGTCCTGACGCTCTTAGCCCAGCCTGATTTTAAAATGCTATGGCATTAGTTTAGTAACCTTACCTTAACCTTAAATCTCTCAGTGCCAGGAGGCACATAAGGCCTGGACGTCTCTCCTCCACTGTGTTCGGTCTGCAGCTGCATGGCGTACAACACTCCATGTTTTCCAGCCTGCGCCGTTTCTCTCCGTCTCAACCATTCGCCGCCATGTTGTTTTCCGTCGGCCTCTTTTCCTTCTTCCCTCTGGTGTCCAACCAAGGGCCACAGAACAGTCGTCGTTCCTCTCCTTCCTCATTATGTGCCCAATCCAGTTCCATCTCCGTCTCCTCACCTCCTCGCTGATCTTTCCTGCTTCTGCCATCTCAAGAACTGTCTTATTGGAGACATGTTGTTGCCATCGGATCTTGAAAATCCTCCTTAGACACTTGGTCTGAAAGGTGTCAAGCTTTTCTTCCTCTCCTTTAGTCAGTTTCCAAGTCTCGCATCCGTAGAGTAGGACGGACAAGACAAGGCTCTTGAAAAGGGAAGCTTTAGTCCTTCTGCCTATGTCGCTGGCTTGCCAGATGTTTGATAGCCGCTTCATCTGTGCGCTGGCCAAGGCTACTCTCTTCTTGACATCAGCTGTGCCTCCGCCGTTCTTTGTCACATTTGCACCCAGATATGTGAAGCTCTCCACCTCCTCTACTTAACTTCCTTCAACCTTCAGCTTATCGTCACTCCTGCTGTTGGCTTTCATGGCTTTACACTTCTTGGCATTCAGCTTCAGTCCAACTTTGGCTGCATTGTCTTCAAGTCTTGTTGTTTTGGTCTGAAGGTGGTTCATTGTTGAGGATAGGAGGGCGAGGTCATCCGCGAAGTCCAGGTCCTCCAACATGGTTGTGAAGTTCCATCGGATCCCGGTTCTCTCACCCTCTACGGTTTTCCGCATGACCCAGTCAATCACTTGCAGGAATAGGAATCCTGACATGCAGCAGCCCTGCTTCACCCCGGTCATCACTGGGAACCAGTCTGTTGTTTCATTGTCATCAATTACGGAGCACTGGAAGTCCTCATAAAGGGTCTTGACCATCCGGATCAATTTCTGTGGGACTCCATACTGACGCATGATGATCCAAAGGCTGTCACGGTGTATGGAGTCAAAGGCCTTTTCGAAGTCAACAAAGTGTATGTACAGCGTAGCATTCCATTCGTTGACTTGTTCCAGAATATTCCTGAGGATGAATATCTGGTTGACAGTTCCTCTGCCTGTCCTGAAGCCGGCTTGTTCTTTCCTGAGTGAAGAATCCACTCCTGTCTGTATCCTGTTGATAAGGATCCTGCTGAGCACCTTGCTGGCCAGTGACAGCAAGGTAACTCCCCGCCAGTTGCCACACTCCTGAAGGTTACCTTTTTTCGGAATTTTACAAATTAGTCCTTTTGTCCACTGTGTAGGAACTGTCTCTTTCTACCAAATGAGGTCAAAGGTTCGTTTGAGTTCTTGGCTGGTTTGCTCAATGTCTGCTTTGAGCATTTCTGCTGAAATTTGCTCTGCTCCAGGTGCTTTTCCGTCTCTGGGGGCCTTCAGTGCTGTTTTAATCTCCTGAATAGTTGGTGCTTCCACTGAGATGTCAAGCTCTTCTGTCTCTTCCTCTTCTTCTGGTGGTTCCTCCGGTGCATCTCTGTTGAGCACTTCCTGGAAATGCTCTCTCCACCTCCCTAGCCTGGCGTCTTTGTTCTTCAACAGTTCTCCGTTCTTGTTTTTCACTGCTGCTGCTTGCTTGGTACTCTGTCCTGTCAGCTGCTTCACTATACTGTACAATTCTTTCTGCCTTCCGTTCTCTGCTGCATTCTGTGCTCGTTCTGCTTTCTCTGACATCCACCCCCTTCTGTCCTCTCTCACACTCTTCTTCACCTCTTTGTCCTTCTTGTATTCCTCCTTCATTCTGTTTTTGATTCTCTCTGAGCGGGTACTGTCAATCTTCGTCTTTATTCCTTTCCTTTCGTCAAAGAGTTTCCAGCTGTTGTCACTGATCCATGGCTTGCTTTTCCCTTTTCTGAAACCGAGCACCTCTTCCGCTGACTTGACATATGCATTCTTTTGCTGCTCCCACACCTCCTCTACGTCTTCACTCTCGTTCCTGGTCTCTTCCAGCTTGCCTCTTGCTGTCTCGCAGTACTTCTTCCTTGTCTCTTCATCGTTCAGACGTTCGACGTCTAGTCTCGGCTTGACCTTGTTGTTATTTCTGTGTGAGCTGAGACGCAGTTTGATGCGAGTCCTCACCAGAAAGTGGTCACTGTTGGAATCAGCTCCCCTCTGTACTCGACAGTCTAGTACAGACGATCTCCACTGTCCGCTGATCAAAAGATGGTCAATTTGATTCCACACTCCTCCATCTGCTGATACCCATGTTGCCTTGTGAATGTCTTTATGGGGAAATAGTGTTCCTGCTATTACAAGCCCATTCAGCTGACAAAACTCGCACAGTCGCTCTCCATTGCCATTCTGTGTTCCAAGTCCATGTACGCCCATAGTCCTCCCATACCCTCTGTTATCATTTCCAACCTTTGCGTTGAGGTCCCCCTTGACGATGATGATGTCATTCTTGTTGCAACCGTCAACTGCTTCCTGTAGTTCTTGATAGAACTGTTCCTTCTCCTCGTCTTCTCTCTCATTGTGTGGGGCGTACACTTGAATAATTGTCACTCTTCTGTACCTTGAGTAGAATCTGGCTGTTATGATCCTCTTGTTGATGGGGGGTCCATTCCATGAGTGACTTCACTGCTTCCTAGCTAATCATGATGGCAACACCACCCTCGTGCAGTTCGTCTTCTCCGCTGTAAATCAGTGTCTGTCCCGAAGCCATCCTCATCCTGCCTGCTCCTGTCCATCTGCATCGCTAATTCCAAGGATGTCCAGCTGGTACCCCTCCATCTCTCTCGCGATCTGTGCCGCAGCTCCTCTTCTGTACATAGTCCTCACATTCCAATGTCCAATGGTGAGGGCTGTTCTGGGGCTTGGTAAGGATCTCGTCGGACGGTGAGCTTCCCGAAGGCTTTGACCCATCGTCGTCATGGTGCCGGTGTCGGCGATCCCCGCTCCCCCCCCCCCCCCCCTGGTTTTGATTCACATTGACGTCCGTAGTTTCTGTGACTGATGGATTTTTTTTCCAGGAGTAGGTAGTTAACCTCCTGCCCAACCCCCATGCTTGGAGGACCAGGGTTTTCTATCGGGGTTTTCCTTCCCTTAGACTGCGTTGGTCCACGACTCCAATACGGAGTACCCTCCCATCCGCCACCCTGGAGGACGCGCCTGTACGCCATGCAGTCCCAGCGCGAGGATTTTAGTTTAGTAACCACGCCATTAATTGGTGTCCTAATGCTTTTAGCTCAGCCTGATTTTAAAATGCTATGGCATTAGTTTAGTAACCACGCCATTAATTGGTGTCCTAATGCTCTTAGCTCAGCCTGATTTTAAAATGCTATGGCATTAGTTTAGTAACCACGCCATTAATTGGTGTTCTTATGCTCTTAGCCCAGCCTGATTTGAAAATGCTGTGGAATCACTTTACAGTAGTTACCACAATAATAACTGGTGCCCTGACGCTTTTAGCCGAGCCTGATTTGAAAATGCTATGGCATCACCTAAGTTACCACACCAATAACTGGTGCCCTGAAGCTCTTAGCCCAGCCTGATTTTAAAATGCTATGGCGTTAGTTTAGTTACCACATCATTAACTGCTGTCGTTGGCTTTTTTTTGGTCAATGTCATGGTGTCCTCGATGATTTGATCTGTTCAGAATGTGATGTTTTTCTTCAAAACGAGTTTGACAGCGTTGGAAAGGTTATGTGTGATCGCCTGTATGACAACAATGAGACTAAAACTAAACTGTACAGGTAATTTAACAAAAATAGTTGTCAAAAACGATCACAGCTGTCTGTTCGATAGAACCTGTTTCTCCAAATGGCTCGTTAAATGTACCAGTTGGTGGCACCGTCATCGTTATTATCAGTATGTTACCCTTTAAAAAAAAACTAGTGATGAAAAACTGGTCCTCATTGCAGCCTTGTCCTAACCATCTTAAGGTTGTTAGCAGATTAGAGGCTATGGTTACAGCCTCCAGTGTTCTGGACGGATCTGTAGTGTTTGATGCTTCTTTTAGAACAGGCAGTTCCGTTCATGGATTTGACTCGGCCAAGAGATTGTGTTTGATATCTGTTTGATGACGGCCATAATTGGGGACTGAGCAGTTGACTTGGCTGTGGTGAAACTGAAACTGAAACTTAAGCGCCGCTGTGCCAATTTTCTACTCACTTATTACTGAGTTGAAGAAGTGTCACTGAATGTGCTGATCATCATGTTAATTTGTCTTGGGAAAAAGTACGCTTACAACAACAAAGCAAAAACGCTTGAGATGAATCGAATCTGTGCTAAACAGTCGAATTTCAAATGATACTTTTCATGTGTACTCAAACAGCTGAAGGGTAGGGACTACGAGACAGGCGGGTGTTGGGAGTGGAATGGAGTGGAGGTGTACGACCGCCATCGAATAGTCTATGATGCGGAATGGATTGGAGGTGTACGACCGCCATCGAATAGTCTATGATGCGGAATGGATTGGAGGTGTGTGACCAGCATGAAATAGCCTATGATGCGCAGTCAGCCAATCGTTTTGATCAGTGGAGTTTCACGTCAGCAATTTAATCAAATGATCAGTTTTCATTATACATTGGGTTTTTTTTTTTGCTGAAGCTTTTTGAATAAAAATAGGGCTGTTTAAAGTTCCTGTTGTTGGAGAGAGAGAGAGAGAGAGAGAGAGAGAGAGAGAGAGAGAGAGAGAGAGAGAGAGAGTGTGCGTGTTTGTGGGTGTGTATGTGTGTACCTGCGTGCGTGCATGAGTACGTGCGTGCGTGCGTGCATGCATGCATGTTGTGTGTGTGTGTGTGTGTGTGTTGTGTGTGTGTGTGTAGCATGCCCTTGATATCTATCTATCTATCCATCTACATAGAGTAGCAACATTGTGGATGCTCAATGACACAAATGTGCCCAATATAGCAACATTATGGATGCTCAGTAAGACATGCGCCAAATACAGCAAAATTGTGGATGCTCGGTAAGACACATATATGCCCAATAAAACAACATAATTGATGCTCAGTACGACACATATGCTCAGTATAGCAACATTATGAATGCTCACTAAGACACACGTGTGCCCAGTATAGCAACATTATGAACGCTCACTAAGACACACGTGTGCCCGGTATAGCAACATTATGAATGCTCAGTACGACACATGTGCCCGGTATAGCAACATTATGAATGCTCAGTAAGACACACATGTGCCCGGTATAGCAACATTATGAATGCTCACTAAGACACACATGTGCCCGGTATAGCAACATTATGAATGCTCAGTACGACACATGTGCCCAGTATAGCAACATTATGAATGATCACTAAGACACCCGTGTGCCCGGTATAGCAACATTATGAATGCTCAGTACGACACATGTGCCCAATATAGCAACATTATGAACACTCACTAAGACACACATGTGCCCGGTATAGCAACGTTATGAATGCTCAGTACGACACATGTGCCCGGTATAGCAACATTATGAATGCTCACTAAGACACCCGTGTGCCCGGTATAGCAACATTATGAATGCTCAGTAAGACACATTTGTGCCCAATATAGCAACATATGAACACTCACTATGACACACATGTGCCCAGTATAGCAACATTATGAATGCTCAGTAAGACAAACAGAGGTCGCAGGCTCTACTCCCATCAGGAGCATTGATTTGTCAGACATTTCCGCCTAGAGGGCTCCTCTCCGATGTTGAGGGTACCAAGGGCTTAGACGCAGAACATAAAACCATGCAGTCCAGTTTCATCCACCTCACTGACGTGTCTCTGAGAGTGTTGCTCAAATAATCCGACCAACACCGAAGGTGACTGAATCTCTCGGGCCTGGTTAACGCTGGTTGATGTATGTACATTATGTCGGGAAACGCAGAGTGCAGCCTTGTTGTGAGACCAGAATAGAACTCTTTTACATCATCTTTATATATGATAGAACAATACCACCACCACCACCACAACAAAGCCCTACCACCACCACCACTATCACCAACACCACTACCATCACCCAACCAACTAAGGAAATAAACAGCATTAAGATTAAGCGACCCTTCATGTCCTGCTGTCGTAGTGACCTCCGTTTGAAGTCTACTTCATATTCGTGTGATCTGAATATCTTAAACAATCAATATCGTCGGTGTCGACAGATTTTCAGCAATTGTCGTGGAATGACCGGGGCGGGGCGTGGTTGGAAAAAAGAGGGGCGGGGAGAGTAGTGTGTTTGTGTGTGGTGTGTGTGTGGGGGGGGGGGGGGGGGGGGGCTCGCTCACATTGGCTCAGTGACTAAGCAAGTATTGTCGGTAAACGGGTTTTGTAGGTAGAGAATCGGGACAAGCGTCATTGAGCACCATTCAAGTAGCTCGGTGGCGGTGCATTGTCTCCTCCTGTGTGTTACCTCGTGGAAACTTGACATTGACTGGTCTCTGTTAACGGTCGGTTCTCAGGTTGGAAAAGGACGAAGGTGGTTGCAGATGTGTTTAGTGCAGTCGGAATGAAGGATGTGGGAGTAATGTGAGTGTGTATCTGTGTAAGACAACCAGAATGAGCGATGTGAGAGTAATGTGAGTGTGTGTGTGTGTGTGTGTGTGTGTGTGTGTGTGTGGGGGGGAGAACCAGAATGAGCGACGTGAGAGTAATGTGAGTGTGTCGCTGTGTAAGAGAACCAGAATGAGCGATGTGAGAGTAATGTGAGTGTGTGTGTGTGTGTGTGTGTGTGTGTGTGTCGGGGGAGAACCAGAATGAGCGACGTGAGAGTAATGTGAGTGTGTCGCTGTGTGACAACCAGAATGAGCGATGTGAGAGTAATGTGAGTGTGTGTTGTGTAGTGTGTGTGTGTGGGGGGAGACAGAATGAGCGACGTGAGAGTAATGTGAGTGTGTCGTGTGTAGGACCGAATGAGCGTGTGGGTTGTGAGTGTGTGTGTGTGTGTGTGGGAGGGGGGAGAATCAGAATGAGCGACGTGAGAGTAATGTGAGTGTGTCGCTGTGTAAGACAACCAGAATGAGCGATGTGAGAGTAATGTGAGGTGTGTGTGTGTGTGTGGTGTGTGGTGTGTGTGTGTAGGGGGGAGAACCAGAATGAGCGACGTGAGAGTAATGTGAGTGTGTCGCTGTGTAAGAGAACCAGAATGAGCGATGTGAGAGTAATGTGAGTGTGTCGCTGTGTAAGAGAACCAGAATGAGCGATGTGAGAGTAATGTGAGTGTGTCTCTGTGTGAGAGAACCATAATGAGCGATGTGAGAGTAATGTGAGTGTGTCTATGTGTGGGAGAACCAGAATGAGCGATGTGAGAGTAATGTGAGTGTGTCTGTGAAGCCTGGGGGAGGGGGGGGGGAGGGGGGTTCAGAACGAGCGATGTGAGAGTAACGTGAGTGTGTCTGTGTAGGTATGTGTGTGTGTGTGTGTGTGTGTGTGTGTGTGTAGGGGGGGGGGGGGGGGGGGGTCAGAATGAGCGATGTGGATTCATTTTGATGGGGATTCGTTTCGCCTACAGGGCGATATTCCTTTCGCTTAGTAGGCGGGATTTCTTTTGCTTACAGGAGAGGGTTTGTTTTGCCTACAAGGCAGGATTCGTTTTGCCAACAGGACGGGATTCGTTTTGCCTACCGGGCGGGATTTGTTTCGCCCACAGAATGGGGCTTCGTTTTGCCTATAGCAAGGGCTTTGTTTTGCCTACAGGACAGGATTGGTTTCGCCTACAGGACAGGATTGGTTTCGCCTACTGTGGACGTGTATAGGGAGTCGGAATGAGTGACGTGTGAACAGCGTAAGTATAGAAGTGTATAGGGAGTCGGAATGAGTGATGTGGGAATAACGTAAGTATAGAAGTGTATAGGGAGTCGGAATGAGTGATGTGGGAATAGCGTAAGTATAGAAGTGTATAGGGAGTCGGAATGAGTGACGTGTGAACAGAGTAAGTATAGAAGTGTATAGGGAGTCGGAATGAGTGATGTGGGAATAACGTAAGTATAGAAGTGTATAGGGAGTCGGAATGAGTGATGTGGGAATAGCGTAAGTATAGAAGTGTATAGGGAGTCAGAATGAGTGATGTGGGAATAGCGTAAGTATAGAAGTGTATAGGGAGTCAGAATGAGTGATGTGGGAATAGCGTAAGTACAGAAGTATATAGGAGTCGGAATGAGTGATGTGGGAATAACGTAAGTATAGAACTGTATAGGGAGTCGGAATGAATGGTGTGGGAATAGCGTAAGTATAGAAGTGTATAGGGAGTCGGAATGAGTGAAGTGGGAATAACGTAAGTATAGAAGTGTATAGGGAGTCTGAATGAGTGAAGTGGGAATAGCGTATGTATAGAAGTGTATAGGAAGTCGGAATGAGTGATGTGGGAATAGCGTAAGTATAGAAGTGTATAGGGAGTTGGAATGAGTGATGTTGGAATAGCGTAAGTATAAAATTGTATAGGGAGTCGGAGTGAGTGATGTGGGAATAGCGTAAGTATAGAAGTGTATAGGGAGTCGGAATGAGTGATGTAGAAACAATGTAAGTGTGGAAGTGTATAGGGAGTCGGAGTGAGTGAAGTGGGAATAGCGTAAGTATAGAATTGTATAGGGAGTCGGAATGAGTGATGTGGGAATAGCGTAAGTATAGAATTGTATAGGGAGTCGGAATGAGTGATGTGGGAATAGCGTAAGTGTGGAAGTGTATAGGGAGTCGGAGTGAGTGATGTGGGAATAGCGTAAGTATAGAAGTGTATAGGGAGTCGGAGTGAGTGATGTAGAAACAATGTAAGTATAGAATTGTATAGGGAGTCGGAGTGAGTGATGTGGGAATAGCGTAAGTATAGAAGTGTATAGGGAGTCGGAATGAGTGATGTGGGAATAGCGTAAGTGTGGAAGTGTATAGGGAGTCAGAATGAGTGATGTGGGAATAGCGTAAGTATAGAAGTGTATAGGGAGTCGGAATGAGTGATGTGGGAATAACATGAGTGTGAAACTGTAGGGAGTCGGAATGAATGATGTGGGAATAACGCAAGTGTGGAAGTGTATAGGGAGTTGGAATGAGTGATGTGGGATTAACGTGTGTGTGAAACAGTATAGGGAATGAGAATGAGTAATGTGGGAATATCATATGTGTGGCTGCGCCAGAAGGAATAAAGGATGTGGCAGTATCGTGAATGTGGGTGTGTACGTTGATGCTAGAAGGAGTGATGTAGGAATTGCGTGAAGATGGCTATGTACGGTGTCGTCGGAATGACTGATGTGAAGAGTGAAGACGTCCAGATTCCCAGAGTCTTCTCTTCAGCACTAGGAAAGCTTGGGGCGGCACCTCTCGTCATGGCATATGATAAACTATGGATGTTGATTGCCGGGCCTTTTTCCCCTGATCTTCTTTCTTTCTTTCTTTTTTTTTTTTTTGCTGTCCCAACCTCTGCGCCACCTAAGAGGCAGTGCACACATGGCGCTTATTTCGACACCCCGTCCGCAGCCACAGCCCGGTCGGCCCCGCCGCAGCCCCGGCACCGGCAATCCACAGGGAGCAGTCAATGTCAAGTCGTCAAGAGGCAACCCACACGAGGAGACACTGCACTGCTGCCGGGTCACTTCGGTGGTGTTCAGTGGCGCCTGTTCTGATCTAACATACGCAGGACACCACCTTCTAAGGCCCCTACTGACGACAATAATTGCTTAGTCGCGGAGCCGGCGTGAGTGAGCTGTCCCTCCAGAGGGCGCCACCACGTCCGTCCAGCGACAGCCCCCATGGACTCGCCGATATCAGTGACCCCGACGGAACCAAACCAAGGCCACAGACATGGAGAGGACATCGAAATTAAGGTCACCATGAGAGCAGGGCATAAAGGGCCACAGACCTTGAGACATTTTTTTTAATGCTGATCGATGAGAATGAGGATGATTAAGATGATGCTACGGATTTCCATTCGGTCTGAGACTACATGACAGGGCTGTACTCTACGCTTCCTTTCATAACATATCCCGGCGTCAACCAGGCCCGAGATATACAGGCACCTGCAGTGTTGGTCAAAATTTGAGCAACACTCTCAGAAACGCATCCATTAAGTGGATGAAACTCGACTGTGTGGTCCCAGTCTTCCCAACTGAGTCCGCAGCAAACTCAACTCTGGGTAGGAGCCGGTCGGGGCAGAAAAACCCACATGACTCTGATGGGATTCGAACCCACGACCTCCCAGCCGGGAGTCCGCGACGCTAACCACTTCGCCACGGCGGCTGGTCCCCCTGATCTTCTTTCATGCATCTTGATGCTTTTGCACAATACTCCTCTTTGCTGTGTGTGTGTGTGTGTGTGTGTGTGTGTGTGTGTGTGTGTGTGTGTGTGTGTGTGTGTGTGTGTGTGTGTGTGTGCGCACATGCACTAATTCTTTTCCTGTTCCTTTATGCAATCGTATTTTGATTAATACCATTAAACTTTCTTCAAAATGAAAAAAAAGGAAGATGAGCCAAAATACAAATAAACACATAAAGCATGGTAAAATTTGGTAGTACATTTTTTTTAATGTGTTTTTTTCTTTTGAATCTCTGTTATCGATTGGTCAAGTGATTGTTTCAGTCAAGTTCCTATATAGGAAAAGTGTGCAAGGTTGTGAATATTACTGCGTGGTGCTGTTTACTAGAAGTCTCTCTCTCTCTCTCTCTCTCTCTCTCTCTCTCCAACACACACACA
>CM065735.1:11800815-11810815 GCA_033310375.1 Conus canariensis
TTTGGGGGTAATTGGTTTAATTGGGTTTGGGGTTTGGTTTGGGGTAAGTTTTAATTTTGGGGTTGGGGTTTGGTGGGGGTGTTGTGTGGTTTGTGTGGTGTGTTGGGGTTTTTTTTTTCTTTATGTAATCATCACCCCACTACCCACAATCAGCCCGCCCCTATCAGAACTTGTTTCAACGTAGCTTACGCACCTTATGACACACGCGCGCGCGCGAGCACACACAGAGCCCCTGGGGCTTCCAACACCACACACACACCACACACACACACACACCACACACACACACCCAAACCCCCCCACCCCCCAAAATTTTTTCTGGTCACTGTCTTCTAAAACACGTGCTACACTTTTTTTGTGTTGTGTAATTTTCAAAAAGAACTCTAGGGGAAAAAACCCCGGTTTTTAAAAAAAAAAAAAAAAAGAAAAAAAAAAAAAAAGAAACGTTTTGGAAACCCAAAAATCGGGGCTGCGATGTTGACGACCGTCTTCCAATCAGGGGGGAAATGAAAAAAGGCCGACAACCTTGGGCTGTTGATGAGACAAAAACCCCCTTGGGAGTGGACGTGATGCGGGGGGGGGAGGGGGAAAGGGGGTCCGGGGGGGGGGGGGGGGCGAGGGGAGCGGGGGGGGGGGGGCTGGCCTTTTTTGTGGGGGGGGAAGGGGGGGAAACAGTGGGGGGGTGTGGGGGGGGGGGGGGTCTGGGGGGGAACAAGTGGGGGCGCTTTACCCCCCCCGAAAAGGGGCAGAGAAATTAAATACGACCACATTGTTACATGTCATGCATCCCCCGCTCGCGTCATACACGGCGCGTGCACGTACGCACGCACATACAAAGAGATAACAGGTGGCGGCCGGTAGGCAGGTGGTAGGTAGCAGGCAGGCAGGCAGACAGGCAGACAGACAGATAATAATAGATATTCTCTCTCTCTCTCCTCCTCTCCCCACTCCTCACTCCTCTCCCTTCTGTCTCTCTCTCTGTCTCCGTCTCTCACTCACTCTCTCTCTCTCCCCTCTCCTCTCTCCCCTCTCCTCTCCCTCTCTCTCCTCTCCTCTCTCTCTCTCTCTCTCTCTCCTCCCCACCCCAACCACCAAATCACCTTTCAGTGAACAAACTCCCGATTGCATCAGTTTTCAGTACATAGATAGAAAATGAATAAAAAAAAAGAACACCACCAACCACCACCACCACCACCACCAATGTTTACCATTTAATGAAAATACTTCCGGGGGAAATTTCAGTATCATATGTTTGCTTATGTGTATACACACGCGCACGCGTACTCTCTCTCTCTCAACACACCACGCACGCACGCACGCACGCACGCACGCACGCACCACACCACCCCACACCACACCACACCACACCACACCACCACAAAGCAGCACAGCACAGCAAAAGAACAGCACAGCACAGCACAGCACAGCACAGCACAGCCAACACAGCACAGCACAACACAACCCCAACACAACACAACACAAACACAACACACAAAACCACAACACAACACATACCCCATACCATACCATACCATACATTACCATACCATACCCCAACCATATCCATTACCATACCTTTACCATACCATACCATACCATACCATACCATACCCATACCAAACCATACCAACCATACCATCCCATACCATACCATAGACGATTTTCAGGAAACTGAACTCGTGATTTGGTAACGAAACTCCATCGTTAAACGAGAAATCTGGCATATCTGTCGCTCAGTGCAGGAAATGAGGAAAAGAAAGGGGATTGGGATCTTAGGACGGATCCCATGTGTCGATCGCTCATTGCCAGAACAAGTTTCCAAACAACTGCAGTGGAGGAGGGAGCTAAGAGGTAAAGAAGGAAATGGTGTTTGCTCACACGCGCGCGCGCGGGGCGCGCACACACACACACACACACACACACACACACACACACACACACACACACACACACACATACATCCCCCCCCCACACACACACACACAGAAGCACACCACACAGAGACACACACACACACACACACATACACACACAGGGCGCCGCCCCACGCACGCACGCACGACGCACGCAGCCGCACGCACGCACGCACACACGCACGCACACACACACACACACACACACAAAAACACACACACACACCACACACACACGTGCACACATGGAACACCAACACACACACACACACACCACACCACACACACACACACACGGACGCGCGCGCGCGCGCCGCAACACACACACACACACACACACACACACACACACACGCAAAAAACACACACGAACCGCAACAAGCCCATTCTCCCCGGTGCACTGTCGATGAGCAGGAAAATGGCTGGCCCCCTCAAAAACATGAGTGAGAGAGAGAGGAGAGAGAGAGAGAGAGAGAGAGAGAGAGAGAGGAGAGAGAGAGAGAGCGAGAGAGAAGAGATGGAGGGAGGGGAAGAGAGAAGGAGAGAGAGAGGAGAGAGAGAGAGAGATGGAGGTGGGTGGGGAAGGGAGGAAGTAAACGCGAGAGAGAGAGAGAGGAGAGAGAGAGAAAAAAGAAAAGGGAAGAAAAGAAGGCCTAAAACGGATTAGAGTTAAATCTTTTTTTTTTTAAGTAAATAATTAAATACGAAAATAAATAGATAAATAAATAATAAAGAGACAAAATTGAAACCTATTCTAGTGATACATCACCTTTACCCCCCACTCACCCCCCCCCCCCCCCCGTCCGAGCGTCCCCCCCCCACCCCCACCTCCACCCCATTCACCTAAACGACTCCCAACTCTCGGTCTGCGTATGCATGCATTCTCTCTCTGTGTGTTTTCCTCTGTCTCTGTCCTTCTCTTTGTCTCCCTCTCTCTCTCTCTCTCTCTCTCTCTCTCTCTCTCTCTCCTCTCCTCTGTCTCTCTCTCTCTGTCTCTCTCGTCCTGTCTCTCTCTCGTGTCTCTCCCCCTATCTCTCTGTCTGTCTCTCCTGTCTCTCTCTTTCCTCTCGTCTCTCTCCTCTCTCTCCTCTCTCTCTCTCTTTTCTCTTCCTCTCCCCCCTCCTCTCTGGCTCTTCTCTCTTTTCCCTCCCCTCTCTCTGTTCCTCCCCCCCCTCTCTCTCTCTGCCTCTCCTCTCTCTTCCTCTCTCTCTCTTCTCTCCTTTCCCCTTCTCTCTCCCTCTCTTTTTTTCTCCCTCTCGTTTCTCCTTTTCCCTCTCTCTCTCTCCCCCCCCTCTCTCTCTCCCTTTTCCACCCCCCCCCCTTCTTTCTCTCCTCTCTTTCTCTCTCTCTCCCTCTTCTCTCTCTCCCTCTCTCCTCTCTCTCTCTCATGCATATATGGAGGGAAGGAAAAGGGGGCAGCGGATGTGGGCCCACGACTGAGGAAGGGGGAAAGAAGGGAAACAAAATCGTCACACCGGGCCACCCGTGTTTCGTGTTGACATTGTCCGTTTTTCCCTCAGGAGGGTACATTACGCCTGGCTTCTTTTCCTTCGGCTTTTAGGGTTTCCCGTATGTTTGGAAAGTTTTGTAGCACTCTGCGCATATGTGTGTGTGTGTGTGTGTGTGTGTGTGTGTGTGTGTGTGTGTTGTGTGGTGTGTGTGTGTGTGTGCCTACCTAGCCTCTTTCCTCGTCTGTTAAAGGGGTTTTACATGTCTTGGAATAGTGGGAAGCACGTGTGTGAGTGAGTGTGTGTGTGTGTGTGTGTGTGATGTGTGTGTGTGTGTGTGTGTGTGGTGTGTGAGTGTGTGTGTGGTGTGTGTGTGTGTGTGTGTGTGTGCGTGGTGCGAGCGTGCGTGTGGTGTGTGTGTTGTATGTGTGTGTGTGTGGGGGGAACGTGTGAATGTGTAAAAGGGGGGACAGGGGAAGGGGGGGGGGGGGGTTAGAATAACACGGTCTCTCTATCGATTTTTTTTAATAATCGATTGTCTATTTTCAGTCGAGCGTTTCGCGCGAGGCTATGGCAGAAACCATTCAGCCTATCTGAGGCCAAGGTCACCAGAGACGATCTGTGTGGCCAAATCGCGCGTCAGACAGTGACAGTCCACCATCTTTTTTTCCTTCCAGTCAGAGACAGATCTGTGTGGCCAAATCGGCGTCAGACAGTGACAGTCCCACCATCTTTTTTTCCTTCAGTCAGAGACAGATCTGTGTGACCAAATCGGCGTCAGACAGTGACAGTCCCACCATCTTTTTTTCCTTCCAGTCAGAGACAGATCTGTGTGGCCAAATCGGCGTCAGACAGTGACAGTCCACCATCTTTTTTCCTTCCAGTCAGAGACAGATCTGTGTGGCCAAAATCGGCGTCAGACAGTGACAGTCCCCCCATCTTTTTTTCCTTCCAGTCAGAGACAGATCTGTGTGGCCAATCGGCGTCAGACAGTGACAGTCCCACCATCTTTTTTTCCTTCCAGTCAGAGACAGATCTGTGTGGCCAAATCGGCGTCAGACAGTGACAGTCCCACCCCTCTTTTTTTTCCTTCCAGTCAGAGACAGATCTGTGTGGCCAAATCCCGGCGTCAGACAGTGACAGTCCCACATCTTTTTTTCCTTCCAGTCCCGAGACAGATCTGTGTGACCAAATCGGCGTCAGACAGTGACAGTCCCACCATCTTTTTTTTTCCTTCCAGTCAGAGACAGATCTGTGTGGCCAAATCGGCGTCAGACAGTGACAGTCCCACCATCTTTTTTTCCCTTTCCAGTCAGAGACAGATCTGTGTGGCCAAATCGGCGTCAGACAGTGACAGTCCCACCATCTTTTTTTCCTTCCAGTCAGAGGGCAGATCTGTGTGGCCAAATCGGCGTCAGACAGTGACAGTCCCACCATCTTTTTTCCTTCCAGTCAGAGACAGATCTGTGTGGCCAAATCGGCGTCAGACAGTGACAGTCCACCATCTTTTTTTCCTTCCAGTCAGAGACAGATCTGTGTGGCCAAATCGGCGTCAGACAGTGACAGTCCCCCCATCTTTTTTTTTCCTTCCAGTCAGAGACAGATCTGTGTGACCAAATCGGCGTCAGACAGTGACAGTCCCACCATCTTTTTTTTTCCCTTTCCCGTCAGAGACAGATCTGTGTGGCCAAATCGGCGTCAGACAGTGACAGTCCCACCATCTTTTTTTCCTTCCAGTCAGAGACAGATCTGTGTGGCCAAATCGGCGCAGACAGTGACAGTCCCCCCCATCTTTTTTTCCTTCCAGTCAGAGGACAGATCTGTGTGGCCAAATCGGCGTCAGACAGTGACAGTCCCACCATCTTTTTTTCCTTCCAGTCAGAGACAGATCTGTGTGGCCAAAACGGCGTCAGACAGTGACAGTCCCACCATCTTTTTTTCCTTCCAGTCAGAGACAGATCTGTGTGGCCAAATCGGCGTCAGACAGTGACAGTCCCACCATCTTTTTTTCCTTCCAGTCAGAGACAGATCTGTGTGGCCAAATCGGCGTCAGACAGTGACAGTCCCACCATCTTTTTTTCCCTTCCAGTCGAGACCGATCTGTGTGGCCAAATCGGCCGTCAGACAGTGACAGTCCCACCATCTTTTTTTTCCTTCCAGTCAGGGACAGATCTGTGTGGCCAAATCGGCGTCAGACAGTGACAGTCCCACCATCTTTTTTTCTTCCAGTCAGAGACAGATCTGTGTGGCCAAATCGGCGTCAGACAGTGACAGTCCCACCATTTTTTTTCCTTCCAGTCAGAGACAGATCTGTGTGGCAAACGGCGTCAGACAGTGACAGTCCCACCATCTTTTTTTCCTTCCAGTCAGAGACAGATCTGTGTGGCCAATCGGCGTCAGACAGTGACAGTCCCACATCTTTTTTTCCTTCCAGTCAGAGACAGATCTGTGTGGCCAAAACGGCGTCAGACAGTGACAGTCCCCACCATCTTTTTTCCTTCCAGTCAGAGACAGATCTGTGTGGCCAAATCGGCGTCAGACAGTGGGCAGTCCCACCATCTTTTTTTCCTTCCAGTCAGAGACAGATCTGTGTGGCCAAATCGGCGTCAGACAGTGACAGTCCCACCATTCTTTTTTTCCTTCCAGTCGAGACAGATCTGTGTGGCCAAATCGGCGTCAGACAGTGACAGTCCACCATTTTTTTTTTCCTTCCAGTCAGAGACAGATCTGTGTGGCCAAATCGGCGTCAGACGTGACAGTCCCACCATCTTTTTTTCCCTTTCCCGTCAGAGACAGATCTGTGTGGCCAAATCGGCGTCAGACAGTGACAGTCCCACCATCTTTTTTTCCTTCCAGTCAGAGACAGATCTGTGTGGCCAAATCGGCGTCAGACAGTGACAGTCCCCACCATCTTTTTTTCCTTCCAGTCAGAGACAGATCTGTGTGGCCAAATCGGCGTCAGACAGTGACAGTCCACCATCTTTTTTTCCTTCCAGTCAGAGACAGATCTGTGTGGCCAAATCGGTCAGACAGTGACAGTCCCACCATCTTTTTTTCCTTCCAGTCAGAGACAGATCTGTGTGGCCAAATCGGCGTCAGACAGTGACAGTCCCACCATCTTTTTTTCCTTCCAGTCAGAGACAGATCTGTGTGACCAAATCGGCGTCAGACAGTGACAGTCCCACCATCTTTTTTTTCCTTCCAGTCAGAGACAGATCTGTGTGGCCAAATCGGCGTCAGACAGTGACAGTTTCCCCCCATCTTTTTTTCCTTCCAGTCAGAGACAGTCTGTGTGGCCAAAATCGGCGTCAGACAGTGACAGTCCCACCATCTTTTTTTCCTTCCAGTCAGAGACAGATCTGTGTGGCCAAATCGGCGTCAGACAGTGACAGTCCCCACCATCTTTTTTTCCTTCCAGTCAGAGACAGATCTGTGTGGCCAAATTCGGGCGTCAGACAGTGACAGTCCCACCATCTTTTTTTCCTTCCAGTCAGAGACAGATCTGTGTGGCCAAATCGGCGTCAGACAGTGACAGTCCCACCATCTTTTTTTCCTTCCAGTCAGAGACAGATCTGTGTGGCCAAATCGGCGTCAGACAGTGACAGTCCCCCCCCCCCCCCCCCCCCCCCCCCCCCCCCCCCCAAAAAAAAAAAAAAAAAAAAAAAAAAAATCTTTTTTTCCTTCCAGTCAGAGACAGATCTGTGTGGCCAAATCGGCGTCAGACAGTGACAGTCCCACCATCTTTTTTTCCTTCCAGTCAGAGACAGATCTGTGTGGCCAAATCGGCGTCAGACAGTGACAGTCCCACCATCTTTTTTTCCTTCCAGTCAGAGAGACAGATCTGTGTGGCCAAATCGGCGTCAGACAGTGACAGTCCCACCATCTTTTTTTCCTTCCAGTCAGAGGACAGATCTGTGTGGCCAAATCGGCGTCAGACAGTGACAGTCCCACCATCTTTTTTTCCTTCCAGTCAGAGAAGATCTGTGTGGCCAAATCGGCGTCAGACAGTGACAGTCCCACCATCTTTTTTTCCTTCCAGTCAGAGACAGATCTGTGTGGCCAAATCGGCGTCAGACAGTGACAGTCCCACCATCTTTTTTTCCTTCCAGTCAGAGACAGATCTGTGTGGCCAAATCGGCGTCAGACAGTGACAGTCCCACCATCTTTTTTTCCTTCCAGTCAGAGACAGATCTGTGTGGCCAAATCGGCGTCAGACAGTGACAGTCCCACCATCTTTTTTTCCTTCCAGTCAGAGACAGATCTGTGTGGCCAAATCGGCGTCAGACAGTGACAGTCCCACCATCTTTTTTTCCTTCCAGTCAGAGACAGATCTGTGTGGCCAAATCGGCGTCAGACAGTGACAGTCCCACCATCTTTTTTTCCTTCCAGTCAGAGACAGATCTGTGTGCCAAATCGGCGTCAGACAGTGACAGTCCCACCATCTTTTTTTCCTTCCAGTCAGAGACAGATCTGTGTGGCCAAATCGGCGTCAGACAGTGACAGTCCCACCATCTTTTTTCCTTCCAGTCAGAGACAGATCTGTGTGGCCAAATCGGCGTCAGACAGTGACAGTCCCACCATCTTTTTTTCCTTCCAGTCAGAGACAGATCTGTGTGGCCAATCGGCGTCAGACAGTGACAGTCCCACCATCTTTTTTTCCTTCCAGTCAGAGACAGATCTGTGTGGCCAAATCGGCGTCAGACAGTGACAGTCCCACCATCTTTTTTTCCTTCCAGTCAGAGACAGATCTGTGTGGCCAAATCGGCGTCAGACAGTGACAGTCCCACCATCTTTTTTTCCTTCCAGTCAGAGACAGATCTGTGTGGCCAAATCGGCGTCAGACAGTGACAGTCCCACCATCTTTTTTTCCTTCCAGTCAGAGACAGATCTGTGTGGCCAAATCGGCGTCAGACAGTGACAGTCCCACCATCTTTTTTTCCTTCCAGCAGAGACAGATCTGTGTGGCCAAATCGGCGTCAGACAGTGACAGTCCCACCATCTTTTTTTCCTTCCAGTCAGAGACAGATCTGTGTGGCCAAATCGGCGTCAGACAGTGACAGTCCCACCATCTTTTTTTCCTTCCAGTCAGAGACAGATCTGTGTGGCCAAATCGGCGTCAGACAGTGACAGTCCCACCATCTTTTTTTCCTTCCAGTCAGAGACAGATCTGTGTGGCCAAATCGGCGTCAGACAGTGACAGTCCCACCATCTTTTTTTCCTTCCAGTCAGAGACAGATCTGTGTGGCCAAATCGGCGTCAGACAGTGACAGTCCCACCATCTTTTTTTCCTTCCAGTCAGAGACAGATCTGTGTGGCCAAATCGGCGTCAGACAGTGACAGTCCCACCATCTTTTTTTTTCCTTCCAGTCAGAGACAGATCTGTGTGGCCAAATCGGCGTCAGACAGTGACAGTCCCACCATCTTTTTTTCCTTCCAGTCAGAGACAGATCTGTGTGGCCAAATCGGCGTCAGACAGTGACAGTCCCACCATCTTTTTTTCCTTCCAGTCAGAGACAGATCTGTGTGGCCAAATCGGCGTCAGACAGTGACAGTCCCACCATCTTTTTTCCTTCCAGTCAGAGACAGATCTGTGTGGCCAAATCGGCGTCAGACAGTGACAGTCCCACCATCTTTTTTTCCTTCCAGTCAGAGACAGATCTGTGTGGCCAAATCGGCGTCAGACAGTGACAGTCCCACCATCTTTTTTCCTTCCAGTCAGAGACAGATCTGTGTGGCCAAATCGGCGTCAGACAGTGACAGTCCCACCATCTTTTTTTCCTTCCAGTCAGAGACAGATCTGTGTGGCCAAATCGGCGTCAGACAGTGACAGTCCACCATCTTTTTTCCTTTCCCAGTCAGAGACAGATCTGTGTGGCCAAATCGGCGTCAGACAGTGACAGTCCCACCATCTTTTTTTCCTTCCAGTCAGAGACAGATCTGTGTGGCCAAATCGGCGTCAGACAGTGACAGTCCCACCATCTTTTTTTTCCTTCCAGTCAGAGACAGATCTGTGTGGCCAAATCGGCGTCAGACAGTGACAGTCCCACCATCTTTTTTTCCTTCCAGTCAGAGACAGATCTGTGTGGCCAAATCGGCGTCAGACAGTGACAGTCCCACCATCTTTTTTTCCTTCCAGTCAGAGACAGATCTGTGTGGCCAAATCGGCGTCAGACAGTGACAGTCCCACCATCTTTTTTTCCTTCCAGTCAGAGACAGATCTGTGTGGCCAAATCGGCGTCAGACAGTGACAGTCCCACCATCTTTTTTTCCTTCCAGTCAGAGACAGATCTGTGTGGCCAAATCGGCGTCAGACAGTGACAGTCCCACCATCTTTTTTCCTTCCAGTAGAGACGATCTGTGTGGCCAAATCGGCGTCAGACAGTGACAGTCCCACCATCTTTTTTCCTTCCAGTCAGAGACAGATCTGTGTGGCCAAATCGGCGTCAGACAGTGACAGTCCCACCATCTTTTTTTCCTTCCAGTCAGAGACAGATCTGTGTGGCCAAATCGGCGTCAGACAGTGACAGTCCCACCATCTTTTTTTCCTTCCAGTCAGAGACAGATCTGTGTGGCCAAATCGGCGTCAGACAGTGACAGTCCACCATCTTTTTTTCCTTCCAGTCAGAGACAGATCTGTGT